>CM052222.1:9023203-9534166 GCA_028454225.1 Lasioglossum leucozonium | reverse complement strand
ACCTTAAAAATTGATGTACGATTTTTTTTAGCCGTTTTATCGAGCTTTGAATGAGATCTGTGCCGTCAACTTTATACTAGTATAAGTTACATCAAGGGGGCTATACACGACCGAACTTGTTCCCCATTTTTGTTGCATAAAACAGTGAAAAAAAATCGTACATCAATTTTTAAGGTGTCGTTGTAAAGAGGAAGCTTCAATCTTGAAATCTATGTTGGTTTCAGTCATAAAAAAAATTTTTCAAAGTCTTCACAGACGTTTGAATGTGTAACATTTTCAATAAGAAACGCGTCTTCAGTTTCTCGCTCGCTACGTCATGAAAACAGATTTTGGAATAAAATGAACGATGGATTTTGAAACTGGAGGCTTTCAGCTTTAAAATGAGTCGAATTTTATGATCGTATGGTCATTTTTTACGATATTATTACTGTTTAAATAGTGGTTCTTTTTTGAGAATCATAATAAAATTAAAAGGTTACTAAATAATAAACGGAAAATCGTTGATCTCTGAACTCTGGCTCACCTTTTATTTGAGAGGTAGAATAAAACCAGGACAAAAGAATTGTAGATCAACTTTCGAGTGGTCATCGTAAAGCGGAGACCTCCCTTTAGAAATTCACGTTGAAACGAGTGTGAAAAGGAAATGGTGTAACTTTGTACGGTCGTTTGAATTTCTAAAATTTCAGGATGAGACACGGTTTCTCGAAAAAATGTTCAGTGCTTGAAAGTAGAGATAAAGTACCTCATAACGAATGCAGCCGGTACGTTGTGGAATTTCTCTACAGGAAGTTACCGGGAGTTGAAAGATTAACAATTTTTTGTCGTATTGAAAAAGGTAATTAGAAACTGATAGAAAACGGTGCATTTGGTTCTGAAGGAAATAACGGTGCTTTCTATGAAATGACGAAGCGCGGAAAAAACGTCAGACGTTCGAGGCTTACTTCATTCGCTTACGCGTTCGAGAAAAATAAATTGAATCTAACATAATCTGCCGGCGTCCCGCTGTATTTCTCTCGGTGGAAAGAAGGTAATAGGAAACAAAGTGACTCGAGCAGCTCCATATTTTCTGAGCTACCCTAATACAAGCAGAATTCCTTGCAACCGTAGGAAATTTCCTGAATTTCTACGAAAGCGACGCGAGCGCCGCGCATCCTTTAACCCTTTAGCTACTGGTATATATTCACAAATGTGTCTGTCTAAACGCAAAACAAAAAAAGAAAAATCGTACAAATACATTCATTTGTTATCTATGTACATCGAAATTTCCATAGATCCACTAAAAAAATTTAATTATCGTATTATTATTTTTCCGATTACAATTGATTTCTTGATTGTTACTTCTGATTGTTGTGTGTAGATTCGATTATTACAGTGATATTTGATATTTTATTGAGAATTCCAGCGATATTACCAGTTGATATATTCCTTTATCTTTAACGGTGCGAGTACTGTGCATGTATAAAAATGTATTTACTTGATTTACTGTTATTTTTATAAAATAAAATATATTTTGTATCGATTTTTCTTAACTTGGAGAAATAACTATAGAACTATGGAAATTTGGAGCATTGAAGAATCAATCTCGATGAAATATTAGGGGGACCGAAAAGTAATAAAAATTTCTTCGATAAGCTCGTTCACAGTTAGTTTGTGTCGAAGGACTTTTCTAAAAATCGAATCGAACAACTACCTTTGCAAAAAGTTAGCTTAGAAAATTATGGAAATTTTTTTAGTATTTAAGATTTTTTAAATGAATAAATGTTTCTCGCCAGCAAGAAACAAAATTTGATTACTTTTCGGTCCTCCTAATATATTATAATATAATATAACAATTCATCAAATCGCTTATCGACGACGGTCTCGCGAAAGTTTCGTACCGCGCCGTCTATCGGCGACAGCCGTGGTTAAAGGATTAAACAATGTTAAAGAAATTTAATCAGAGAGGCCCCCGTGCGAAAATTCGGTGACGCAGTACGCAATCGTAATAATTAAACGTTCCGAGCGGGAGAAGAAGTTCTACCACAGAGAATCAGTGCTACACTGATAAGTTTTAATAGAAGCATGCAGCGACGATGTAATAATTACTTAACTACTCGTTAGGGGAGGAAGTTCCTGGAACTTCAAACTTCAAACGAGAAGGGTACACGATTATCCACATTACATAATTTCACGTTAGTCTTCTATTTGCGGCGTTACGCTAAACACTTCAAAGTATTAAAACTGATTTTCCCTCAGGGATTTTCCTCTGTTTAAGCAATTCCTGGTTGCTTCATAGGTGCAGCGTTATTCTAATATTTCAAACCATTCAATCGAGTCGTAATCTTCTTTTAGGTACAGGCTGTACTTGGTGCACAATATTTTTGGGTCACCCTGTACGTTGCTAAAATTTTCAACAATTTGTAGCCTCATACGGCTTTTCTAAAATTTTTGTCCATTCGGTCTTCTTATCTTTATTTTTAAATCTTAGTGGTTCAGGAAGATGTTTAATTCGTATTTATATTGGTGAAATTAATTTTGAACAATTTATGCTGATGTGCTTTTCTAAAATGTTTTGATCAGATATGAACCATTCGATAGCCTACCGAGAAGGAAATCTTTCTGCCGACTTTCAACCCCATACCCTACCTATAAGGGTAGTTACAGAGAATAATTAAAAATATTCCGTTTTATCGATCGCACTAATTGTTAAATAAATAATCCGTGTTGTCGGCGCTACAGGTTCGACCCACTGTTAACCTTTAAGCAATTTTGCAATAATGAAAAAACAGGTTTTCCCCTGTTTCCCCTATTTAGTCAAAATTAAAATTTTTAGAAAAATCTGACACATTTGTTATGAATGTTGTTCCGTCGCATAAGAGCCGTACACGTGGATGTTTTTCGGTTAATATTTATGGTCCGTTCGTGCCTAAAGATAATTCTTCACATATATAGTATTTCTTTGTCATGCGAATCGATTATTGTCTTTTGCGTCTTTAATATCATCTCATCATTCGAACTACTTGCCCAAGATTAATTTGGCGGGCACAGATCCGGAACATTCGCGACAAAACAAATGTTACTAAACATTTCACACGTCGAACCGTCTTATCCTTGATAGGAACGGTTAGAATCCGGAAACTGCGTGCTTCCCCGACATTGTGAGAGGACGCGAAACAATCTGAGGCATAAAGCTATCGAACGAATGATGTGAAATGGTGGCCGGGCGTTATCGCGAGCCCATCCTCGCGAAAGAAGGCGCACAATCGCGAAAGTAATCCAACGCAGGTCCTGTAACAGCAATTATCCTCGTCTGCTTTCCGTTGCAGCCGGGCTAACGGAGGGAAACGTAAACGCGAAACGCTTCGTCTCGAAGGCAAGAGTGTTAAACACGAAATTTCTTTAATCTGGAGAAGTAACGCGTAAAAAGGAGGGAGGGAGAGGGAGAGAGGGAAAGAGAGAACCCGAAGGATTCTTCGTTTCGCTAAGTTGGTAACAATTAGTAGTTAGTAACCCCCGAGCGACGTCGTAGCCTGGCAGCAACGATTATTGCGGGTCTGGCAATGGTACTAACGATGCGTACGCGAACTTTACATTTATCGTTATTGCGCCCCGTCAAGTTGCCGCGCCGGCTGTTCTTCGTTTCCGTGATCGTTTCTTTCTCCTCTGCTTCGTTTCCGGCACCGTCCTTCCTCCTTTCCCCGAGCCTGACTTCCCCCATCCCGTGACCTTACCACTTCTTCATCTCGTTTTCGAAGGCATCCTCTTACTCGACCATTTTTCGTCGACCTTTTTTCCATTTCCTGCGGACGTTCTCCTTCCGATTTCATGTTTCTCGAGGATTCCTTCTAACCGATGGCGCAAATCGAGAAATTGGAATTGTTCAGTCGACCCTCGTGCAACGCCATCGAAAATCTGTTTAGAATTGGAGCAGCCCAATTTCGACCAACTCCTAAATTGGACCACGTGTCTTACGTTTGTGTAAATCGATTTCTTTTTTTTTAAGGCTGTCAAATAAGTAATGGCGGATTTAAAACAATGAAAACAGGAAGATGTAAAAATATGGAGACACTATTCTCGAAAAATTGAAATTATTTACATAACAAATAAATTTTTATTCAGCACCGTTTCCCTGTGCATGATGCAGAAACATTTTATTTTGCAGAAGTCCGCGGGCTAATAATGAAAATAAAACTGGGTGAACATAGGCGTAGGATTGACAGAAATAAAAGGTGCAAAGTTTTTCACGTTCGAAATTTTAATATTTTCACATGAATATGGCAATAATCTACAATCTAAATATCAAATTTTGTTAATACAATGTTCAAAAACTTGTTCAGTGTGTTGTTAAAATATTAATTAACTTACATACTATTTCATATAAATTAAAATATACGTAGACATTGAATATTAAGCTAAAAGAAGTTCGTTCTGAAATCTTTCCGAGTTCATTTTAATCACGCAAACAGCTTTATACATTTCCCGTTCTATAAACATTTCACATTCGTTTCAGAAAGCTTAAATAGGAACAGCGATGTATTATTGCAGTTAAAGATTAATATTTAAAAAAAGAGGGAAAATAGGAACATTTCTTGTAGAACAAGCAACATACCAGGTAGAACTGCCTCTGAAAATATTTATATTGCATTTTGCAATAGGAAGTGGATTTAATCTTCGATGTTAATTTCACAATGCAGTTGCACGACATTCAAGGCACGCCTCTGAAATAATTTATATTTATAAGAATAGTGAGGACATCTCTCGATGGGAAGGGCTCACGTCTTCATGAATTATTTACGATTTTCCTCGATTTCAGCTGTGAAGTAGGTCGTTTTATCGTCGGCCAGAAATATATGAGTCTGTGAAACAGAATTATGTATTTCATTTGGTATCTGCTGTAATTGAAAAATTATAGAGAATTGTGGAGAACTGTTCAATCTTTAAATGAGAAATTTTTACATTAATGTACAATGTTATACGTTGTGAACAAATTATCCGTGATCTAGAATTTTTCAAATACCGTGTCACTTAGAAAAAAAATATTATATTCGACAGGTTACAATAAATTTAATTTTTCACTCTACATTTTTACTAATATGTTATATGGAACCTTTAGTTGACCACTGGAATCCCACAACTTTAAATTAATAATTATTCAATGCATCTCGTTGTCACTGCTTCAAGACTTATTTTATTTTTTTCTTTATGCTGCTAAGCAATATTGATTTCTATTTACCAATTAGATGAGAATCGACGTACAATACATTGAATTAAATTTAAGGGTTGATTTATTAAATCAGAATATTTCCAAGAGTATTTCGTTGTACCACCAACGATTTAACGAGACAATTTATTTATTTATGGAATAAAAGATGCATATTTATTCATGTCAAGATTTGTAATATTTAAAAAATTCCACATTCAGATAGAATTAATTGCATGTACATAGACATTCTTTGCATGTATTTAGTATAATTCTTTTGCAATACCTAATAAGTGTACTCAATAAAAAAATATTTTTTCCAACTGGTCAATATATTGAACTACAAAATGGTAGGCTGTAGGGTTTATCTTTACCAAGAGTTATAAATTAGACAGCGGATTTTATGCATTTATGAGAAAAATTAGTAGGTGTAATTTAAAACAATAAGAACATTAGAACTGCTATCCCATTTTCAACAGAATAAATTTCTATTTCGCTCCAGTTTGTTGTAATTGACGTACAAAAATGTTATTTTGCATAAAGATCCGCTGTCTAGTTATAATCGTTCTTTCTAAATTCTAATTTTTCATGGGCAGTTTAAATTATTCATTATATTGAGCCTAATATGAGGAAGCGTGTTGAAAAATCTGTAGAAAAACAATTGAACCTATTCGAATGGATCGAGCTATGGCTGCGACAAGTAGTCAAAAGCATTTACCGTGGCAAGACCAATATCAAGTATTTCATTCAAAGCGGTTGAATTGTAGAACAACAAGAAACACGGGTGTCGCGAGGCCCGTTACCACGCGAAAGCTCTGTTGCCCCCGTTAGTGCAAGTTCCGCGTGTGTAATTAGAGTCTAATTGTCCCATAAAAAGATTTAATATCAATGCGCGGGACAGGGAAACGCAACTGGCATTCGCGAAACAGCAGTGAAACGAACATGCCGCCGTTAAAAAGTTTTGCGGCCGAGACAGTTTCTACCTGGATTATTGCCACGTTAGCCTAACAACAGTGTAGGGTCGTCAAATTAAGACACCGTTACCGCAAAACGGTTTCGTTACCACGGGCCGCAGGATTCCCTGCTCGTCTCGACTTATCCTTGATCCTTCGGGATCGTTCCTTGACGCTGCTAAACCGGGTTCGATGGGGTTTCGATGGCGGAGCCATCCCGTGGTATTACGAGGACGTCGACGGGAACCGGGCGGACACGTCAATTTTTTTGCGGTTTTATCAACCGGCTGGCCGGAGGTGACAATTTGTTGAAGCCCGCGTTGTCGAAGACCGGAAGCAAGTCTCTGACTCTTTGTCCGGCGCCAATGGCTGCCAGCTCGAACCACCTGAAACCACGCCAGACACGCCGGCCCCGATGAAAAATTGACTCTCCTTTCTTCGGCTTTAATTAATCGTGTCGCGCCGCGGCAAAACCGAGATTATCGTGACACCCAGTCGAGCCGAACACCATTTCGACACTAAATTTACCATTCTTCAGAAATTGTCCATATCCGGAACTCTGATAATACTGTCCAACAAATTTCAACTTTTTCGGGGGATTTCGATTCTCACTATGCAATTCTTATAGAGTTTTCTGCGCTGATTCCGAATCTGTCCTTAATGTTTCTCCTAGACGCACAGTTTTTGAGAAATTAGCGAGATTAGATTTTAAAAAATACATTTTTAACGAGTTTTTATCTTAATCAGTGATGTAATCATCCTCGTTATCAACAACCTTTTGCCATCTAATGTGCAAATCACCCAAAACAGCAAAAAAAATTTAAAATGTCTTGGCACGACTTTGTAGTACACATTGAGTTAATAAATAATAAGTAAATATTGAAACGACTCGGTCCACCTAATATGTGTACAAAATGCCGATACTAAGAAAATTATTTTTTTTTTGTAAAAAATTCCCTAAAAAGTCCAAAAAAAAATGAAAGTCTAGACTAGAATACCCCCTTGAAAGTTAAACAAAAGGACCCACGAATGCGATGCACTCGCACCGCCACTGTAAAAAGAGCAAAGCTCTCGAACAATGGACATTAAAATACGACAAACGATTTTCCCTAAAACTACGTAGCACCGCAGCACGAAACGAACGGAACAGTGAAATAAAACTGTTATACGTGTTCCGGTGTTAGAGGAACCGCTTGATGCGCCAGCTGGTAAACAATGGTGAAAGAACGTTAGAACGGCGAGCGAGAAATAATAATGAAACGGGTTAACAACAACGCAATTATGCGATATTAATTCGTGGAACGGGACGTATGTGCAATGAGAATTATTCCGGTGAAACACGGGACGAACGCCGCGTCGCGTCGCGTCGGGAATCACACCATCGCATCTCGTGTCTGCGCGGAATATAATTCGCATTATTTCAACGCGAACGAATTTCTACCGGGAGTCCAGTCGACCGGGTTGTCTGTTTCCATCGGGCGGATGCATACACGCGTACATGCACCGTGCACACGCATTATACAATTGTTTTGTTGTTCCTCGCAGAAACGGCCGCTCGAATTCGATCGTGCGGTATTTTCGGGGGTTTTCAATTTGCGCGCTTCACAATCAGAATATGATCGGAAACCGCGCGCCTTTATGATTGGCGAACACCGCGGAGCAGCGCAGTTTTGTTAGGCGATACAGCCTCTCTGGCCTATTTTCGCCGGCACATCGGTTAATAATCTTCGATCAACAGCGACCGGCTAATGGCGGTAGAATTGTCATCTTCCGCGAAATGGAAAACCGTGGTATTAAATACTATGCTCCGCTGCGCGAGAACGAAACACGAGAGCCGCGCGGCATTTCGAGGGACAATTTAAACGTAGACAGTTTAATCTGAAGCAATTAATACCGGGTTGTCGCATACGAAATTGCTGGCCGCGCGGACAGCGCCAGAGAGCGTTTCTTTGTTTGGAACTGGAATACAGTAATTACTGCGAACGCTGGTTTCGAAAAATAGCATTGCTGCGGAACAGCGATTCGCGTACCCGTTCGAAAAACGATTCACAGCTGTAGCCGGAGTATTGAGATTGTACAGGGTGTATAAAAATTATATGTCACGAATACCATGGAGGGATTCTATACCTCTGGATCGGTGGAGATCTGTTAAAAAATTGTACCGCAAAATTGACCTTGACCCATTCTTTTAAGGTTAAAAAATTTTTTACCGTATTCATCGCAAGGAACAAAAGTCTCAAGGGATCAATGGATCTCAAGTGAACCGTTCTCTTTAAAAACAACTTTGAAGTTTCGTGAATTAATTTTTTCCATATATCTACAGGGTTTCCCAAAATGGTATAAACGTGTAGGGAATGATTCTACATGAGAAAATAAATTGAATTTAAACACCATGATATGTAAAAATTAGTCAGAAAAGAAATGATATTTTTTTGTTTGAGAATGTATTAGAAGAAGAATATATTTTGTATGAGAATGCATATTAGAAGACTCGACTATCTTGTCTGACCATGGCTGACTGATTCTACTGAAGTCTTGAAAATAATCCATATAATATTCTGTGCAGTTATACAATTTTACAGATGACTGATGATCTCAGTGAAAAGATTGGATATGACACGAAGTTATAAATGATTAATTATCAGGGTCACGAATTAATTTGTGCGCCTAATAATATACAATATTAACACATGCAAATCTGATGAATTTTTTAGTATGATAAATAATGTTGCTCCTTTTCAACTTATTTATGGATACAACTCACTTAATTATAAGAATTTCCAATTTCACAGTTTGACAAGTATGTAGGTGAACATCTGTGACTGCAAATGTAGTTTTGCACATTTATGAAAATTATAAATGGCAAAATTGTGTCACTATCCTCACTCAATTACAGTGTTCTAATTTTAATAAAAATTGTATACATATCCAAACGAAAAAAAATAAGTCACATATTGTTTAAAAATACAGTGCGGATTTCGTACATTGTATGGATGCGATGGACGATTGAAAAACAAAAGTATAAAGACATCAGAGGATTTTTAGATTATCGTTGCGCTGTTTTGTAAAAGTTATTGAACAAAGATTTTTCGTCTGGCTTCCATTTCTTGCAATCAAGCCAGAAAATTTCTACACATATGAAAGTCCCGCGCAATCTATTTATCAATTATCGTTGGCAGGCGTGCCCGCAAAAATCGTTGAAAAGAGTTTCAGATGCGAGAAAAAGTGAGTTAGTCAGCCAACAGTGGCAGAGCGGGTCGAGGCGGTGGTGGGGGGTGAAATGAAATCGGGCTTGCAGCCCCTGATAAATTGAAATTGATTTTGATGCGCGCACGATGGGTCACGCGGAGTGAGCGTTTCGCAAGCATATGTGAACACATTCATTTCCCACCTGTTGTTTTTGTATTTGGCAAGGGGTTGAGCAGCTGGATGGGGCGTTTCGGTGGGGAAATATGTGGCCCCATAAAAATCCAGACCACGGCTCAGCAGCATCGAGGTCTCCTCCACGCTGGCCAGGGTAACCCTTATAACGGGTGGTCCAGTGTAAATCGTCGCCGGCTCGTTTTGGTTGTGAGCGTCGCTTTTCAGCTTGTCGTTGATCGCTTTCACTAATTCACAAAGCAGACATCGACTGGTCACCCACCGGGCGCAGTTAGGCAAATGAGGGAGAAAAACGGGGGTGGAATTCATTCGATCGGCTCTGTGCGAATTCGGAGAATTAGTCGCGAGGATTCATGATTTTGTTCTGCCCTGTGGTTCTTGCCCCGATTTATTACCCTTCTCCCCTCGGCTTCGAACGATCCTAATTAATAACTCGTTCATTCAATTTGTAACCGATATTTTATTTTCCATGGTGATTTTTCCTTGCTGTAGTTGAAACTTCATTGCAAAATAGTTTTTAGCTGAACATAGGTAATTAGGTTTTGCACTTTTCAACTCATTCTTGAAAATTAATGCAGTCATCATTTTTTCCTGATAATTGCGTTCTCTGCTGAAGTAGAAATTTAATCGTAAAATAGTTTTTAGAGACGACAAAATTTTCTAGCTGAACATAGGTAATTAGGTTTTGTACTTTTCAACTCATTCTTGAAAATTAATGCAGTAATCATTTTTTCCTGGTAATTGCGTTCTCTGCTGAAGTAGAAATTTAATCGTAAAATAGTTTTTAGAGAAACGAGAAAATTTTTTATCTGAAGACAGTCAATTAGGGTTTTGAAAATTAATGCAGTCAATAATCAATTAACGAAGTGAATATTAAATTGAAAAAGATTTTTCAAATGGAGACAAATAATTAGGTTTTTTATTCTTTAATTCGGATACGTTCGTAGCCAACTTAATATAACAGGTATATTCAGATCGTATTTGTGTTTTAACACTAAACCCTTTAACACTAATCCCTTTTATATTCTTCGTTTTACAATTATAAAAAATATAAAGTTGCTCGACAGTACAAATTTCTTTGTCGAAGCGCCTATTGTGTTAAAAAAATGCACAAAATCTAAATAAACAGGGCCTTGTCATTTTTATAAGCTAAAACATTTCCAGTGCACGGTAGGTTTGGTGTTAAAAATTGAAATAAAATTGGGAAAACAACGCTTATGGAACTACGGTAATATAAAAGGTTCCCCAAGAGTCTTTGTGCCCGCAGCAAACGCGTCAATTGTTATTTGCACAGCGTATACAAGCAGACGTAGGTCCGCCACTAGGGAACGAGGATAAGGATCTGGGTGTGATCAGCACAGGTGAGCACGCCGGTGTCAAAAAAAAAGAAATTGAAGGGGCGGCGGCGTCCCCTTTTAGGCTATCGCGATTTCGCGGTGGGATACTCACGAACGGTGCCGGTGTGAAGGGGCAGCCGCGTAACTTCGACTATGGACCGGTACTTGTAGAGAGCATGCCTAATATCCTCTTCGGGTAATTCTTCGGGTACGTCCAAAACGTAGACGGTGAATGTCTTTGCGGGTCTGCACGGTATGGCGACCTGCGTTCATGAATACGAAACGTCGTATTTAGAGACGTTTGAAGTGGGTAGGGTCCTTTGTGTACCGAAAGATAAGTACCTTCTTGTAGAAGCGTGCCCCGGTGACTTTGTGGAAGCCCTTTTTGTAGACCGCCTGAAAATCGTCGATGTTGCTGAACTTGAAGAGTATACCGGTCGCCGTCTTCGTCAAGGAGAACGCGCCACTGTAATGCAAAGCGAAAACGATGTTTTATCTCTCCACCGTTTTCTCTCTTTTTCTCGATCTTCACCCTCCCCCTCCCGCCCCTGCAACGCCGCATCGTACTCTCTCTCTCTCAACCCCGTCCCACGTTTCTGCCAGTCGCTACCACCAACGGCTCCGGTGGATTTTATCTTGTTTGCTGAGCTCCTCTATCGAGCAATTATCGCGCTTCGACTTTTCTCGAGGTAATTTCATTCCGAAATGAAGACATGGCTTATCTTAATTGTTGTGATCCACTGGAGCTTAACCTGTTAATCGAGGCGGCCCGAGTGAATTCGTCGTTTGTAATGCCGGGACCGTTATTAGAGTTACTTCGCCGATAAGAATTGTATTTTTAACAGCAGTGTCTCCGCTGTCGACCAGTTGCTCCTCGTCCACGGAAAAATGGGATTTTTGTTGCGCGAACTAATTCTCGGGAGTGTGCGCACGAGGGTATCTTCGTGTGGTAAAATAAGAAACAATTAGCGCTTGTATTGTGCAGGGTGTTCGCGCTATCACTAGCTAGCGGTTTACTTGCAAAGAATACATATTGGAAACAAATAATATTATCTTTTGCAAGCAGCGTAGTGGCGTATGGAATTTTATTGGCACTATTTTATTAGTAATGAAGGAGATTGTTTGTTTATATTTAGGGTCAGTGTGAAGATCAACGCAATAATGAATTTCAAGGTCGTTCAAGGAATAGAAGAGACATTTTTAATATTTTGTGGCGATAATATAATTTCTAATATTTGAGACGTGATTGTAGCAATAAAAATTTTCTAAAAATTCAGAATTATTTTAAATTCAAGTAATTAAATTAAAGGTCTTCAATCATTTTCTACACAACGAATAGATTAGAAAAATTTAGATAACAAGTAGATAAATGAAGATTGTAGATGTCACGATTAATAATTTTTTGAAATCGCGGAAATTGAGGGACAGTTTTGTTAAAACCGAAGGGAAATTGACCGTGTCGTGCGCTGCAATGCAGCCTATAAGTATACTTCCACGTAATTAGGCTGCGATGATTAACGACTGCGATCAGCACATTCGTTTCAATATTGTCCTTCGCTGGCCGGCTAATTCGTTTCAATTATCGCACCAGCTTTGGCACAATGTTACGTCGGAACACTTTGCGAGTTTTATTCTGTATACCACAATCCAATACTCGAATTCTTGTATTTACTGTAGTCCTCGTACGATCAATAGTCGTACTTGTTCTTTTTGAATTGTATAAATTCAGTGTTTGCAGTTGTTGTTTGTTGATATACTGAAAAATTATCGTTGTCATTTGTTTTGCGTTTTTCAGAACAAATGAACAACTGTTTAGCTTCGACTTTTACATTCTATTTTTAGATAATTCTACTTTTTTATTACGTGTGTTGTTGGACAATATTTTATACCAACAAACTCTAAGAAAAATATCATGCATTTATAAATAGCATATTAAATTAATAATAAAAGTGTACGAAATTTTTTTGATCAAATAATAACTTACGTAAGAGCAACTAGTACAGTGAATTATAAAATGGTGATAACCACGGTAAGTTAACAACGTTCCTTAAAAATAATCAACGTTAATGTTTAAAAATTACACATGTACATTCAGTAGCACAGCAAACAACACTATTCATCACGAGGTTAACAAAAACATTTTTCGTTCTACGCCTCTAACAATTTAATTACTCATAGTACTTTTTTCTCTCGATTAGTATACGGGAGGCACTACCGTACAACTATAGCGACTGCCGAAACAAGTCTCTTGATTTTATTATAAATAAATGAAATTTTATAAGAGAAAAGTAGTCGTTCTGTTGTCCGAATACTTTTTTCTCCCGAGACAGCTGCCGAAGCAAACACAAAGAGCAGTGCTACTCGTGGAGGGGCTCGGTAAATCCAACACTCACCGGAAGTTCATCTTCTCGCAGATGGTGGCCGCCTTCTCGATGCTCAGCTCGTGGCTGGGCGTCAAGAGGAACGCGCCCTTGGTGAGGAAATCGGTCTCGCTGATTTCGGAATCGGTGTCCTGATCCTGCCAATCGGCGGATCCGCGACGACCCTCCTGGTTCAGCCTCAGCAACGAGCTGCTTTTCGACGTGGACATTTCGTTTTCGCACGCGGCACTGCCGTCCGGTCCCTTCTGAGACATCTTTTTATAGGCCGACGAAGTGGGATCGGCTAGCTGACGATCGAACGTGACCCGTTACGCGAGATCGACTCCTCGAGAGTCCACCAAGACCGGACATACGCTCTTGACACACTGCTGGTCAGTTACGCACCGATACGCCCCTTTTATATTCGCCAGTAGCACTATGATCGCGACGATCCGTCCACTCTGCCCACGATCTTGCTCGTCTCGGTTCGTGATCGGCAGAAAAACAGTCGCCGAGCAATGCTACCTTTGACGGACGATTAGGCGTGGTTAGGCTCGACAAATGACTTCTGTCTATGTACATCGAGCGAACGCTAATTCGTCGCCATTTGCGGCCCACCGATTCTATGCGGGTCCTGGTCAAACAGAAATTGTTACAATTGGACTGTAGATTGTTATGCAAAATAGAAATTGTCCAAGACGATCCTGGGAAGTGGATGTTAGGGGAAAATGTGCTTCTTCTTTCAATTATTTCAATTAGTCGAAAGTGATATTTTTTAATTAAATTGACTAATATTCGGAGTGACCAAATATTCTTGAATTAAAATTTTTAATATGCTAGGTTATCAAATATTCTTAAAATAAAATGTTTAATATCCTACGTTATCAAACATTCTTAAAAGAAAATATTTAGTATTCTAGGTGACCAAATATTCTTAATATAAAATGTTTAATATTCTAGGTGAATTACTATTCTTAAAATAAAATGTTTAATATTCTAGATGAATTACTATTCTTAAAATAAAATGTTTAATATTCCAGGTGAATTGCTATTCTTAAAATAAAATGTTTGATATTCCAGATGATTAACTATTCTTAAAATAAAATTTTTAATATTCTAGGTGATCAAATAGTTTTAAAAGAAAATTTTTAATATTCTAGATGATGAATATTCTTAAAATAAAATGTCTACAATTTCATGTAACAAAATATAATTGACTGAATGAACTAACTGACTGAATGTTCTTTAAATAAAAGGTATAATATTCCAAGTGTCTAAATATTCATTAAGTAAAATGTCTAACTAATAAATGTTTCGTATATTCAAGTTTCATTTTCGATTGCGAAAGCGGAAGAAAGTAATTGCAATTTTATCGAACGTGCCCTTTAATTTGCCATCGTTGTAGACGATTCAGTGCTAGATAGATTGTGATTACCAGAAAGAGTAGGATATTTTATCGACTAACTATTATTAATGTTTTCTGCACGGTGCGTGACACATCATTTAACATCCATATTGGACTGTGCAGATCCGAAGGGTTTAAATCAATTTCTCCATGCATCGTTAACCCAGTGATGATGCATTACTTGCTGGTAGCTTGCACGCAATTTTTTAATAAGCGTCCAATGTATTAAAAATACATTACGTCGAGCGGCTATAAATTCCGCCCCCGTTCTTAACGAGTATTTATCGCAAAAACTAGCGAGCTCCGTATTTTGTAGGTAAGAAGTTCGCGGATAAAACGGCACGGGGCATAATTGATCAGCAAATTAGACAGAGATTTATGTTTCGAACAGAGACTCCCAGTTTTCCTAAGAAACTCGTGTCCAGTTCTTCCAGTAAATTGATTTCACGAAGGCTCTAACTCAGAATATTGAAAAAAAGTTCTTTTCGCGTTCGCCGCTCGAGGCCTTATCTCGTCCTGCTTAACCTCTTTGACATGTGAATAACGACTGGCAAATCATTTAAACAGAAAAACGTTTTTCTTTCATCCATTGCACACTTCATAATTCACTTAATACATTTTGTCTCTCACTCATTATGCTCCCTTCTGATTCTCACACAAATATCCTCGAAGGAAAGCCGGAGCTGGCCAGTTGAGTAGAACGGCTTGTAAAGAGCTCGTCACATCGTTAAATAAAGTGAAGTAAAATTCGTCCGGGTGGGGAACACTTGTAGTACTTGGCATACTTCGGTAGTCGTCCGGGGGCTGGCTCGGCTGAGCAACGGCGAGGATGCTCGCGTTTAAATAAGTTTTCGACTGAGAGGTTCGGTGGGGGTGGGGGATGAAGAAGAGGGCCCGAGCTTCGAAATGGCGTCTTCAGCAGGGGCGCAAGGGAGGACTTAAATCTCGTTGAAGATACTTGGCCTACAATGCTAGCCGAAAGCTCCAATTAACGCGACTTTATCGAACTCTCCGGGCGACAACGGGCGCCAAGTTAGTACACAAAGACGCAAACAGGCGTGTACACTGGGTAAACAGTGATCGACGGGAACGGAGGATCCAGAAGATGCAGAGGGAGCAGGAGGATGATGGTAAAGGAGGACCCCCGGAGGAACGTGAGAGATCCACATTCAGAATATTCATTCGAATAGGAATCAAGAACGAGCGGCTCCTCCGCGAGGATGTTCGCGGGAACGGTGACAAAGCGCCGTGGCGCATTGATTTGCACTAATCATTGAGACGGTAATTGCTGTGAAACGAGGAGGTATTTCTGATTGAGACGATCGGGACCGATTCGTCGTTAATCGAGCGCCCCTCCCCCTCTCCGCCCCGCCCGTGCGAATGAAATAAACATGCGCGGAGCGAAGTGCTCGGCCGCATTGTGTTTTCATGAGGACTGCTACGTGTTCGCGATGATCAATTGATTCTTCAGTTTTAGGCCACTGCTGCGCGTAGTGCAGCGAACTGGATTTCAAGCGTTCGGTCGTTACATCCGCCGAAAAATATTTGAACGGTAAATTCTGGATTGCCGAGAAATTGTCACTATATCAACTATAATCGTTTCGATAAAAGAAATAGTACAGTGATAAATTTAGGCTAGTTTTGTAGCTGCAACTTCCCCACTTTTCAGACCTTTCATTAATTTTTTTTTCTAGGATATTTGGGCATGTTTTGAAGAATTTTTTCACAATTTTTTTTATCACAGTTCAAATATTAATAATTTTAAATACCACTGTACATGGATTTGATTATCTTTAATACCTTCTTATCATTTATTAACAAAGTAGATAAAGTAGGTTTTTGTGAAATATAATTTATTGCTAAAGAAGTAATAAAATCAGTGTTATGATGAATTATAAAATCGTTAACTATAAATTGTTATTATTTAATGTCACAATGAGTCACAATTGAATTGTTAATAGTTGAACATATTCGTAATGAAAGTGATATATCTACCACGTTAAACGTTAAATAATCTACAGTAAATATTCTATCAGCGTTCCAAATAAGTTGTTACCAATTAGGTTTAATTTTATTAAATTTTGAATACAGTTTCTACCATTTATAATCGCAATTAATTTTAACGAATATTGTCATTAATTTTAATTGTTAATTAACAACGACACACGTAGACGCACCCGTTGTTTGGTAATTACAGCTCAAATTACTGAGCACGACTTCACTGTAATGTAATACAATTTAAATAACGCTACACGCGTTACGAGAGAGAGATGTCATTTAATCGAATTTGTAATTATATGCGTGTCAATAATTCTTTTTACACGCGACGAACGATAATATTTAGCAATTAAATGTAAGCGCACCTTTAAGTACCACATATATTGATATATTGCTTGGATACAAAAATGTGAATAATCATTTCCAGTGAAAGCATCATTATAATTTCAATAATTGTAAAATAAAAAAAAACAGGAACCGGCAGTGGTAGGTTTAGTGTTAAAATATAAATTTTGAATATTCATTTGTGTAGAATATTATATTTTTTCAATGAAAAATTGTGCTCGTTTTTTGTTCGAATGTAAATTTCTTTACTACCAAGTTTTTATTTTTAAATCCTATTATTTTAAATTATATGAAAATCTATTTTCGGTTAGCACCGGAAATTGCAATTTTTCGATAGAGTGTAACCGAATTTGTTACTAAAATTTGTTTAGTTTTCAATAAAAATCACTCTCCACCATTTTAAACGGTGCTTCCTATTACGGGCACACATATTCGATCTAAGTAAATGAAAAGTACCATTTCTCAAGGATTTTCAATTTCCACTGAAATCAATCGATTGTGCATGTATTTATTTGATTAAAAAGTTGAGATTGAATGTTTATTTGCGAGTGACGAAGTCGTTCTTGTGGGTTTCAGGTCTGGGCGATCGTTGAACAGCGAAGTGCCTGCCGCAAGGGGAAAAAGAGAAGGTAAGTTAGTCGCGGCAATGAAATCGCTAGCAAATAGATGTACGATCGTTTTAGGAGAAAAGAAAAAATGACGAGGATTTTTCTCCGTGGCCCGATCGTAGAACGCATCTGTTCCCCAATCACGAACAGGGCCCGGCGAAACGCGACCAGTTTGGTAATCTCGAATCAATTATTATCGATTCGAACGCTCGCAAATTCCCAATCAGCGTTAGCAAAGGGCGCACCGGATTACCGGGGCAAACGGCCGTAATGCGGTCAGCATAATCCAACTAAAAACGGATATGTATCGGCATCAGGTGGGAATCGTCGCGGACCCGATTGCTGCTCGCTGCTCGAGCAATGATAATTTGCAACAAGACAGAAACAGGCTGCGTCGTTAATCAATACGACCCGGTCGCCGTCGGTTAACCGCGATGAAGTTTACACTCGTTCGCACTCGTTTCTCGCGCCAAGAAATAAAATTCGATAACCGGTGTCGGTGTCGCTCCAAGTTTCTCGATTAAAATCTTCACCCGTTCATTCAATATTTAGCAAATTCAAATAATGTCGGCACACTTTTTGATATTTGTCTGTACGACTTGGATTTGTTTTGACGTGATAAAAAATATTTTTAAAAAAATCGCAGTTGGTCGGAATTACAGAGAGAATACTAAAAGTTCGCAAGTTTTTTATTATGGCGGCATGTGGTGAACTAATTGTTCCAACTTCTGAAAAACATTCAATGGTCCAATATTATTTTATAGTTAAAATATACATGAAATTTTATAATTAAATATATATGAAATATTATTTTATAATTAAATTTAAATATTATTTTATTCATACGACTTGAATTTTTTTTTAGAAGTTGGAACAATTAGTTTACTACATGACGTGAAAAAATATTTTGAAAAATTGCAATTAGTCAGATCTACATAGAAAATATTAAAAGTTGTTTACAGATTTTTCATTGCGGCGTCACGCAGTAAACTAATTGTTCCAACTTCTCAAAGTATTAAAAAGCTTCGGTCCCTTAAAAAGTGAGCCATTATTATTTCATAATTAAAATACATGTGAAATATTATTTCATCCATACGACTTGGACTATTTTTTAGAAGTTGGAACAATTAGTTTACTACATGACGTGAAAAAATATGTTGAAAAAATTGTCAAGCTCTATCGCCGGACAATTTGATTTTTTATTCTGTTGGATCGCTGCAGTTGCAAACTGCAATTCCTTTTTAATTGGAACAATACAATTTTTTAAATTATTTTAACACCAAATTTTATTCAAATGCGATGTTGAAATAGTTACCATTTTTGGAGTTATTTCGAATTTTGTAAAAATTGTTTTATCTGGAGCTTAGTTTTCGAGAAAAACGGTTTCGAAAATATAATACGTATATGTAGACGCTTACACAGCTAACGATCATCAAGCCTATTAGTTTGCATACCGGAGGCCTTAATGTAATAAAATTAATTGATCGATGACCCAGCTACGTTGTCGGACCGTTAATGAGTAGTGAATGCTCGTACTACCTCGTATCGAATGATCATTTTCTATGTTATTGTATCTTGCATAATCTTGAACACCACAATACCATAGATTTATCTTGTAAAACAAGAATATTACACTGTTAATATTGAAAAGTAATAGAGTTTCATCGTTCAGTACTAGCAAACATAAAAGAGGTGAATTATTAAATACCATCGTTCAGCATACAAAAAAATTGATACTAATTATCGGCATTAATTTAAACAAAAAGAGGCGAATTGTAATACATATTCAATGTTCATTGAATATTCATTGTTTAAAAATTGAATCTTGGTCGTTCTATATCATCGTCGAATTTGTTGATTGAATTTGTTGAACAATGCCTAATACCATCGTCAAAAAGATTTAGATTGACGTTGGAATAAAATTTATTTTAAAGCGAAATTAAACATCCTGATTAAAAACTGAAGAGCTTTGATGATCAGCTTTGTTCCTTAAAATAATATATTGAAGTTCTGAGAGTTTAAAAATTGAGATTCGAAGGTAAAATAAAAATATTTATTTATTTAATAACATGTTCAAGCTGAAAATGGGAAAAACTTGCAAAAATGGGAAAAACTTTTCGCCAAAAAGTAGATAGAATGGAAAATATGTTATCGAAGTAAATGAAGTCTGAACTTGAATATATAATGAAAAAAGTTTAATAACATCTTCGAAAAGATTGCAATAGTATTTCTAGCTCAGAACGCTTTCTATTCTAAAATCGTACATTTCATATGCGGCGACCTGATAACGCTACACTTCCCGAATATTATCAAAGGGAAAATTCTTTTATTCCAGAGGACGGGATTCGTTCTAAATTTTCGAAATTTCTCAATTCTAGTTCCAATCTTGTCGAATCGCTCCCGTTCCATTATTCATAGCGTCTTGATGCGCGGCAAAGGTTCGAAGCGTTCCGTTGACCCGATCGTTGTTTGTCACGGTGAAATGTGTTTTTCTCGGGCCGACGGCGGCGGCGGCTGGTCGGTAATCCGCGTGTAATTCAGGAAACGAATCGACGACATCGAACGAATTATATAGGAATTATCTGTTGCTCCGTGGCGACTTTTCGCTCGTGTTTGCTCGGACGAACGACGAGCGGGGAGGGCCTGGCCTCTCTCTCTCTCTCCCTCTCTCTCTCTCCTCTAATGACTCCCAATTTTCGTGCAATTTCGCGATCCTCTTCGAGAACGCATTAGAACGCAATTACGCTCTGTTTTTCTCCGCGGCAATAATTCACGAGAAGTCGGCGAGACACCGATGCGCATCGTCGTCAATAATAACGTCGGTGGATTATCGGTAATGTATCCGGACTACAGTTCGGTACGCGTAGGTGGCCAATCAGCAAGTTACTTTTTTCAGTGAAGACGCGAGCAGAGGCGTGGGCACTTAATTGGATGATTGGTCCCGACGATATATCGCCGATAAATTGGCGCAAACAGAACGGGGGGAAAAAAAGAAAATTAAGGGAGAGAGAGAGAGATTGACCGGTCTTCGTCTGGTTACCAGCGAACATCATTGCTAGCGATTGGTTACGAGCCTACGATGCAATCGTTCACGTTCGTTAAAAATCAATTATTTATTTCTATTATTAGGCCGTAGATGCAAAAAGCGCGGTCTAAATTTTATCTTCCAAATTGTTGTCGAGTAGTTTTTACGGATGCTAGTTGGACAGTGAATGTGCTAAAGTTTGTACTTAGAGTTAGCGGGCTTATATCAGCTCTGAGTGCTCGTCCATCCCCTTTAATCCCCCAAAAGCAGGCATTTGAATTGAATGGAGTTTCCGAAATTAGCATCGGTAGATTAAAATGGGTGACTCTGTGCTCAAACATGTAGATCATTGAACGGGTTAATTATTTGGTCGTGTCGAAAACTCGCGGTACCTTTTGTGCGGGTATTCAAATTATTATTTAGAAAAAAAAGAACCGCCTTCTAGGTCTGTGGATGATGATTTCTCTTTTGTCCCGACACTTCTTCCGTTTTTTTGTTTGCGAACCCATTGTGCCGTTACTGTGAAGCTTCTCTTCTGGTGTTTTTTGTGAAAATATTCTAGGATATTGCGCTACATCGAGGTGAGTTTTTCTGACTTTTTGCTGAATGAAAACTATTGTACAGTGTCAGATAGGTGATTATTAAAAAATACTTTGTTGAATTTCTTTTGTACTTCGGGCATAGGTGTACGGAGAATTGTTTTCCAAAGAAATCACCTTCTGTTGAATAATTTTAAACATTTTACTATTGATACTTGAGTTTTTCTTTTAGTTTTTATTTTATACAGATTTTACCATCTGAAACTGTTTTGTAGGAAACTATAGATGTAAATATAAAATTGTGTTAAATTTTTATTCAATTGCACGGTATTCTTTTCTTATGGAAATATAAAAATATTTACACTTTCACTCATCATTATGTTGGATGCATAAGAGAAAAAAAGTTGAAGAATAAATATGTAATCGTTAATAATTTAATAGTGCAACATTAAAGTCAATTTTATTTACTCATAGTTAAAACTTTTTAATTTCGTGAAGTAATAAAAATGTGTACGACTACAAGTGATCTCGCTTGGCAAAAAAAAAGTTATTATTTTATAATAGATTGAAATATCTGTCAACAAGTTTGAATTTCCACGCAGCGCTTTTATTTAATATTTGCAATGGCTTAGTTGTGTCGACACCAACATCTCGATATTTGCAACAAATTGCGAGATGCTATCACGCACCTCCCGCATATTCTATAAATGTTTAAATGATTTCTATGCAAAATGTTATCGAATTTTGCGCGAATCAACGCTCGGATTTCAATTACCCGTACAACCGAACTCCATTGATATTTCACTTGCAACATTTTATTCAACGATCATTCGCGGAAAAACGATTTGCAAAATATATGCGTATGTCGCGTGCTGTTCGAATCGAGTTCGTATCATACACGCGCGTATCGAATCAACATTTCGACCTCGTATAAACAATTGATCCTGTAAATACACATGCAATTGTTATCGCGTACCCCGCGATCGGTATGCCTGAACGATCGTTCTCTAATTCACTCGAACTAAATACACGAGGAACAAATTAATACAGTGCTGCTCATAAATCGAGTATACAGGGTGAGTCACTTAAGTTCTTCATCGGAAATATCCCCGTTGTTCTCACCAACAGAACGCGCGAGGGAAAATTGGCAGTGTACATTTTATTCACTGTTCACGACAAGAAATTGCACATTCGCATTTTCGGGAAAAGACATGTTTGCATTTTCACATCCGTTGTATCATGCAAAAATATCTTTAAAAAAATGCACAAAGCATTGCGAAAGTAGATGTTTGAAGCTTTAAAATTTCTTACGTGAATTATAACGGCTATCAACAATTTTTCGCAACAATTTTTAATAACTTATCCGTGATGTCAGCGCTACAGGTTCGATCCAATTCACACCATGAATATTCTCAAGGATTGGTCAAACACAGGAAAGTCAATTGCCACGGATAATTTATTTAAAAATTTGCGATCGATATAACGGAATATTTAATTTTTAATAACGTTTTCTAAATGAATCTGTGTGGGTGAAGGTCATCTCAAGGGCATATTTTCCGAGATCTCACAAACAGTAATGCTTTTAAGTATCACCTTGAGATGATCTTCACCCAGACAGACTGCTGCTCCGCACCAAATCTCTGAAAAAATAAAAATTTTTTCTGTATAAATACCAAGGTCAGAATCAGAACACCCTGTGTAGCAGACTCCGAAATCACCATCGCTAGTGTGGCTCGTTTACAATCAATTATATTTTCTGCAACCTGCCCAGACAAGCTCAAACAGAATCTGCTTAAAAACCCGAAGAACGTCGCGTTCGATATTCCCGAATTCCTCATTCCGTAACTTCCCGACGATGTTCGTCGCAGCGCGAAGGTTCGGCGGCGGCAGCGAATTAAGCCGAGCATTAAAATCCTGGCAGCGACCGCAGTTCAGTTCCCGGTAGTCGAACCCTCTTCGTTTACTGATTCATTAACCCAAGGAGAAAGAGTTAAACGGAGCCTTGACGGCGACGGAATGCTCCTCGGCCGGGCGTTTTCACTCAGGAGTGAGAGAGCCCAGACATTTAAACCCCCGGATTTCCCGTCTCAAAGGAGACATTATCGTCGATCCTCTGGCAAAAAGGAGTCAACAATAATCGTCTAGGAGAGAGGGCCAAGGAAAGAGAGGGAGAGGAAGAGAGAGAGAGAGGCGACCCTCGATTAGCTCCTCGAATCGATACGTTCCCATTAACGGGCGGTGATAAACGTTTCTCGTTCACCTCCCGCCCTCCCCCTGTGGAAACCCCCGGTTTTTCGAAGGAGCAAAGAGGGTGTAACCGGGGGTGGAGAAGGAGGGGATGGGCATTCGTCATCGAATCGAACGAAGGCGGCGAAAAATGGCCGAGAGCTCGATGATGAGCGCAGGGGGTGCAGAGGTGTAGGAACGGGGGTGTAAAAGAGGCGGGGGCGCGGCCGAAGAAAAGAAATTATTGCTTTTGGCGGGCCCGCGTGCGCGCGCGAGAGATGAACGCGGCGTGACTGCTGCTTTGAAACGGGGATGAATTGTAATTGGACGGAAATGGAATTCGGATAGTGAAGCCCCGCTCCCTGCGCAGGGGTGCAAAGCGGGGGGCGGAGGGGGCCAGGCGGGCGGCATGGAAAATGGAAAGAGAGGACACGGTGCAACGTCGGCTAGGAAACAGAGAAACGAATAGAGAGATAGAGCAGGTCGAGAAGGAGAGAGAGAGAGAGAGAGGGTGAGAGGGGAAAGGGGGCAACGATCCCCGGAGAGAGAATGACAGAATGACTGCGTGGGAGTGCGGGGGTGGAGGTTGCCGAAGGGGTGGAGGGGATCGACGCCAGTGGCCTGTAACTCTATGCTTCTCTGAGCTTCGATCAATAGACGCGGTACAACATTGAACCGAACGCAGCTGGCTAAAATAGTCTGTACAAGTTGCACGTAGCGGCGGCAGTTTTCCAAAAATTCGTCCACCCCTTTTCCACCCCGCCGACCGGACACCTCTCCCCCGCCACCCCCCTCGAACCCGTCCCGATTGCGGAAGGGTTGATCGACCTAAACGATTTTTCCTGCCGATGGATGACCGGGATTGGAGAGGCCAGTCGATTTTTGGCAACGAGTTTTGGCGCTCGGTTAATTAGGTGAGCTGTCCGGCTACGCTCCCGAACGCTTCCGCAGGTTTGACAGGGCTTTAAGGGCGGACGATACGCCGCGGTTCGAAGCGGGAATGGCTTCCTGGCGGAATGATTGACCGCGAAAGAAGGGGCATCTAAGTGTGTCATTGTGACGGCAAGGTGACGGACTGTTGAACAGCTGGGTCGACACGTGCTGCTTCTGGGGAGACGATTGCTCGATTATGGCTGGCTCGTTTCACCCTTACCACGATAACCGAAATTTTCCGCGATGTTCAATGACGTCGCGATTTATGATTTGTCGAAAATGTTGCGGCAGGTTTATGAAAGGGTTATAGTTTCGATATTCTTATACTTAAAATGGGCATCAAAAATCTACAGTAATTTTGCTATTTGTCAACAGAAATATTAAAAGAATTTTAAAAAGAAAATGAGTACCTGGGTATCCGGTTATTGACGTAAGGTTTAATGGAGACTAGGAAGCTAGTTTCTCACGTGAAAAGAGAGCGAAACTTTCTGAATAAAATTATATTCTTATATATTCGACTGCACTAATAACAGAATTGCAATTTTCAGAGGTGAATTGTTTACGAACAATTGATCTGCCTAAAAAACATTTTCAGAGCTTGAAGACCAACCCAGCCGAAAAATTATTGGTGCCCGAACGTAAATAACAAACGTTTCAAATAAAAGTCTGATGGCTGCAATGGACAGCGCGCAGAGCTTTATATTCAAATTCTCGCAATTTTACATAGTCAGTCGCGCGACACGAAATCCAGTTAAAGGGGACGAGCTAAATTCTAGTTTCGGCGATTGTCCGCGCAGTGAAATGGTAAAAAATTGATCGGGAAATAGCAGGCTCGGACTGCAGAAATATTTATAATTATTTGTTTCGCTGGAAACCTAGTAGAAAGCCGTTTCAGACGAAATGACGCGTAATAGGCGTCCCTTTTTCGAGCAAAACTGCCTCGTCACAAATATCCCCGGGCTGACAAGAATCGATCGGAAAGCAGTTTTAGTAAGTTATCTTCTAATTTCCTGTGCCTCAACTTATCATGTAGTCGTCGGTGTTGAGCTAATCGCGTTGCTATCCTGAGGGCAACAAGAACGTGGAGCACAGTTTAGTTAAGAACGCGCGCACGCACGCGAGCCCCTATCTGCGTTCCCACTCGTTTTGTACAGATGCACTCTTTCATCTCTGATTATCTCTTAACAAAGCTTTGTCGTTCGTCGGGTTTCGCAGTCTGCCCGCAATATTTTCTAAAAACAGTCAAAAATTACTCGATCGAACAAATCGAGTGTCCATCAATTACTCATATTTTCAATGTGAAAAATATTTCACGAATTTTTTAACACTTTACATTTATTCTTTTACAAACAAATTCGAACTTTAAGTGGTGTAACTTTTGGTCCATCCTGTACATTAGTTGGTAAATTAATTCTTCCATCTTTAAAACCATTTAAAAGTGGGATAACATATTCATGTTTCCAAATTCACATTTTACAAACAAATTCGAATTTGAAATGGTCTGGTGACTTTTTAGCCACCTTGTACGAAGTCTACAAGTTAAACATTTTTGGTATTGTTGTTAAAGCTTCTGTTGAAAGAATTAGGCAGTTTATTTCGACCGCAAGTCAAGGATTTATCGACCACCCTGTAGATATAACACACTTGGTAGCTAAGTAAGTACAAATTGCACAGTATAAGCACCTCTTTGAACTGTCTGGAGTTCATCAGCCGAGAGAGGAAACATTCTTCTGTTCATCCTCGGCTTCTTTGCTCTACTTTAAAGAGCACTCTCTCTCTCTCTCTCTCTCTCTCTCTCTCCGAGCATTTTTCTCCTGTGCCCCGTGCTCGGTAGGCCAATATGCAAAGTAATGGACAAATTAATGTTCTCGAGCCGGGGCGACATTTTTCCACTGGTTTTTGCCCGTGTCCGGAATTCGTCTCGACCGGAGACGCGTATATCCCCCGGTAAATAAATGCGCGAGCGGAAAAACTACGGTCGCACCGGGACGTAATTCGATTCGAGGGTCGACCGGAACTCGATTGGCAGAAGTTGCGCGTGCCCATATGGAATTACTATGGGGACGACGAGTTCGAAGTGTCCGATCGTTTTGTTCGGAGACAAAGACAAAGTGGAGACCCAGGAAACTCTGATCAGGATGCCCCGACAGCCGCTATAGATTGTTTAAAAAACGAGGCGAAATCGATGTAGCGCCCCACTGTATGAGACTGAATAGACGAATTTAAAGAACACGAGTAATTCAGAAACTGGAATATCTGTTGTAAATTTTCTTTGTTTCCGATTTTTATAATTTCATCAATATTCTATTGTAAATTTTCTTTGTTTCCGATTTTTATCATTTGATCAATATTCTATTGTAAATTTTCTTTGTTTCCGATTTTTATCATTTGATCACTATTCTTTTGTAAATTCGGTTTGTTTCCAATTTTTCTGACTATAGCTTTGTTTATTCATTAAACTACCGTTCTTTATGCATTTGTGGCACAAATATGATAAAAGTTTATGAAATGAAAAAAACAATGTTTAACTTACACAATTTTATGAAAATGTAAGCTAGAAGCTGGAATATTTATTTAAAATTTTAATCGTTCCCAATCTTCTAAAGTTTAATATTGCACAAATATGTTTCTACTGTTTTTTTGTCCTTTTCTTTTTACAATTTACTGAAGAATTCTTTCACTCACTTTTTAAATGCCAATAACCTTTATATTTCTTGAGTGCTCTTGTTATAATACGTACGGTTCCCAGAATTGATAAATATTATTTTAAAAGACCGAATCGATGTGAATAAGTAAATGGAAGATCTGGAACAAAGGTTTGTATTGTAAACAGCATAATATCCATTCTATTTGATGCAAATAGAGTAGAATTTTTATTATTGGAACTAACAGGAAGGCATAAATATTCTGATAACAAAACAACTTGGGGAAAAGTAGAGACTGCAAGCTTCGAAATAGGTGCAGAGGTTGTACTATTTATTTCGACGAAATTATCACAATTTTTCGAAAATCGGATATGTCCAATTTTTGGATTCACTGTAGTCGTACTGTGTCTGTAATAGTTTGGCTAGCGTGTATCTTTTTCTTATCTACTTTCTCACGGTTCCAAAAGTATATATTTTTTCCTTTTACCCACAGTCTGATTATCTTAAACTTTTCGTCTCCCTCTCTCCCATTCTTGGATCATTCTCCTTTCGTTTTCTATTACACTTTTCCCGTGCGCATTCTCCCGACTATTTGGTTTTATTCTCCGATCGTAGTCCGCAATCTTCTTGCTCTGCCGGCAGCGTTTCCCCGATTCCCTTTCTCTTCTCCGAAGTTCCGTCTTTTCCCAACGTTTCAGAAGTCGATTCAATCCTTCGGGGATCATCTTTTCTCCCTCGTTCCGGGACGCCTATCCTCTCCCCGTGGCTTAATTTTGTAAGCGGTACACACCCGCAGACCCGACCCTCAGGCACCCCGTTTTTGGTCTTATTGAGGGTAACCCCGACCTACCGTGTTTTAGGGGAACTAAGTTATAGGAATAACCACTTCTGGATCGGCCGAAAATTTTGTCGCAGCGCCGCGCCGCGCCGACCGACTTCTCGTCGTTTCGGAGCACAATTTCCGTCTACGATAATTTGCGCTCGACTTTGAAGTGGTGAAATCGTTTGCGCAATCTTAATAAATCACGGTGACTCTATTATTTTTCAATTAACTCGCTTTCGACCATTTTACGAGGAAAATGTCGCGAGCCACGGCTGAAGTCTATTATTCATCAGTAGGCGGTGGAATTTTCTGTAAAATCGAAGTTGTTTGCATTAATTGCAAGATGCAGAGGCTTGTTTCTTTCATTAATGATTTTAATGGGGTATTCTAGTCTAGACTTTCATTTTTCTGGACTTTTTACCGAATTTTTTGCAAAAGAAATATAAGTTTCTAAATATTGGCATTTTGCATATTTTTTTTTACACTTTGCGAATGTTCGAAATTTTTTTTAAGCGAAAATGATCGAAACTGACGGAGTTACACAAAATTACACAAAATCTGAATTTCACGTTGATTATTGAAACTCGTCTGAAAAACTGAATGTTTGAACCCGGTAAAAGGTTTGAAAAATCCAAGAATATTGCTGTTTTTCATGTGAAAATTTTTTAAGGGACGAAATTAATTTTTATTTAACTCCTGCTGCCAACAATCGTTGCAAGACATTTTTATTTTGCAGAAAGTAGTCCATTAATAAAATACAATAAATTTCACGTTGATTGTTCAAACTCGTCTGAAAAAATGAATGTTTAAACCCGATAAAAGGTTTGAAAAATCCAAGAATATTGTTATATTTTTCACGTGAAAATTTTTAAGGGACGAAATGAATTTTTATTTAACTCCTGCCAACAATCGCAGTCCAATAACAATACAATAAATTTCCCGTTGATTGTTGAAGCTCGTCTGAAAAAATTCGAAATCCGGTGGCAAGTCGAACATTATCGCTATAAAATTGCGGTCTAGAGTGGTAGCAGGAACGGCGGTCGTAGGGTGCAGCTCGAAAGTCATTTGGCAAGCCAGTCACCGATCGGCCAGATCGATTTTAAAGAACAACAAGTGCTCGGAGGTCGGAGGAGTGGCGAACTTCTGTTCTCCATCCAATTTTCCTCGCATAACCCGGTCCCGACAAGATATTAAAACAACATCGGAACGTCAATAGGACAATTCCCCGACCCTCTTTTCCCGGGCCGGGTTAACTTTCCTCGCACGTACCGGCAATCTCGGCCTCCATCGGCGTATATATTCGTTCGACGATTCGCAGAACGAGAGAGGCTGCGAAACGGTCGAAAACCGTCGTGGGAACTTCTATAACCTTCGAACGATGCTGCCCCCTGAAAGAGTACTTCCATCGGAGCATAACGCGAGCTACGAGGCGACGCGACGGGGCGGTTAGGAGATGTTTTACGGTTGTAGATTTATGCCGATGCCTTGAGACGAAGGGCGACGCGCAAATTGAACGAGCGTTTAGCGACGCTCCGTCGAGCGTGGCCGGCAGCAGGGTCATGTCAATATTTAAATTAATCCCCGGTCACCGAGCACCGAGCACCGTCCTCGACTCCATCGCTGAATTATATTCTCTCTCTCTCTCCTGCAATCCTCTCATCGCCAACCCCTTCCTCCGCTAATTCTTCCTTCTATTAATTCATACACGGCCGCCGACCAAAGCGGACCCACGTCCACGTCCGCGCGAGAGGGTGGTCAATCAGCAGCCACTTCTCGAGATTCTACGCGACGAAACTATAACGCAGCCAAAAAATTAGGACCACTCACAATCTCGAACGTTTTCCGCGTTTCCAGTAAGATCTTGGATGGAATTCAATTGTTAATTTTGCAGTTATTTTTACAATTTTAATTGCAAGATAATCTCATTATTGATGGTGCACAATTCAAATCAGCATTTATTGTCTTGTAATTTTACAAGATACTTTGTAATCTTACAAAGAATAATATGTAATTTTAAAAGTACACTGACATAAAAAAACATACTTTTTGCGTTTATCGAATTTTTACAATTCTTCCTAAAAAGCATATAAAATTTTCAATTCTACAAAAATATCGAAAGAAGGAAAGCAAACAATTGTTGCGCATTATACCCCCATTATGAAAAATACAAATAAAAATTAACATTTTCTATTATTTTTGTTCTTTTCTCTAAATTCATTTGCAAAGTTTTTGACGATATTTTTTTGTTTTCTTTCCTGATATAATGTTTTTTTTTGTAATATGTTTCCTTTCTTCATATAATATAAATAATTATTTTTCTGGGGACCCAAAATTATATTTTGCGAGGGTGCCGAAAATTTGCAGTTCCGCCACTGATTACAGATTAGGAATTGCAACTTACAATTGATTAATCATCAGCTTGAAGTAACGAATGTTACTTATCGGCACTGGGGATAATTGAAAAATGTGACTTCGTCGAAGACATTCGAAGAAAGCTCTGGGAAGAAGTGATTTCCCCGATTTTCGTAATGTCCCCGGCGAGCATTTCATCATGGCGGCGTTAATGAAGAATTTCGTTCGATTTCCTGCACCGTCACGCCTCCGACTCGAAAATGGATTTTCTTATTACCGAACGACGTTATGCATTTTAAGGGTGCACCGGAATCGGTGCACGTGATCGCCCACTAAAAATAATGCGTTCGATCCCAGCCGGGACGAGGGGGAAATCGTATTAAAATAGCCAGTGATTAACGACGTTGTTCCTGGGGGAAGGAAAGTGAAAAGGAACGGGTGAAGGAAGAATGGAAAACGATGGAGAAAGAACGTTTCACAGCGGAGAATGGTAGGACGAATAGAATGCTGAATGGATTACGGCTTTGAAATAAGAATTCCTGAAAGCTGAGAAATTTAAAAGGCGCGGCTCGATCATTTTCGTCGCGTGATTCTGATATTTATGGACCATATTATCGAAAATCCCAAGAAATGTACAACGAAATCAGAAAATATTTGAACACTTTCCCCATTGGTGTTATATTCTTGAATGAGGGGTCAGCGATTTAAAATTTTGAGGGATTATCTGTTAACCTAAAAACGTTGTTTTACACGCGATACCAATAAAAATTTTTGTGTTGTTCGAATACTTTTTGGATCCACTGTACGTAAGAGGAAGTCACCTATCGCTGCATTTAATTTTGGACCATTTTATTAAATAATTGAAACACGACGAAAAGATTTTATCTGTGAAAAGCACGAAGAAAATTGAAGAAACAATCGAATAAAACTAAAGAATTTCACGAAATAAAAAAATTAAAATAATAAAATCAATATTAATATTAAAAACTATTGAAACTGAACCATTCTATCAGATATTGTTGCTAAAGTAGCTGCATGTGTACATAAAAGATAAAAATTGAATTAAACTTCCCAATTTCCAAGAACGGAGAAAAAAGCGAGAAAATAAAAAATTGAGCACGGCAAAATGAAATTGCCTAACGGGAGTATAGATTTTTGTTCATGGAACTAATGGTTTACATTTTACGTGATCGAAAAAAAAATGGATAAGAATTCACGAAGAAATAAATGGCGTCCACTTTAGCACGAAAAAGTGCTCTCCCGTTTCGATGGGCATTTTCGTTGGTGTATAAGATAGAACACAATACAAACTAAACGATCATCGAAGTGTGAATTTTTGCGTATTGTCAAACTGTGAAAAGAGAACGAATTTCGATCAGGAAAGTAGTTGCAATTCCAATATTGCGATGCTTTCAAAGGTATTGGAAAACGATGTGAAAAAAAAACTGTCCTGCCATCAGATTTTTTGTTGCGATACGCACAAAGTCGACTAAGAAGTTTCATCGAGAGAGGCGACCCTAGTTATCGAGTATTACGTCGTTATAGCTTTGAAATAATCGCGAGAGCAGTTAATATTAATCGTTGAATTCGTATATAAAAAGAAAGTCTTCATAATACACGAAACTGGTCGAAGCGAGAAAGCAAACATTGCGAATAGAAAGCACGTTCACTCAGACACCAACGGAATTGAATTTAAGATGACAAAAAGAAATCATTAAGAATACTATCTAAAATATGTCGATTAAAAGAATTATGTTATCATTAATACAAATCTCCACAATTTAAGGGAAAAATTGTTTGCAGTACTGCTCCAATTTCTGCGAAAAATGGAGTTTCGAAAAAAAATTTGCGAGTGAAATATGTTGTGCTCCACGTCGTAATAAGTTAATGTAATTGCTAATGGCAAGTAGAAGCATAAACAAACAACAAAGTCGAACAGTCCCGACGAACGTCAAAGAAATGAAATGACTCTTAAGACAAGGGGTTAAACATCACGAGAGAGAGAGAGAGAGAGAGACATTACGAATTTCCCGCAGCCGAAGCGAAATTAAAAGTAGCATAGCTGTGAGATAGTTCGCATTAGAAATAATGCTACGTTGCGCCGGACAAGGACAATAAAACGAGTAGGCAGATCAGCGGGAAAGAACACGGAAAACTGCGAGACGCGGCGGAGAGAAATTCTCGAGGGCGTTGTGACGGATGAACGTGTTGTACCAACCGCGACTTCATTGTGAATTCATCGAGGATTTTCCAAGTGATTTCCTCGGTTATGTCCGAGGGTTATGGTCGACCCTCGACGGGCAACTGTGTCGTCGCGAGGGGAGAGAGCCGGCAGACATTGCCAATTTAATATTTGATCGCAGTTTCTTTCTGTTTTCGTTGTCCTTCTAATGCGACACTCGGCACTTACGGGTTCGCCACGCTCGTCTTGTAACTTGTAATGTCACTCGTAACTGCGCCACCGTCATGAGCAGAAAGCTCTCGTGAAATCGTAACGGGCCGCCTGTTTATTCCGGCCCTGGTTGCCTCAGATTTGTCGCCCCCTTCCTCCTCCACCTCCTCCTCCTCCTCCTCATCCTTCGGCTGTTTTCGCTTGTCCCGGCGACGCGAAATGTCTTCGTTAGTTTCGCCGGAAACCACCACCGTTTCTTTCGATCATTAACTTCCTGCTCCGTGTAGAAGCAGTTCTCCGAGCACACGATTTTTTTTTTTTGATACAGTGGGTCCAAAAAATTTTCGATGTTTGAACTGTGATCGTTTCGTTAATTGAAATAGTACAAAAATACACCTGGACTTATTTTTAAGGTTTCCCTACTTTTGCAGTAATAAAAATTTCACGTTTATACTTGTTTCTTATTTTTGTTTTGTAAAACAGCTGCAAAACACTGTTTTCAGTAGTCTTCGTGAAGGGGAAGATTCAATCTCTAAATCTATAATTCAGAAAACTATTTTTCATGATTTCACAGATTACTCGATTCGTGGAAAATTTATTATTGTACTATTTATTTTTAATTAATTTACAGCGAATTCAACTTTTTAAATGATTGCAGCTCGAATACTGGCAAAAATGATAAAAACTGTTGAATTTTAGATTAGTCTGCATTTTATTGAATTTTTAAGACCTATATACAATATAGATAAAAAATTGTATAATTTATTTATGCTTTAATGTTGTTTCAGACACTGGAAACATGTTCTTGTAAAAACTCACTTTAAACAAAGAACATCAAAAGAATGTTCATGAAATGTTCACAACGATTGTAAAATTCACTTGTCAAAATTGCAAGTAATTGCATGATTATATTTGAAATGATTATATTTAAAAAATGTATAGAACAAGCAAGAAATAAATTCTTCAGATGACCGGGCACGAATCAATATTTACAATGCTCAATCAACTGTGCAAATTACAGAAAAGTGGATAAATATTATTACGAAGTAAAATCGAGTAGTAATTGCTCGCCTTCACAAATGATTAACGAAGTCGATCACGAGTGAATGATTTATTATTGAGATTAATAATGCGTGGTAAACAAAGCCCAGCAATCTTTAGTCATAAATCAGTCATTTAAATTGCGGTGCGTTAGAATGTAAATGAAGATGAGAATTTCGAGAGTTGATCAACCATGGATAGAATTTTTAATCTGTATTTATTTGATACTGTGCGAGCAATGATATTATGAGAATTTAGTGCAACAAGTGCTTGCCTTCACTTGAGAGAATGTGCCGCGATCGACTCTCAAATCCCTTTACAATAGCCCGAGGCATGTCCTCTGGTATGCTTCGAACTTGTAGCTTCATAAGGACGAAAAAATTTCCTGTTATAATCTGAAATAGGTTGAAATACTTGCTGTAAATACCGGAGATAATGCGTTTGTATACTGAGATAATTGAAAATTCAATTTTAAATTTAGCGAGTAATTTCTGTCCACAGCGTACACTATAAACATCGTAATTTTTATAAATAAACTGCAGACTTTACGCATTTCTGATTAAAATTAGTCGATCAAATCCAAAACAGTATAAAACATTTCAGGAATTTAATGATACTGTCGTATTATACTTATTACTGCTCAACTGATTAAATTTATTCAGGGTAGATTAAATCAGACAATTTTGCAGTTTTTCACACGATTTTCGACAAATTCAATATTTTTATAATAAAGCACTAAACTAAAATAAATCTTACAAGGGGTTAGAGAAATATTTTTATTAGAACAAACTAAAAATAAATTTGTAGTAATATATCCAGGGTGGTAGCATCCCAGTAGAGCATGGGGTTGCAAACGGTACGCACTACCGTGACAAACAAATAAGAAATATCACTGTAGCGCAAGCAACCCTTGGATTACGGTTCTCGCCGGTTTCGTTACCAAAGATCCCTGGATTATGGGAAGGCTCTGATTGGAGTTCCATAGGTACACGGAACCGAGTCATGGAACCCGCCCAAAACCGGTAGTCGTATTACCATACAGATTGCCGTCGACTGTTATATCCACGGCTTGGGGAATCTATGAATTCAACTAATCATAATCGTACAACTAACCGCGGATAATCTGCCGAACGGTAATTTCGAATTTTACTGTCAGATACAACCGGCATCCACCGCGCGGAGAATATTACGAAGCGCTCTAACTATGTATGTAGCTAAGAGTGTACATGGAATATATGAAAAAATTTCAGTTTAAATGTGGAACAATAAGTACATAGTTAAAAAATATAATATTTCTGTGATAGTAAAAAAATATAATATTTTCCATTCATAAAAAATATATACTGCACTCCAAAGTTTAAACGTGTTTTTTTAAAAGCATTTCAGGAACCGATAAACAAATGATTCGTAACTCGAGCGATCACTATGGTCAAAACTGATTGTTTAGAAAAAGACGAGTGATATTTGTGCGAAATGTTACATTTTTCAATCCGGCTGATATCATTCGAGAAATTGGAAGTTTCAAAATTGGTCACGACAAATATTAGTTCCATTCGTTCAATTTCAAGGGACGTTTTACTTTTTTCGTTCTGATAGGAATTGAAAGAGATATCTCTCGCACTGCAAATATCGTTTTCAAAGAACTGCCTGACACAAACTGTCGTATCTCCGCGAGTTTTAGAAATTTTCCAATTAAATTTCCACGAATTCCCCGATCGAATATCTTTTACGTATGGAACAAAATCTAAAATACAATCCTTCCTTTGTATATTATATTTCCATTGAGGCCCGAACAATTTCATTTAAAAGTTATTACATTTCGCGTTGATATTAATATTGAATAACAGCGAAGAGAATAATGGCGTCGAAAAAATATTCTTCGCAACGCTTCAATTATCTTTTTACGTTTCTCTGCGCTTAAAAAAGCGAAACGGGAAATTGTTTTTATCTTCTGAAATATTTATTCTTCGTCCTATGTTATTAGGACTTCTTTCTTCTTTTTTATATCAGCTTGCATGGAAACGATTCTTTAATTAATAGCGGTTATAACAACCTGCCGATTATTTAACGGAATAAATTAAATTTATAATTTATAAATTAAATCTAAATAAATAGTCTTGTCATTATTATAAGCTAAAACATTTTAATCGCGTTTCGTGCTCGGTAGATTTAGCGTTAATTAAGAACAATCGTATTTGAAGCCATCAATATTTTCAAAGCAATTTTCATAGTAACAGGATCTTCGGTGAAGATACAAGCGAATTTTCGGTTGTTGGAATTGCACGCCGCGCATTAGCAAAAACGTACAGTCGCTCATTAATAATTGAAATTGCACGTACACGCGAAAGGCGTAAGCGTCCAATTTAAATTTTATCACGCATCCCGGGAATCGTATTTTGCGCTGGTAACTACAAAAATGGATAATTATTTGCCAAGTGTTTTCGGTGAAAACGATAACGACCGGGTCTCGACTTTCCATAACGCCGTTTTGCCGCAACGTCCGACGTTCGTTGCATTTCATTTTAATTAAAGTTAATTCGCGATAACGGGGCTGAATTAATTATTTACACGCGCCTACCCACGTCCGGGTAATTACTCAATATGAAACTACATAGTGGATCACGAGGATCACATTGCATCAGAATTTAGAAAAATCTGCGCCGTTCGATACGCGGTAATCCCGTGACAAATTACGGTGCACCGTAATCCGAAAATTTACCAGCTGCGTCGTTCGATGTAAAGTAACCGTTCGTATAGAAATACATTAATGATAATACTAACTTTATTTATACATCCTTAAACTTATTTCAGCACATAATTTTAGCCGATAAAACTATTGTAAATTGCTATTATACTATAGGAAAATACGCTGCAAAATATATTGTTAAATGTATAAAGTGATAATGTTTTCGGCGCAATGATCACTTAATTACAGAAAGCAAAATTGCAAGTTTAATTTAAACTTTCAACGTTTCGATCCTTACGTGGGTCATTTTCAAGAAAGAAGAAAACTGCGTCTGGAAAAATTACATTATTTCTTTAAATTATAATAATTCAGAGTGCATACTCGCAGGCTGTGTAAATAATAGAACAATAAACAGCGCGATTTTTCGAGACGACCTAAGACATTCGCAGCGATTTTTCAGTGAATTTTCGAAGCAGGCGGACTCGCCTGGGAAGGCTGCTTTGAGCGCAAAGGGTTAAGATTATTCCGGAGGCAGAGTCGGATCACCGTTGGGAGATGTTCCGCGTTGCCGGGTCGCGGGGCCAGCAGCCAATTAAACGGAAATGAACCGCGATACGCCGAAAGCATGGCCTGGCCTCTGTTTTCGAATTCCGAAATCGTACGCAAAGCCAGCCCCTAGGAGGAAAGGCTCCTTAACGAAAGGATACGGCGACGGCCGACAACGACGGTCCCCGGTGGCGCGCGTTTAAATTCCTAGGTCGGAAGACGTCTTTTTACCTAGCCGAAGTTCCGTGGCGAGCAGGAAAAAAGGAACCATTAGCCCGCGCAATTATCCTTGGACGGACGAGGCTAGAGTTACGCCGGCTAATAGCACCGCTTCCTGGCACTCCCTCGAGGGACACGTCTCTGGGCAGGATGAAGATACGAACTGGGCGAAAAGGAGAGAGAAAGAGGAATTCGATGATAGGAGCGGAACATGGGAACGAGGCACAGTCGTCGACTCCCCCTCCCGCCCCTCAATCCGTCAGGGGTGAAGGAGGGAATTTGACGAGACAAGAAGAGGGACAGTGCGAGAGGAGGAAACGAGGAGAGGATTTTAACGTGACAGAAAAATGGGAGGGGTGAAAGGGAGCAAGAGCGGACGAAGAAACGGATAAAAATTCGACTTGTACGTTCGCGCAGGGGTATTAGCACAGGAAGTTGCTTCGAGGGGAACGAATAGCTGGGAGTAGGTGCACTCGAGCAAAATTATCTGGACATCTTTCAAAAATTGACAACTAGACTGACCTTTATGCAAATTCAAAATTGTTTACGAAACGAGCTGCAGAGAAATCGAATGTTAATTGTTGTTTTGAAAATAGTATAACGACATTTTGAAATTCTTCTATTCCAAATTACACGTACTGATTTTTGACGACTCGAGCTTTTTTTTGAGGTGTTAGCTTTTTTAATTGTGCGAAACAAATTTTTTCGAAATTGCGAAGAAAAGTGTTTTTAACTTTCTTATCTGTGCCTATAATGAAAATTTCAAATATGGCTTTTCGAGATCGAAGCAGGATGAGTGGATGCACAAAGTTTCATCGAGATCGATTTAGTTTGTTATGAGCCATAAACAACTAAAAATGCTATAAATTGCGAGAACTCGTTTTTTGTCATACATTAATTCAACAAATAGAAGTAGACACCGACATTCTCAAACTCATTTAATATGTCTACTGCTTTAAGTTATGCATACTCATTTTTGCCATAAATCCATAAAATCCGCAGTCTAGTCATTACACATTAAATATCTGATTTTAGAATGCAAATGTTATTCAGGATATACTTTGGATTTCCTGGTAGCTTCGGCTACATAACTATATTCTTGTATTTACCTAATAAATTATCCGAGAATGCGTGTGTCCATTTGAAATTGAAAATTTATCGGCGGGACAATAATTTATTCGACGCGTCCAGGAGTAGGCAGATACACGCACGCGTTGCCCCAATGCGAAATGGCTGTAGGTACTAAAAGAAAGTGGAAAGTTAACAAGATCCGAGAAATTTGAGAAAAATAGAAGAACCAGCCACAGAACTAGCTGGAAGAAAATGGAAAAGAAAAGATGGCTCACTCTGCGATAGAACTAAAAAAAAAAAGGAAAAAAATAGTGGAACGAACTGTGTTGTTGTGAGAGAGAACAAAAATGAAACAATTTCAAAGATAGGATCAAGAACAACTGAAAACAAAGGTATGAAGGAAAAATAAAAATGAAACATGTCCGAGTTAGGGGAAAGTAAATAGAATGAAAGTAAGAAAGAAGGTGGTTAGAAAGTTGAGACAAGTGTAATGAGACCTAAGAGGAAGATCTCGCCAGAAAAACAGAAGCTTCTACAAACGTAAAAATAGCTTCCTCGTGTAATTTAACACTTACAAAAACGAACTTCTCCTTCAAGATTAATCGGAATAAAACAGGGTATTTAATTTTTATTTTACGTCGTTAACAAAACATTTTTTTTATAAGAAAACTTTCATACTACAATAATAACTTGTGATAAAGTGAACTGCGATTTAATTTTTATTTAACGTCTCTGAGGCACAATTCTTTCCATGCAAAAGCTTTTTATTATTCATAGCACAAATTTTATAATAATATATAAATTGATAAATATAATAATACATAAGGTGACACAAAGCACACATCTAATTATTGTTAATAAAATATTAATAGTGATACAAGTAATCTTATTTAACAGATAGGATTATTTCTTGCAAGTTTCATTGACAAGGTAAATAAACTTTTAAATTATGAAATGCTATGCAAACGAGAAATAATTTTGTTAACGTTATTGTGTTCTCATGAAGTTATACAGTTGGGTCAGTTTCAAGCAGTAGGAAAATCAAATGGATTTAGAACAACATTTACAACAAAACCAGTAAGGAGAGAAATAATTAGTTCCTTCGCAATCAACGCAAACGAGAAATAATTTTGTTAACGTTATTATGTTCTCATGAAGTTATACAGTTGGGTCAGTTTCAAGCAGTAGGAAAATCAAATGAATTTAGAACAACATTTACAACAAAACCACTAAGGAGAGAAATAATTAGTTCCTTCGCAATCAACGCAAAACGACGCACTATCGATGCCCCTTTACAGCTGATAATACGAGTTGAGCGGTGTGAGTGTCCGGCGATTTATGAACGGCAGCGTAAATGGTAAGCCTGCACGCGTCATAGGAATCGAACGCGAGGGGCCTCCGAAAGACAAAGGAAGAAAGTAATGAAGAGCGAAAGAAATTTATCGCGACGCACCAACAAACCTGGAGAAAAAGTGCGGGAGGGAAGACGCCGTGATTGGAGGAAACGGCGGACGCGGGGAGGCGGTGGTAGGCGAAATGGAATAAGGCAGGAAGAAATGTGAATCTTTATGTGACAGAGGAACAGGGATAAAACGGCAGAGGGTGGGAAGAGGAGGAGAAGGAGGAAAAAAGGAAGTAGGAGGAACGAAAATTCAGAGGAAGGAAGTTACATGCAGGGTACAGCGAGAGGAAGAGAAGTAACTCCGCAGACGGGTTCGAAGAAAGATGGACGGCGACGTCTGGTATTATCGATACTGACACCCGTTCGATTGGAACGATTCCGGATGAAATCGTGAATTTCAAATCCTATTCAAACCGGGAACGCTTTCAAATTAAATCACTCGGTGTTTCTTCCGTGCCCCGGCTAAACGGTGATCTATCCGACGTCGAGATATTTAACAGCCCCCGGAACTTGCAATTCCTGCTTATGCGAGAGGAAGAGATCGTTTTATTATCGGCGCGTGAATGTTGATGGGTCACGTGAATGGTATTTTAAGGAACTGTGTTGGTCATCCGACGAACTTGAACTTGAAGATAATGGTGGGAATCCACTAATTGTTTCAACATCGAATTGTCTGATTCTCGAGAGTCTAAAATGGGACCAATAATATTGTTGTGCTATTTATTTTTCTAACGAAATTATAGGTTTCGTACCGACAATTCCTCGAGAATGTGAAATTTAGTACTTTACATACAATACTTTTCAGATCCACTGTACGTGTGTTTTCAAAATTTTAGAAGATACAGGGGATCCAAAAATTATTGGAACACTAAATTTCGGATTTTTCAGAGTCTAAAATGAGTCCAATTATATTGTTTTTTATTTTTTAAAGAAATTGTCACAGCTCAAATTCCAACAATTCCTGGAGAATTTAGGGTTTAAAAAGTTTCTGGATCCACTGTACTTCTATTCTTGAAAAATTTTGCAAAATCCTTAGAACTTTTCTTTTTCTCATATGTAGTCACTTCTTGATTTTGTTATAAAATATTACCACTGCACTACTGATTCTTTTTACTTACGATAATAATTATTAAACAAGAAACATTGAATGAAATGAAAAATAGTAGAAATAATATTTTCAATTTATTAAAATGATTTTCACAGAAAGAACATCCTCCTTTTAGAACTATATTTTTATTATTAACTTAGTTGCGTTTTCTAAAAGTTGTGTTAATGTCTTAATAAATAAGCCAAAGACTTTAATAATGTTCCATAAAAGTATTCAATTTTTTAACAATTTAATCCAATTTTTGTTTTCTCATTCATTGATCGTTAATTAATGATAACTGTCATCATTTCTGCCGAGTTATAATTAAAGAAGTTTTCAGAGTTCTCATTGGTGAGTTATTCATTGCCTGGGTGAGCTTGCGGACGTGTGTGCGCGTGTGTGCCATCGCAGTTCATTGATTATATGTCAATAATGAACTGCAACGGCGATAGACGGCATAATAGAGTTAGGTGTATGCTAATTTATGTATACGTATCGCGAGTGCGCTTGACGCAAGTAAAATATATAATTTCATATAACATTTCGACTGTTAATGAAAGTTATTACGACAGGGAGCTTAATCTTTAGTACCGTCATACGGTGTGCATGATTTATAACAATCGTTATGAGAAAATCATTTGAAACCATGAATGAGAACGTCCAAATAATTCCAAAGCAAAATCCTCGAAACTCAAATGTAACGTATGTATTGAGTGGGCAAGAAAGTAATTTCGGTTTTCACTAATAGTGATACGTATGTTTCTTTTTGTTTCAATAACTTCTGTTAAGGTTATAATTTTATTCTTTGTTTTGTCATTTGATAACTAACATTTGATAATCAGATTGCAGAGAGGTAATAATTGGGTTTTATTTCACCTTAAAATACCGAAATAACTTTCTTGCCAACCCAATATATCATAAATAAACAACACATAAAAAAGGCAAGGTGAAGTTACAAAAAGAATTGTCGCAATCCACGCAACTCGACAGTGTAAAATAATTGCTTGAATCGAGGGTAGAATGAAAAGTTTCTGAATGGTAATAGCGAGCATGAAGAATGAACTAGTCTGCCCCATTCAGCAGGTTAATTAATTCAAGACACGTCTTACTCAGTTTGATATCGAAACAAATCAAAGCCTCTATGAAATTGATCAGTGTCGATTGGATATTAATGACGTTAAGTTCAAAGGTGAACCAGGTTTTGCATAGGCTAATCGCCTCGTTCGATCGTGATGTTCTATATCTGCTCCAATCCCGCGAAATGAATGACTCATATTTGATAAAGCGGCGTGGGTGGAATGATTTAACGTGCCAAGCTCTTCGACCCTTTTTACAGGATTAAACCGTTCTGATAAAGCGGCCGAGGGGTTAAATATCACATAGTTCATACGGTTCGAGGAATCGTTCGAGTAACCGCGCGTAATTTATTCCGAATCCTATTTCCGGCTATTTCGAAGCGAAGGGGATAACTCGTTTCTCTGCTTCAGTGACTCCGTTCCTGTGATCTTTATTTTTCGAGGTCAAAATCGGGTGCAACCGAAAACCACCGGACTGTCTCAACAGTATCCTGCACACGATTCTCCGTTGCATATTTTCAAACGCAAAAAATTAGTTTGTTGTAAACTTTTGAGAATTAGAAATGAGTAAACCCTCCAGATCTTTTATTGATCTACACTGTGGATATAAGTAGACAGTAGATCTTAATGAAAAATAAAAATTTTCTACTTGAACTGCAATAAACTGGGGTGAAATAGAAATTTATTTTTTGTTCTTACTATGTTTAATGGGTTGAAAATTAATATTTTTAAATTCTTCTTTAAACGTTTTTACTGTTGTAAATTACACTTGCTCATTTTTGTGAAAAATGCATAAAATCAGGAGTCTAATCATGAATCTCAATTCCTTAATTTTTAAATCATTAAATAAATTGCTTCGATTTTATCCAGTTTTTGAGTTTGAAAACGTATTGAAGCACATTCTAACAATTTTTTACTGCCTCGATATTGCTGTTTTCATTAAGTTTATAATGGTCGAGCATTAAGTAAAACATTCTGAAAGCGTACAGTAGAATATAGGAAGCATGTACGAACGCACAAGGCTTGTCTCCACCATAAAAATCGGAAAAACATTTGCCTGATATCATTTCCATTGAGATCGCAACATCGGAACAAGCCCATCGAAAACAAAATCGGAATTATCGGGTTAGCCAATTTGTTGCCAGCGACTAACAGCGACTGATTGTATTGGGCACCGGTAAAAGTTTGTGCGGTTTTTCTGTAAAAGGCAAATTTAAATCGAATTGTTTGCAGCGTTTCGCAAACACAATGTAACAATAGCGGTATCATTAGCAGGTTTTGTCGATCCCGTCGGTGTACACCATTTGTATTTTCCATTCGTTCCGATGTACCATTGTGTGCGCATGGTTAAAAACCACAGTCGATGATTGAATCGGTGTAGGCTAAAGTATTGTCTGATATTACTTCGTAATATGGAAATTGAAACAACTCCGAAACCAATGAGTTTTTAATATTAATAACTCCATCATTTTAATATGAAGACATACAAAGAGCTGGCTCCAATGAGTTTTTAACATTAATAATTTAATACTTGTAATAAAAAGATGTACAAAAGTGCTGGATCAAATGAGTTTAAATATTAATAACTTAATACCTTTAATACAAAGCCATATAAAAGAGTTGGATCCGAACCACAAAATTTCATTAAAAAAAAGGAAAAATAATTGTATTAAAATTATATTAAACTATGCACACTATTCTCCTATTTTTAATAATTTTTTACACAGCAAGTATTCCATTAATAACACGTAATAGTAGGTTAAAATTATGTTAAGACTGAAATGGAAGAAAAGATTCTTTTTTTAGATACACTTAATCAATAACAGTTTTAATAATCACGTTTGAGACTTTAAATTATTAGATTTTAACAATTCTGTTCCATAATACGTGTGCGAAACCACGGTAGAATAGTGAGACAATCATTCAGCGCGGAAAACGTAGAATAAAACTCTTTCGTTTGAAACCTCGTTCACCAAAGGAATCAAATTTTGAAATTTGTCGAGTACACGTACACTTGGCAATCTCCCAACTGGATACGAATGCTATAGACAACTGGAGCCCATTCTGCATGCACAAACAAGTAAAAAATGTAGAATGAAATTGTTTCATTTCAAAGCTCTTCGTCGCGGAAATCTAATTTGAAAGTTTGTCGAGTAACTTGTATATCCGAGTTCAGTATTCTTTTTTTTTTAAACGAGGTTATAAACTGAAAAATGTTACTGTATGTTCTATGACTTGTTATTGCGTGTTGAATAAGCCTGTCGATTGCATCGCCTGAAATTAATTAGATTTTGAAAACACGTGTGGTTGACGAATATTCGAATAGGATTTTGTTAGAAACGATTTCCCGTATACAATATCATCACATACACAATGTTTAATACTTTAATTGTATAACTTGCCAATATGTTACACGTATAAAATTTCAGCCATTTGTTAACATTTCAAAAAGTTTATCGACTATTAAACAACTAATCAATCCTTTGTGACATACATTTCTATTCTTTCGTATAAATGATCAAACTGTGGATCTTTATGCAAAATAAAAATGTTCGTCATCGTTCATCGATCGATGATTTCGTTGAAATGAAAACAATATTACAATATTTTTCAATTTTTCTAATCTTTTACTTTTTCATATTTCACCCAGACGATTTCTTTATAAATAATGGATCGAAAAAAATTAGGCATCACATACATTGACTAACATTGACCATTGGTCATTTAATAAACAATTGAACACATTTAATTTTAAAAACATTGACCAATTTCCGTTATTTGTAAAAATATAAACAAATGGTATAAAGAAAACCTGCATGACATAGAGAGGAAAATATTGTGATGCAACCATTTTTTCTATGAGTGAAGACGTTTCGGAGATTTGAAGGTCACTTTGACTTTTTTAAATGACCTACCTTTTCTAAGGGTAGTATTACAAACACAGTTTTGCATTCTATCGGATGATACCACAGATTCCACGAACCCCCAAAATCACTAACCCCATTCTGCTATAGTAATTAACAAATGGTATCATTAACAGTGACGCGAATGCTATCTAGTTTTTTACGATTCTGGCGCAGTGTGCTTTGGGTTCGGTATACACCGAATTTAATTCGAAAGGATTAAACGAATCCCTCTGTCAGCCGGGCAACCCTGTCCGAAAATTCTCGTGCGCGGAGCTCCGGCCATGCGTTTCCGTCGCGTTTGTCGAGCAACGTTCCGCGCGGCGCGACGCGGCGGTCACAGATCGTAAGACCCAGTGACGCACGTAAAGCATTTCGACACGTACACCGACGAGGACCGGGGCTCGTCATCGATTCCGGCGCGTAAACGCGCCTATGGAGAATCATAATTCGTCCCCGCAGCAGCAGCAACAACAGCAGCGGCGAGTCCCACTGTGGCTCATGTCATCGACGGTGCGTGTCACGAATACCAACACGAGGGCAAGCCAAGCCAAGCCGACCTGAGCTGATCCGAGCGAGAGCCGCGTTTATATCCTTCATGGGCATACAGCGTGTAACGAGCGGTCCTCGCCCACAGCATTGTCCACGATCAAGGGGCAAACTTGCTCAAAGTGGCTCTGACCGGCACCGCCGCGCCGGAAATGTATCGTCGACTCCGACGCCTTCCGGCGGACCCGAACCGTCGCACATTCCGGCCGCTCTTCCTTCCTTCCACCTGGCCAACGACTCTGTCAAGGCTACCCAACTTCCATGCCGTTTGTCTTTTTCATGTTTCGGTTACTGTTATTATTGGGACCTCGAAAGAAGTCTTCTGAGGCGGCAGAGAAGGGGGCAAGGACACACCTGTCCCCACCATCGCACAGTGGAGCATTTGACTCGAACAGTTGGCCAAAATACGATCTTTTAAATCTCACCTGACAAGGGGGGTTACCCAATCGTAACACGCCGATTGTAATGAAATTTTGGCATGATATAGAACTCAAAAAAATATTTGACACGTATTTTTTTATAGCGGCCGACATTCATGTTGAGGGGGTGAAAATAGCTCTCAAAGTTGGGGTGGAAAATCCATTTTTATTGAATATCTCCGAAAGTCTAGGTAAAAGTCTAGGTCTAGATAAAAAATTTCAAAATCCAATTTGTGCGTCTTTGAATAGCGAATCTTTTCGAGTAAACTGATTAACAAATAATAATTTGTTTAAAAAATATGTTAAAAATTACTTTTTTTTTGCAACATTTTTGCAAATCATGCGCAAAAATGTTTTGGATAAAAGTTGTTCAGTACCGAGGGGGAAATTAAGTGCTGTTAAACAAATCTTAATAATCAGATGTCCAATGTTACCGTATTGGTAGGACATGTAAAATGTTTATACAGGAGTAGCAAAACAACGATTAATTTCAACTTGTTTACTGTAGGCAATTAATTCCTCATTAAGGTTGGACATAATTTATTTGGGAATGCTAATAATTAATTGGTTCTCAATTATAGTGTGTACATCATTTCAGAAGCAGTGTTGGGTATATCATTTGCATTTCGCCACGAGTACACGCGATGCACCATGAAATTTGCAACTAACAGTAGGAAGCACTCTTTTTAACAGAGCAAAATTAACAATAATTGTCGGGTAAGAATAAAATAATTAAACAGAAGAGAGTAATTTTAAAGATCTCAATAAAGAACAAATCAGCAGCGACAAATAAGGAAAATTAAATAAATTTTTGATCCTGAAATGGAAACTGATAATTTAATTATCGAGTAACAAAATGTAGCGTGGAATATCGGTTTCAGTATTAATATACTACGTAGGAAATACTTTTCGCTTCACAAAGACAACAACACTGATTACTTTACACTACCTTACCAACAGCGAAATTGCCAGAATTGCGTCTGACAAACATTTTACGTTCATTAACCAAGAAGGGATCACAAAGCAGGGAATCAACAAAACGAAAGCGAAACACACTCCCGTCAAAGTGAATAAGGAACAAAGAAGAGGATCGAAAATCTCATTTATTAGAGCCGAGGCACGGGACAAAGAAAAGATAAAGGATATAACGAAGTCATGGGGGCGAAGTCAAAGCTTTCATTTCGCGAACACATAAGAAAGTAATTAATACGTTGGGACAGATTGACGAATAAATAACTACGACCGGTATTGCGAAAATATGCTCTTTGTAATTAACTGTATGGACAGGACTGCTGATTCCACGACGCGTTACGTTACGTATATGTATATGTGTAGTATTGTATACATATATACGTACATATACGTACCGTTTGTCGTTCTAACGAGCTTGTTAGTAGTTGATGAAGTGTAATGCACGAGAACTGACATATGTCGTCGCGTCGAACCCGCCATATTATATCAGGAGTATTTTAAATGCGAACTAATAATACGAAAATCACACGATTTTTTGAGATTTCTGGATTCGGTTCGAGAATTAATTATTTATTCGTCTTCTGAAAGATGGCTATGAGAATTATGACAATTTTTGTGAGTTTTCGTTACGTTATCAAGAATATTTTGTTAACAAAATAATTTTTCATGATTCTGTTCTTCGTATTACAATACGAATTTTAATTATAATTAATATTTGAACAAATTTAACATTCGATATTATTATTATTTTTTGTTTAAAAATACAGGATTCGATTCGAGAATGAATTATTCAACTTAAAGGGAGAATCGATTGAGAAATAAACAAATGTATGAATTATCTTTCATCAAGATTATACTATAAAGAAATAAGTAAAAGCAGTATACAAGAAAAAGATTTTTGACACAAATAATACATCTTTAACTTTTACTTTATTTTATATATCAAATTACAAGTATTGCCCATAATTATTCAAATGCTTTTAAACAATTGATAAACAGAATGTGATACTTGAATAATTATAATACATTAAAATTGCATATTAATTTTAGTATAGTTAAATGCGTATAAAAGTATATAAATATTAATAATGACACTGTACATTATATTTTATAAACGCTTCGATATGGATTTCTAATTATTAATAAGTGCGCACACTTGCAAACGGAAAGCAAAATTTTGATTTTAACAAGTTTAAATAATCAATTGTAAATGTTAATGTGGATAACGGTAATTAATGATTGATATTAGAGTCAGATAGATGATGCTGCCAATTAATATTTAAAATTGTCTGCATTGTTGTTTATTAACAGCGAAACAGAATCCTAGGAAATATGTTGCATAATAACAGGTAATATTACAGGTTCTACGCGTGGCTGTAACAATACGCAATTACTCTAATTCGAGTGCATTATGAACGACGATTTTCCGTCATATTCCGATGATTTCGTAGCCTGTTAGCTCGCTATTGTTCGCGGTGTTAACAAAATTATGCATCCTGCATAACAACGATCGTCCAGTGCCTCGGCCTGTAGTCGAATGTGTGCGAAGAGCTACGAGAAATCCATTGACATTTATTAATCGCATTTTCAAACGCGCGTGTAACAAATATTTCGAATGACGAGTAAAAAATAATATTAATATTCTGTCCAATCAAAGTGGAACATTTGCAATATGTTCCGAAATTATAGAATTCTGCAGCTTGAACCTCTGACCAGAGTGATTATTTAAATAACTTTCAAAATTTTGTTTGAACAGACAAATATACAATGGTTTTGACTAAAATGATCGAATTTTTCAATTCTTTTCAGTTCGGAATAACTGTAATTGCGTAGTTTCATTAGCATTCTGATTTATTATTTGATTAGCAAGTGTTGATTATTCAAGACACGTATACATTGTTAATAACAAGTACCTATTTAAGCTTGATCTCAATTTTGTATAAGTCTATGAAACAATAAAATACAAAATGAACATGTACTGAAAGCGTTAATTGGCAAACCAGTAATTTAATTAATTAATGATTCAAGAGATTGAATGCGAATAACTTTCAAATAATAATATTATTATGTCGCTAATTCAGGAGATAATAAAAGGAATTTACTTAAACGTAAAGCATGAATTAAATATTTTTGGCTCAGATTTGTTATTGTTATTAATTCCAAATAAAGATGAAGCGCATACAACATTTGATTATTTAGTAAAAATGAAAGATGGATAATGAAAATTGAGGTTAAAGTAATTATGGAACAACAAAAATCTGCAAATTGTTAACTTGTAAGACATTTACTCCGTAACATACGTTAAAGCACTTCTGTCTGATGTAACACTGACTTATTCTACTGCTCGCGATATAATTCTAATCGAGTCATTTTTTTTCTAATTATTAAATGTCATTCTTAGATTTTCAAATGCAACATTACTAGCAGATATAAAGATTCGATCACCAGAGTATTATATTGTTTATCATTAGTAAATCTTGTAAATTGTCTGCATCGATTACAACGAATTGAAACTGAATAGAATGTTATTTCTTCGCTTGATAATTTTCATAGATGAGAAATTGCCATCTTTAATTTTCAAAATTTCCCTACAATTTTCAGTTTCATCTACTCAATTTTGAATTGAGAATATCGGGAGAAAGTCTTTCCTCTGGGCATCTCAAGTTCGGAGAAAAGTCGAGTATGAATTAGACAAGTGAGCGCAGACCTTTAACGGGAAAAAGCCCAGAGTTCCAAAAATACGAGACCCGATTTCGCCGGGCGCGTCTCCGTCGTTGACAGGGTTCCGCGGTGGTCACGTGTGTCGCGCCTAATGCCGGGTAGATGTGAATACGGCGCGGCGCTTTTACGTAATTATCGATCGCATATTATACTCGCATTAGATTGCGCAACGTGAAACGTCTGTCGGAACCTTGGTTCGCCCAGGAGACTGGTTTCACGTGGCCGCTTATCGATCTTCATTTTTACCGGGGACTCTCCGGCGCGGACCACTCCTTGCCGCTTTTGTTGGACCGATTAGTATTATCGTCACGGGGGTTTAAGGCTGGTCGCCGCCGGAGCCATTGACAGGTAAAACAATTAGGAGGCGTATCAGCTAATTACCCCCCAGGCCGGTGTGCGCACGGTAAACACGTGATCTACGTGACTCGTAGCGATTGCCGTCGGTGAGGGGGGAGAGAGGGGGGGAGAGAGGAATAAAGGATGCACACGCATCGGTGTATGTTGACGCTGGTAAATGAACGTGTAAGCGGCGGGTAACGAGCTGCGCAAACTGCCGGAAAACTACTTTCGCATTTCGAGTTGCTTGATCTACCAACACGCGTGCAGGGATTATAATGTTTGCCGGTTGCTCCTCCCTCCCGCCCCTCCAGTATTTTTCAGATGACTTCGCCGCTTTGAAAATTTTGTCAGGCACACACCGGTTACATTTACGGATGCGGATGAGCACTGTTTGATGGCATCGATACATTTGCTTTTCAAATGGATGCTCGCGCGTGTCGATCCTACCATTCGTTTCCAAACTGTTGGAAACGTATTCGTACGCGTAAGAACAATTCCATTGCGTTTTTAATATTCAATTTATCATCCCTCGCATCTCGTCGGCAGTCAGCGGATTTTTATGCAAAATGAACATTTTCTATCCGAATGCCAGCAAACTGGGGTGAAATAGAAATTTATTTATTTTGTTTTCTTAATCTTTTAAATACGGAATTTGGTTTTAAGAATCTTCCATAGAGTGTGAAATTTAAATCAAGCAATGACGAATATACACGCGTGGCAAATGGTTTTTACGAAGAACGAGGAAGGATTGTATTTCTATTTGGTAATAAAATTAACAATTCATTCTTGAAAATGTAAGCGGAAAGATTTGGATTGACGTGTATACACGTCGAACGCAGTGTACGTTAAAAATAGTATACAATGTTTCTAAGTTCTCCTAATGTTTTTACTATTTTCAATTACACCTAATCATTTTTCTCATAAATGCATAAAAATGAATTTGTGGAATTAAAAGAAAACTTAGTTACATTTTTCTTATACTTTTAGCATAAATAACTCTTTCATTCATGAAAATATTTGCTTCTGGACTTTTATAAAATGATGAAAATTTGATAAAAAAATCTGCAGTCTACTCATCAGAGAATGAGACGTAAATAGTCTGCAGATCTTTGTGCATTTATTTAGAAATGATAAAAATGTTGGAAAACAGTCAAAATGACAGACATTGCATCCTCGCGCTATTCTTGTAGCAAAGAATATGTTTATACGTGAAATAAATATTTTTTTGCGTTCAACTATTTGCTACAGCTTGGACCGGTAATTTATTTATATTTATTCCTTATAGTGGTTATATGTGTTAAAGTTTAATGTTTTCAGGAATTTATGCGTCGCTTTCGTGTGTTAGTCTGAGTGGTTTTATGTGTATCTATTCTTGTTTCTGTAAAATAATTTGTTAAGATACGTGGGCTAGTAATTAATAACTAGACAGCGGATTTTACGCATTTATAAGAAAAACGAATAAGTGTTATATAAAACAGTGAAAACATTAGAAGAATTTAAACACGTTGTTATGTTATTTTCAATCTATTGAACATGTTAGCAGAGAAAATAATTTTATCTCGTGGAGTTTGTTGCAATTCATGTAGACAATTTTCAGTTTGCATAAAGATCCACTGTCTATTAATAACGGTTAATAAAACACTTGATGCGAGGGTGAAACAGGATTCTATATCAATATGGTATTTATTTGCAAAAATGAGTATTTACAATAATTCAATAAAATTTCATTTGCAATGTAAATAAATCTTTGTTTACTCATTCTCTAGCAAACTAGTCAGTCTAACATCTTTAAAAAATTCCGTTTGGATCAATTTAAAAAAATTTATGCGATCTTTAAGAGTGTCCATTTAATATTGCCGCCACCTGTATTAACATCTTCGATTAAAAGATTTCAAATTTCGTCAACTCAATTTTGCTACGAATGCATAAAGTCTGGTTATCATGTTCCTATAAAAAATCATTGAAAGAAACTAAATTTCCGTTCCGTCTCTCGCACCACCCTCTCGGCAGCAATTTATCTGGCATAAAGATCGGCAGTCTATTCATTAATGTCCTGCACATGCCGTTTTACAGAGTTAATCACTTTAGCAAATGGCTCGTAGCTAGGAAAGCGATACCACGTCAAACCACTAAACACACCGGATCCCCATAAAACACTGGTCGCCGAGACGGCCATTCAATTACCACTAAAAACCGACGAAGGACCATTACTCGGTCAGCTTGAAAAATGACTCGGTACGTCATCGTCCGATTCGACTGGTCTCGATTCCGATCGAATCGAATCGAATCAACTGAGCGCACACGATGGTGCATGGGAAGAAGCTACATGCCACATAGATACGTGTGTACATTTCTGCTTATGTGTGTGTTGGTGTGTACGTATGTATACTAATGGAGAACCAAGCCCACGGGCCGCGATCACGGATGGGTGCGGCATTCTACTTCGACTAATGCGTGGGTGTGCCGCGCGTAACAGAGCCTTAAGTAATTGTTTATTGCCGTGTCGGCCTCTCTTCGATCCACGAGGTTCGTTTCCTCGAACCGGCGGGACCCTCCCAGCTGGCTTTATCAAGCGACGCTCGACTATCCATGAAAGTGTTTTCGTTATATCGTACTTCCCGTTCATCCATCGGGATATGCGTGCCGACCACCTGGAATTCTTCCAGCAAGATAGCAGACCGATATTAGACCGAGCCATCCGGGCCTGCTATTCGGGAACGTCTCGCGCGGACGCCAGCGGGGCTAACGATCTTCGGAGACCTCGATGGCCGGGCAGGACGCGCTGCGATCCCGATCCTCCATCTGTTCCGATCGAGATCGATGTTGAGGGTAGGCTGGGCCAGTGGCGGAATTACAAATTTTCGGCCTACCAAAAAAATAATGGATTTCTTTTTCCCGAACCTAATATAATTTTGGGCCAGGAAAAAACAATTTACAGATGGCGGCAATATTAACACTCTTAAAAATCGCTTAACTTTTTTCAAATTGGTTCGCACGACTTGGATTTTTCAAATGGTAGGAATCACAAAAAAATAATGTTTTTACAACTTATATATCTGAACCTGTAACGATAATTTAAAAAATTTTTTTATGATTCCTACCATTTGAAATCTAAATTAATTTTTGTTTACTCTGGCAAACCAGTCGGTCTAACATCTTAAAAAAATTCGAGTCGTTTGGACCAATTTTAAAAAAGTTATGCGATTTTTAAGAATGTCCACTTAATATTGTTCGTCTTCTGTGATTTTATGAAATTCACTCGTATCATTGAAACGTAATTAAAACAAGAAGGCATTTTGCAAACTTCGATAATATAAAATTAAGTGAAAATATTGATAATTAATTAATATGAGTTCCCAAATTTGTTTTTCTGTTATTTTCAATGAATTTCGTATGAGTATTGTTATACATAATGGTATAATTTTAACGTTGCAAGATCATAATGAATCAGAAAAAATATAGTTCAAATGATAACGTGTCATATACACAGCACGTACCAAATGGTTCCTTTTACCGTTCGTAATTTTCGAACCCTCTCTTTATCAACACCATTTCGTTCGTATCATCTCGATACACCCTTATCAATTTCCTTCCTACGACCCTCCATTAGGCATATGTTTGTCGAAAGATATTCTTATCGATACCTTTAACGCCTTTTAGTGAGTTCTATTAACCTATAAAACGTGGAACTAAAAGCGTTCCCTGATCGATATAATACATTAACAGTCACTTAAATGTACTCCTTATTTTTAATTTTGCTTACAATATTAGAAATCCCTGTAACGTTAGATTTTATCCAGTACCACTGAAAGATCATACAAGGTCATACAAGGTCATAAAAGTTCATACAAGGTCCCAAATAGAAGAAATACATTGAACATCTCTTCAATTTTGATTTAATTAATGTTTAAACAAATGTTTTTCGCCAGCAAGAAAAAATTTGATACTTTTCGGTCGCCCAAATATTTTTCCGGGGGAGGGGCGAAAATTTGTAGCTCCGTCACTGTTAAAAATATATTAACAGCAATTAATTGAAAGGACCCCGTTAGGAAACGCGATTTAAATAATTCCTCTCGAAACACTACAAGAGAAACGAGCCCCGGCGTGTCCGTGCAAGTCTAGTCGGACACACCGGAACGATCAATCATAGTTTTAAAACAGAAGTCCCTGGAACGAAAACTCGAGGAGAGTTGCTGACGCCCTAGGACGATGCACATAAAAGTAATTCCTGCGAGCCACCGACACAAAGATAGAAGTTCTCGTAACAAAAGCGCTCCGAACCGGAACGCCGCGCCGCGTTCTATCGATCTTAGAACTGTTCCAGTCTTTCGGGTCATGTCGAACCAGTGATTACCGGATATTAGGAGTTACGTCATAATCAAGTTCGAGTCCGTCCCGTAGATGGACTCAGAAACAAAGTTTCGAATCGTAGAATGGAGTTTCGATTGGTTTTTAGCGGCGCGGCGCCGACGCTGTTGTTTCTTCACCACTCATTTGTTGTTTTCTGAATCGCGCGCTTTGGATCAATATAATGCGTCTCTTAACCCTTTGCGAACGAATGTCGGCAGATAACCGACAAAACATTTTTTGAAAACGAATTTTTTTGAATTTGAATAAAAGTTATAACGCAAATAAAATAAGTTTTAGTTATTATAACGCAAACGTTCAACGTTCAAATTTTCTCAACTGCGCGCACCAATACTTCTCGTCCACAGCGACGCATGCTCGTCGGATGACTCCGTCCGCAAAGGGTTAATACCAAACAAGCTCTGTTCAAACGCTTTCTTCATTGCTTCAATAACTCGCGAGATGTTTCACTTGAATCTTCAAGCACAGCGGTGCCTCGATATATGTGACAGAGATGTGCACGATACTTGTGGAATTTTATCCCCGGAGTGTTCCCTTTGAGGAGAAACTCAATCCCTAAGAGTAGCATAACGTGATACGTATACAGGGTAAGATAGTATTTGAAATAAAAAGTAAAACTATTTTCAGAGATTATTTCGAAAATGTTATTTTGAATAATTTGGAATATCTATTTATTTTTCTACTGGTGGAAATACTATTTGAAATATTTATTTGATCTCCCAAGTATATGAAATATTTATTCTCAACACGAACTTGAAATAGTTGAAATAAATATTTCTGACATTATTAGCGGAATGAAACTTCAGCACTACATTTCACCGAAATAAGCTATGGATATACTTAATAGGTTGAAAATTGTATAACAGTATTATTATTATTTATTTATTGCCTTAAACCGTATAAGGTTTATGTATCATGTACAATACAAATTATACAGTATATTATTATGTTACAGTATGACTTAGTAATTGAGTAATAGTATTTTAAAATCCTTCTAATATTTTTTAATGGTTTTTGTGATATATGCATATCAGTTGTCCAGTAATGAATAATTAAAATTGAGCTAGTTCCGTGTAATTTGAGGAAAGTATGGCCTTAGTAATGTATGTATGACTTAGTAATTGTATAACAGTATTTTAAAATCCTTCTAATATTTTTTAATGGTTTTTGTGATATATGCATATCAGTCCAGTAATGAATAATTAAAATTGACCTAGTTCCGTGTGATTTGAGGAAAGGATGGCCTTAATTGCAGAAATTCTAAGGCCGCGAACAACGTTTCTATATTCAGAGACGCAAGTTTAAGGTGCGGTAAGCATCAGAGTTTCCACGACTTTAATGGGCGCAGTTAGAACCTTACCTAGGCAATTTACCGTGAACACAAACACATATATGTCACTCATAGTCATTCCTTCTAATGTAGCTAACTACCATCGCGAGAGTGGCTAAAGGGTTTCGGTGTGCGTTCGGACCTTCAGTCGTTAGCTTCGGAAATGAATTGAACTGTTACGCAGCCTTAATGTTGGATCATTCATAATCGTTTCTCTTAATGACAATTCCGCTGAAATACAGACCTCTCGAAGTACTTAGGCAATCGCTGTTATTCCTAATCAGCGGTTTTGTCAGCACATTATTAACTGCGTACTCGCAAGGAACGATTAACAACCGGTACACAACTTTTTTGCAAGCCTGCACAATTATTCATTCGCGTAATCGTGATTTTTCAATGATCTCTGCGTTTCTGAGAGAAAGACTTCTCGAAAGTGCTGTTCAGAAAAATTATCCGATTGAGGTTTTTTTCAGAAAAACTTCCGTAATGTTATTTATTCAAGTCTGTTATAATTGAATTATGAGCAGTTACACAAATTTTAACTTGCATAGTTCAGGATTTGTCGTTAAATAAAAAAAAAACACCCTGTATATGAAAATATTAATAAAATAATAATTTTGTATTAGAAAAAATGAACAAGAAAAAATATTAAAGCAATAGAAAGAATAAACCACACTTATTTTTTATTAATCTCAATTTGATGAAATAAAATTTACCAGTAAACATTAAAACGTGAATAAAGATTTTTTCACCAACCAAATAATTTGTACGAACATACTAAAAATGCATAAAAATTCGCAGTCTATTCTACATTTGTATATAAATAAAAATAACTACATTTGTAGTGACAAATAGCCGAAACAGAATTTTAAAATGGATTCGAACTTCGTTAATCTTATGTCCTTAGAAAAATGTTTCTCCTTAAGGGGTTAAATACTTGAGAGCTCCTTCCGCAGCTCTCTAATGAACTTTCCCGTGACAGTAATTGAACTGAGCTAACGCATCGAGTGCATAGAAAATAGGCAACAGCAAGACACTAATTAAATTCGCAGAACGTCTTCGTGCGAAACTGGTCACAAAAGAAAGTTTAACTGAAATTCACGGTTTCCCAAAAACGACGTATTTCCTTGAGAGGAGTGATTGATGGAGTCATTTCAATTTGGCTAAGATATTTTTAAGAACTTGAAATGGAGTGTATCCTATCAGACGTCACTATCATTTAAGTAGTTTGTGAAATTTCAATTTCGAAAGAGTAATGCACTTTATTCGGTTTGCATCGAAAGCCTAGCTGAATTTATTCTTGATTTCTACAGTCCATCTGTGATCCCTGGAGATAATTAACATATCATCAAAGTGTACGACCAAGAATAACATAGAATTCCCTACCCAGGACTAGTAGACACAAGGGTCCGCAACAGTTGGCTCAAGTCCTAAGTCTTTCAGCTTACAGTAAAGCCTCTCGTGCCATTGTCTTCCAGCTTGATGTAGCCCATAGATTGCTTCATTCAAGCAACACACCATGCTTTTATTTCTCTTCGAACGATTTAGCAGGCTGATCGAAATCTTCTTTATTTACTTCTGTTCGTCACCATCGGTGGTGGTCGTATCAACAGACTCGCTTAAGAACTTCGCATAATCTTCACCATGGAGACGTAGTGCAAAACCGTGAAAGTTTAACCATCGAACTGTTTAAGTTCAAGGCATTATCTATACTTTTCATTCTATCCTAATTTCAAATCCTTTTGGCGTTTAGTATCACGTAGGCACGATGGAGATAAAGCTGTTGCATAAATCTTTTGTTAATAATCTTGCGCCGCTAATCTTATTACATGGTTATGAAAAACAATTTACGATCGAGAAAAACTTTAATATTAATATTTTGTTAATAAAATAGCTAAAATTGTTTATGGTCAGGTGTAACATTATTTCTATTGTAATAATAAAACAGTGTTCAAGGTCTGTGATGATAAATGGAAATGTCAAATAATTATTTAAATGAAACTAACGAGACCATCTGTCGATATTTTATAATTATATTTTATATTGTACCTCATTGAGGAGTATAAACACTCAATTGGAGTATATTTTTAATTGCACATCGAACGAAGCAATGAGTATGATTTATAAACAAATCGAGTTTCTTAGTAACAAATATTAAAAATAGAGTGAAATGAATTTTGAAAGTAGTCAAGACAGACATTTTGTTTCAATCAAATTTTTATGCAACATTATTTGTTATTGTATTTCGTATCGAATAAACCTCCTGTAGATACAAGTAATATCTTATATTTATATTAACCCCTGCTGGGAAGATTGTATCTATATTTTTTAATTAAATTGATTCGATTAAAGAAAAACATTTACTTTTAATTTGATTACACTATAAGCCAACCGTAAAGAAAATTAATTTATTAAAAGTTTGCTGTTAGGTAAAATTTTCATGAATGGCTCCAGAGATACTCTCGAAAATTCAATTTCATAAAATGTTGTAATTTGAAGGTTCTTTGACGCGGTCTTCATCGAAATATTTATTTGTACAAACCGCTACCAAAGCTGTAAACAAGAACAGTCGCAGATGTCATTAAAATTATTTTTAGCTGCTCTGAAGCTTTATTCGTTTATTACAAAATTTACGTTCTCCAGTGGAATTATTCGCGTAATAAATATTCATGTTTCATTCGTATTTGCGATGTGTCTCCCGAGAATAACATTTCGTCGAGATACCCGGCGATTTCCTGAAATGCGAAGCATTCCGGGCGACGAGTTTTTAAATTTTATGTTCTTCCGGTAACAGGAAATTTTCTACGTGCCATGGTGAACTCTCCGTTCCGCAGGAATTAAGATTTATGTTGAATAGTTCTTAGCTTTGTCAGATCGTAATTACCACACCGAAAAGTTGGTGACGTTCTGCCCCATTGTGTGAATACCGTGGACCTATTGTCTCAACATTTCGGAACTTGCAAAAGCGGAGAAATAATGTAAAAAACTACATTTTTCAAGGGACTGTTTTTTTTATATAATACAGAATTTATTTTTTATTGATGTACATATTACTTTTCAAATTTATGGTTAAAACAAATGTTTACTGATCTCTATTTGTACAATCTTCTTTCATTTACAATTTATTCAGATCATGCTAAAGAAGATTAATGTCAGTCATAACTTATTTTTACAATTTTATAATTACGCATTAATTCTCCAGCATAGTTTGCACAAACTATAAATAAAATATTGCAAATAGTACAAATGTTGTATGTAACAGGATTTGATAAAAATTGATTACTCGTTTCACTCTCGAAAGTACGCGAATAATAACAATAATGTATTTAACAACAACCCATCAACACAACAAAGTAAATGACAAAAATATTTGAGAATAAAGTATGCACCGAAATACATATAAAAGCAAACATACGAAAACAAATTAAAAATCGCATGATACAAAATATAATGCTTAATTTTTTACAAAATTAAATAATACATACATCAAGTATGAACAATTTATTATAAATTGTCAAGCCATAAATGCATACAGTAGTAGCACTTTAAACAAAATTGAAATATGTTAAAAGTAATGGAAGCATATTTAATTCGAAGCGACATTTTAATGGAAATATTATTTTGAAGTATTTATGGAGCATAAAGAACAATTTAACAAGGTAATTTCTGTATGACGTATATATAAAATCCCTTTTATGGAAATATCCAACAAAAAAGCTTTGAAAATGCTTCCATTGAAGAAATACAAATAATCTTTCAGCTCTGAATTATTTATATAACGAATTTATATTACGAATAAATAACGTATCCAGAATATCAATTTATTTGTAACGAACGAACATAATTCGTATCAAACGAAACAATAACATTTATGATTAAATCTTCTCTGGATGGATGTGCTTTCGAGATTTCAAGGTGACCTCTATTTTTTTGTACAGAACGGTATGTTTTTATTTAGGTAAGCTATCCTAAGACGAATTCACTGACCTCTAACAATTTCGTTTTCCAAGGTCATTCAAGGTCATTTAGTGCTATTCAAAATGTAGCTTGCAATTAATCCACCTAGAGAAGATTCGTGACCACCATAAGATGTCTCTATCGAAACAGAGTAAGTTTCATTTGAAGTAATTTTCACGAACTATAGTTTGGGAAATAAACACGTACAAAACTTAAAATGAAGCACCCTGTACACAGAGTCGAAATGTTTGCTTCAAGAATAAATAGAGCTTTTACTTGCGTTTATGAATACGGTTTAATGTTATAAAAAATTTTATTTTAAAATAATGGAAAATGTTGGGTTCAAGAGCGGAAGCTCGTAACGTTTATAAATTAACATTTGAAGATAAAATTAAGATATCTATTCGTATTTTCCATTCTGATCTATGACTTTTTCAGGTAACTGATTATCGAATGAACCTATGAATAAATATTTTAATAGTCTCGATGGTTTATCGTAGTTCCTATAGAAAAATGATTTTTCGATATTCCATAGGTACTGTTCAGACTTTTACTCCCGCGAACTTGTTTTTCCATCTGTTCCCAATGACATTTGCAATGTTAGAATATCTTTTTTTCAAAAATAGTTCCGCGTTTCAAATAGAACCTATTCAAATATTCCAGAAGTCTTTCGATCGCATGCTATTATATGAAAAACGGGGGATAACGTTCGAAAAATCGAAAAAACCGATTTCGAAAAGCTGCGAGAACCGAGTCGACATGATTACGAGTTTGGAAATGGAGTTTGCATTGACATTTCCTCGAACGGCGAAGGCGAGTTTTTCCCCGGAGTCCGCAGAGTTTAATAATTTCCCGAGTATCGGATAGTCATCCATTCGGAGGACGTGCGAGCGGACTATCATTAGTCTCTCCGTTGGTACGGACGACCCCAAAATCGACGGCGAGGCTGACAAATAGCCTAATTAATCGAGTGAATTTAATTAACTCCGTTCGCCGGCGAACACCGGCACACCGTTCAAACTTATGATTCGGGTTCACGCAACTTGGCATGCTTCGTCCTCCCTTCTCTCTCTCCTCTCTCCTCCCTCCCTCTCTCACTCTCTCTCTCTCTATTCTACGATCGTTCCCATGTCCCTTTCTCGCTTCTCGGACAGTTTGCATCGGTCTTTCTCTCTCGACCCGTTTCGACCGCCGAGCAACGAGCCCAATTCCGGCCCTAATGAAAATTGACTTTCGGGAATTCGAACGGGGAGCCCCGAACCGGCGAGTTTCAGTTTTTTGACACGTCCACCGCCGTGCCTATGACGGCCTCTTTTTTTCCCACCCCCACCTCACCCCACCCCGTTCCACGTGATAGTTTCCACCGCTTGTCGAATTTTTCCTTCGATTGATGACTGCGAAATCTGTGGAACGGGCAAGTATCCTTTTCCGCGCCCAAATATTATTGGAATTTAACCCTTAGCACTCGAGAGGCGACCCTCAGTCGCCACCAAAAATTGCTGCACCATTATTCAAAATATTGTTTACATTATTAAATATATTGGCATCTAATCAATTACTAAACATTTAAGTAGTCTATGAGCTATATCAATTGTATATCCATAAAATTTAAAAAAAAATCATATGTAGAATGGAATTATCCTAAGTCGGAGGAAATGTTTAATTTTCCTGTTAAAATAGGTCCGAGTGCAAAGGGTTAATTCCCTCAGTCGCCACGAAAAATTGCTGCACCATTATTCAAAATATTGTTTACATTATTAAATATATTGGTATCTAATCAATTACTAAACATTTAAGTAGTCTATGAGCTATATCAATTGTATATCCATAAAATTTAAAAAAAAAATCATATGTAGAATGGAATTATCCTAAGTCAGAGTAAATGTTTAATTTTCCTGTTAAAATAGGTCCGAGTGCAAAGGGTTAATTCCCTCGTGTGTTTTTTTTTAACCTGCCACTGTCGTTCGACTTACAAGTTGTCCAATAATATTCACTGGTTGCAGGGGTTACGATTCAACGGGAGAATTTTTTTTTTTATAAATTTATTGTACTTTTTCTCCGTTACTGAAGCATTTGATTCACGCCTTCCCCTTCTACCACACTATTCCCCACGCAACCGTCGCGGGCCGGTCACGTGACCTGTTTCGTCTCTGTCCGGCGCTGCAGGAGAGGGGGAAACTCTTTCCCCTCATCTGGAGACTCAGATCCCCTCGCTTCCCTTGTATGAGCTCTATTTTTCAGTTTCTGAGTCAGGTAATTCGCATATAAAAATTTTTATGAACTTTTTCATTGCTTCTGTTTAACACACTGACCGTAGATTGTTTTCTACAGTCGGAAAAATTCTGGAAAGTAGTAATTTCAGCTAGAATAGAACTTGTGAATTATAAACTTTTCTAAATTTGTTACAGTTATCAAAAAATTTATAAACAAATCCTGTGAATAATTTTTGGGAACTAATAAATATTTGATAGATGAAATGTTAATATCCCAGTAACTTGCGATAGCATATTAACATTTTTACAATTTGTTGACCACGTAATTTCCACTGCATCGTGATTTATTAAACCAATAATATTTTTACAGTTGTGCAAACTGTTTCTCATAATTTATCGACCACGTAATTTTGACTGAGCCATGATTTATTTTGGCAAACAAGTAATGTTCATACAATTTTACGTAGGATTAATATTTTTACAATTTATTGACCAAATCATTTCGACTGACTCATAACTTATATTAACCGAACTAATATTTTTCCAGTTGTACAAACTATTAGTGTTTCCCATAATTTTGAATCATGATTTATATTGGCAAACTGCTAATGTTAAAGTGCACATAGAAATAATAGTTTTACAATTTATCGACCACGTAATTCCGATTGAAACGCGATTTATATTCGCCAAAGTCATTTATCGCGTAATCCTTCATTGCTGGACTTTAGTTGCAAAACTTGTAACACCGATTGCACGTGCTAAACGATATAATTTATTTTGGGAGTTTCCGAACACAACGCGGAATTGCAACAGAGTTCCGGAAATAACTTCGCAGATTAACAGGAACGTGGTCGACACGTTCGCAGTACATGACTGCCTGAGAATGATCTTCCGACAATAATGGTTCCTGGCATATGTACTGTTAAATATGTGATACTAAATTTTCCTCCAGGAAATTTTCCCACGTTCATTGGAAAGCGTCCAAATGGAATTAAACTAATTAAAAGGGAGAGGAAGGCACACTACCTTAAAAAATAATTGAATACACACAGTGTTTTTCAATTCTAACAAAAATCAATAAGTCAAATACGAAATTGATAACAACATTCCAAGAATTTAAGGATATCATTATATTATTTTGTTATTATTCGACAATTTTTATTTTCGATAAAGATCTACAGTGTAGTCGTTTCAATTAATTACGAGAAATAACATTGGTCAACATTTTAAGAATCTTAATAATTGAATAAAACTATGGAGTACTAAAAATGCTTCTTCATTATTATTTATCAAATTCGTCATAATGTATATTCAAAGGAATAAAATTATCAAATAATTTCCAATAATTGTAAATTAAAAACTGGAATTGTATGAAACCTTTTTCCAACGAAATGTTGATACTATCAGTGTTATTTATGTATTTTCCCTGTCCTATTTTCCCCTTTCCCTGTCCTTCATCTACTAAATGTTGAGCATTTGTATAATTTCGTGAACAACCGTATATTTGATTATTTTGGTTAGGGGAGGCTAGAGTAGCCCTAACAGTTAGTGACTCACAGTTAGTTTGAATAGGGTAAAAGTTTTTACCCCTAGCACGGGTAGCTTCGTCTAGTGACTGATAGTTTCCTGAGTAACATAGAAAAAATAGTTTCGTTCATTTTTCTGATTACGTTTATATTTGAATATATTTTGATGGAACTGTAAGAAGAGCAAACTGAGAAAGCAATGTTCGCGACGCCAAGGAAGATTTCAATCGTAACGAGCGAACTAATAATTAGGATAAGATCAGGACATATCACACCGGCACATCTACAAACACTGAAAATATTCGCTCGTTATGTGCCACACCTGTAACACCAGCTTATCGCTACTTCATATTCTCGTAGAATTCTCGAAATGTAATAAAAGGTGGAAAGTTAAAATCAAGAACAATGTAATTGGCACGTTTACATCGACCTCACTTCGACGAGGCATAATTAGTGCTTCCAAAGTGTTGTCATCCTTGAGCATTTTGTAATTAAGGAACGATACTACTAAATATGCATGCTAATAACCAAGACAATAATTACTGATTTCAAATATATCAGTAAAAAGATTTAGAAGAATAATTCATTTTTTAACAATATCAAGCGGAAGATTATCTAAAAATTTTTTATTCTGCAGCAGAATTGCAACAAACTGGAGTGCAATAAAAATTTATTTTATATCTCAGTAAGTTTAAAAGGTTGAAAACGATATAACAGTATTTTTTAATTTTCCTAACGGTTTTATTAACGCTGTTTAATTATAATTTTAATCATTTTCCACATCTCTAATTTGTTTTCATGAAAAATGTATCTTTATTTGAGATCTTTCTTTGATTCTGATTGAGGCTATAGTAATTTTATCAAAAAATTACCGACTCATTCATTTCTTGAGTATTTGTTTAAACAATTAGTAACAATAATGTTGTAAAATAAATCAGTTCTTTCAAGTATTTTATTGGAAGCATCAAAGAAAATAGCCTAGAATGATGCATTATGTTAGTTTCTAAAATTTAAGTGTTTATAGTAAGAAACGCTATAACAATATCATAATACCATTATAATTATATCAAACGTATCATTGAATTTTATGTTACAGTTACACATGCTGAAATCTGAGGTGCATTCATCTGGTGACCTAAATGGTAAGTAATAATTTATTCGATACATCTTTAACTAATTGTTTCACCATGTTACACGATACGATTCAAGTTGAGGCAGCTTGAACAATTTTTGAAAAGATGCTAATAATGTAGTAATTAAAAACAAATGAATTAATGTGGGAGAACAAACGAGTAATTACTCGCAAGGCTGCTCTAAATGTTACAAAAAGGTTTCCAAGAATTAAACTACTTCCGCCCCTTCTTCTTTCTTTAAACACGTCTCACGTTATGGTGGATATGCATTATACTTCTTTGAAACTTTTTAGCAACTTAAACGTAAAAGTAAGAGCGAGAGAGAGAGAGAGAGAGTACTAAGCATCGGGTATTATAAATCTCTTTAACTATCAGTGGACTAAATTATTTTCCATGCTTTCTAAAGTAGAAATCCTTTGCATGCATATTTTCCTCAGTCAAGAAACTTAGCTTGAGAACTTCTCCGTATAATATACAGTAAGTCGAAAATATATTCACTTAGTTTTGTTCATGATAACGTTATCTAGGAAAATGGCACATTAAAGCAACCTGGATTTATTCTGCTTCGTTGTATAACAGAAACGTCATTTCGAATAACGTTAGCATAATTTACCAATTAATAAAAACAGTGAATTGGTATTTAATGGATAATGGATAATGGATAACCAATAATATTTGGTTTAAATATTAAATATTCTATTTTATTTTTACTCATATATCATCAAATATTAAATGTTTTATTTCAAACGAATCAATGCACTTTTATTTAATATATATTTTAAACGGTGTACTGGCAATTAGTGAAGCACATCATGTGTATGTACAATCTTGAAAATAAAATATTTATATTTCTTCCAAAAGTGTTTTCAAAATATTTTATTCGAAGCATAATGAAAATAGTTGGACTTAATTTTTATATTGATCAACTATTTATAACGCAGCATAATGAAAATAGTTGGACGTAATTTTTTATTATTGATAATTAATATTATTATGGACCTAATTTATATTATTATTTTTTATAATTATTATTATACCATTTATAGTGCTTTCTGCTACCTAGAAATCTTCAGTATTCCCATCATCAAGCCCTTCTCATATTAAAGTCTTAAAAATATCTAGCCTATCCTCCGACTCTATTTCCTATTGGATCGATTGCATTCAATGTTTGAACTGATCCTGACCGTAGATTATTCCAACATTTACCCTCGATGTTTGCGTTCCTTCAACAGATAAAGCCATGAGATTAGCGCAGCTCAAAATTGTGGAAAATAGCCACGTCCTTATGACATTCATTATTTTATTCCATGTTACAACCAAACCGCGTTGCACAGGGAACAATAACGCTGAAAATCGAAGTCTAACGTCGACGTAACTTTTCGGTCGATTCAATAGATCCGGTGAGTAATGAGTTAACAAAGGCCCTTTTATACCAGCACTGTGGCACGTTTTTTCCGCATGTGTGCGCTCTGTTCGCCGACCAAAAAGCTATTTCTCTCACGAAATTCAGTCGACGAACACGACCGCGTGGGGGAAACATTTTTCCGACTTCCCCCAGCCCCACACAGTCCCCAGTTCCCCGAGAATTCCGTATCGTTCCACAAACAAGAGTCCCAGAACAGCGGAACTTGGGACCGCAGTCGTTGAATCGCCGATAACGGACAAGTTAGTTCTGCCCTTTGCCTGTTGCACAATTTTTCTACAATTTTGTTACTAACAACTACTTAAAACTTCGAGTGTTTCATTAAAAAAAAACCTACCTATTTTAAACAATATATTTTATACAGATGACATTATTATGATCTTATTAATACTTATTAATCTTATAAATACTTTTAATACTTCTTATTAATACTTATTTGCAGTTTGGACATTTCTTATACTGCAACCTAATATATTCAACAACAATCATAGTTCGGCCGACTTATTAAACACCCTGTATACAGTATTTTTTAATATTTCGATCACGTTACATGGGAGTGTATCGTGTAAAATCCGCCATAGCGTGATTCTACTTCTCAGGATCGGCGAATATCTCTTGAAAAAGCTTTTTTTCCAGAAATGACCTTGACAGACTTTTTCAAGGTCAAATCTTTTTCACGACTGTATCGCGTGCTGCTCGTCGAGAGGAACAATCATCTGAAAGGAAGCATGGGTGAAAAGTGAACCGTTCTCTTGGAAATTGACATTCAAATAACACAAACTTCATTCAGAATTTCATTACAACATAAGAACTAGATGAGAAGTGCCTCTCGATAAATGGAACACGATACAATCGTAAAAAAGACTTGGCCTTGAAGAAGTCTGTCAAGGTGATACAACTGTTTTAACCCCTTGCCTTACAATATCATGTCGGACACGCGATGGAGCTTCTAAGAAATAAAAAATCTACTTTTTAAAATTCTCAAGATTCTAAAAATAAAATTCTACTTTGGTTTTGTTGATGTACAGCTATTGGAGAATATACAAGCGAACGATACATATAAATTTTCTCCTTTTTCCGAAATTACGAACTGCAAAACAGTTATAATCCCTGAAACCGTAAAATAAATCGTAAGGCAAGGGTTTAACAGATCTTCGCGGAGCCTAAAGGTGTAGAATCCCATTTCTCGACACCGTGTACAATCGAAGTGAACGCCACAGCTTCCAAAAGTCGACTGGAAAATAAGACGAAAATGTAGCGGGTAATAGAAGCGGGAAAAGAAGCTTGTTGCTGCGAGAAGCTACAAGTCCGTGGCGCGAGTGGAGGGGCTGGCCGGCTCGTTTAAGAGCAGGTCGTGGAATTAAACAGCAGGGTCGAGGAGGCTGGGGCACATGAAATTCAATAATCGGCATAGCTGGCAGCGAGCACGAGCCGAAAATTTCGTTATCGTCTAAACAACCAGCGTCTACCGGGGCCGCTTGAAATGTCGGACACGTAGCGCGAGCACTCGTGTCGCCGCGGCGCGCGGCCTGGCGGGATCGAAGGCGCTATTATCAGCTGGCAGCACGTGCCGGGGCCGCGTGCGGGAGCAGATGGTACGGCCCTGCTACACCTTGCGAGCCCTACACACGTACACACACGCACATACCTATAATACCTTCGGCCGACGAACACCAGGGCCGTGTGGGCCTTCACGAAATGCTACGCAGCTGTCGTTGCGCGCCGATTGAGCGTAACGCGGCTATCGACGGACCGAATAAAGTTATTCCCGAGGATCGGTAGCCAACTATTAGACCTAGACCTGCGTCCAGCCGATCGGAATTCACCCTTCGGCACCAACTTTTTTTCCCGACGTCCGGTAACGTTGTATTAGGTCGACTCGAACCGTCGGATTGCAAATGTTACGAGGCGTTTTAATTGAGACTATTATGTTCCGTCGCGTAAGACCCATATACGTGGTGTCTTTCGGTCAATAGTTATGGTCCGTTCGTGCCTAAAGACCGTCATAGCGAATTAAACAAATTAACTCGACGACCAGTCGAGGCAAGTGGCCTAATGTTTAGTTTTTCTACACTCTTGAAAGTGTCATTGTAGTCCTTCCGAGGGACCATCCGCGACCGTTAAGTACGGTGTCGAATTACCGGGACCCGTTGTCGTCCGAGTTTAGGTATCGCCCCACTCCTCCTTCCCAGGACCTCATTCAGAGCTACGGGAAGGAGGTCCTAATTGTCAAAAGTGTGCTGATTGGGAAATGCAACTTTCTGCAGAAACAAATAGACAAGACAACGCACGAGACAGTTTCGAAACAATACCTTCACCTACGTAAAAAATATTTACATTGTAACATTTATCGATGTAATCTTGTGAACTTGAACGATAAAGTGGAGAAAGGTCATGCCTGTAAAAGTCACATAAAATCGGAGAATCTAATTTCACAATATAAAAACAAAAAAAGAACAAAATTTAATATGATAATCACTTTTGCTTTATTTATGAAATTCTAATAACAATTTATTTTGAGGTTTGACACAGAAATGTCACGGAGAGCTGTGATTACGAAGCTGTTAATCCTAAATTAATACGTAATAAATTATAGGAAAATGTACGTCAAGAATGTTCACATTTTAATAGCAAGCAAAAATTGTTTATAAAAATTATGAATGACTATAGGCCGACATTCAGCAACTACAGTTATTTTTAGACTTCATCGGATGATTCAAGTTAGTTTGGTTTGAATAAAAAATCTAAAATCTACATTCAATAGAAAAAACGTTTATACGAACGTTTTCCTAATCTACAGTAAAATCTGTTGTCTAAAAATAGTTTAACAAAATGGGTTAATTATAATTGTTTAAAAGTAGAATCATTATTTTGCAGCACGAAACGGGACGAACTTTCCTCTCAACTTGGTACGTCCACCTGATGGATCATTAATGATTTCAGTACGAAGAAGTGGTGCAGTTAAATTGTAATGGTCTGTTCTACCTCAATTAATGGTAATGATAAATTCGCGTGAATTCGGGATCTTTTTAACTCCACCGTCACGCTAAATTCATGTGACCTTTAATTTACGTTGCACAGGTCGCTGAATTCATATTACTGCATTCATTATGTGTTTCTGGAATACTGTTACAGCAGTGCAAATTATTATCTCTCTTGCGATGGGTTAAAATATGTTTTATAAAATAGTCAACTAGTCTCGATCACTGGCTAAAGCCAAGGTTAATCAGAAAAAATGCCGCTAAAACTATCACTGTAACAGACATCTGTCAAAAAACACATTACTCGACTACAATCCTCGAATTCACATTTCCGGGAAAAAAGCGCGCCACTGTCGAGCCGGCAGATAACAGGAGAGATTAGTCGACATTTCCGCGCGAGAATACAAATATTCAGATCGATCGGCTATCTATTAACAAGCCAATCGCTTCCGTGTTCATACGCCCAGTCAACTAATACGCGACCGTGTATATCGTTTGGCACACGCGTACAAAGCTCGTATCGGTTCACGGTGTAACAACCGAATAAATTTCAATAGTCTCGGTGGCCTACAATTTCCCAGGCACGATCGATCGGCCGAAAACAAAGGTAAATCATAATCGAAAACGGAATTCTGTTTACCGTCGATGTGAATAGGGGTCGATCATGGGTGAAGGGTGAGGGGGTAGAGAGAGGAGTACCGGGAGAGAGAGAGAGGAGTCGCGTTAAATCGATTGGCCCCGAAAAGAGCCGGGCTGGAAATTCCATCGTTGCAACGGTCGCTTGGTAGCCTGGTAGCTTGGTAGCGCGCTGGGTCCCGTGTGCTCCCGGGAGTTCCGATATTATCGAAAACGCCACTCGAAACCCCGTAACGTCGAGAAGCGAGAAATGTAAACCAGTCTCACCTGGCTCCGGGGCTCCGGGGCCTCGACACGAGGCGATTTTATAGCGCCGCGAAATACGGCTGTTTGAACAGGTGACCCGACAGCTGTTGTCCGGGATAAATTTTGCTGCGCCACCCCTGCCCTCCGCCGCGAACCGGCTGAATGCACATCCGAGCCGGCAACGCATCGGCGAATGCAATAATTGCTCGCCGGGCTACAAGACATTCCGGAGACGAGGAACCCGGTATGTGCTTCCTACGTCGCGCCGGGAACAAACGGAAATTGGGAGGACGGGATAAGCGCGGCCGGCACACGCGGTCTGGAGGTCAAGTGTGTTGACTGACGGATTAAACTCTCCGAGACGGTCCTTTGGCTTTTGCTTCTCGAGGGGAACTGGCTCGAGCACCGCCGAACCAATTGGCATTTTCACCCGGCTACGCTTTAAAAAAGAGGCACTTAATAAGTTGTTTTCGGTCCATTTGGACCCATATCTATTTATTTAATGTTTAGCTATGAAATGTTTTTAAATTTTTTATTTATCTGTTGTTATTCACGTAAATTACATACTAATTAAATTAATTTATTCGGAGTCTCTTGTACAATCAATGCAAAGCGAGGCTCTGTGCTCTTTACAAATGAATTTTGAACAGTTGGTACAATATACATCGTATTTGTGATCTTTTTTATTGGTCTCACTGCAAAAAGTACACCGTCCTCTGACCCTGTTTTATGGTAGTGCAATATCTTCAGTTCTTGCTCGTCGCTTGTTATGGTCACGAATGTGGTGACCATAATAAAAACACGAATTTCAAAAAGGATTCTAAATATTTTTTTTTAAGTGGAAGAAAGATTTTAATAAATTATTCTCCGCCAAGAAATTTTAGACTCGTCGGCCATTCCGTTTGGAAGTTACAAGCGTGCAAAGAATGCTTCGGGTCCAAATGGACCCATAAGCGTAGCCGGGTAAAGCGCGGCAATGTCGCATAGTCCATTTTGGAATGTGTGGGGACGCCCTCCGAATGTGTCAAATGGTTAATGTTTTCGAGATTTTTTACAGCGGATTGTCGTGGGCTGAGGCACTTGGGGACATATTAATTCTTATCGTTTTCCTTGCGAACACCTTAGTTTGCGCGGGCTTTTCAACTATCTGTAAACAGGAAGGGCATTAAAGTGTTCCTGTTTACATGACCCACCCTGTACGTATGTACATAGAAGTAGAAGTGAGCACACAGACGCCTAACCTTCGAATGACAGATCGTCGATCGATGAACCGCACAATGAATATAGTATCTATTCTGATCCGTGATAGATCCCATTTACCTGGTCAATATAAACACACTTTTAAGTCATACATTTTTCATATACCTTTACCCTTATGTTGAAATTTAACACTTTAAATGGATCCCAATACATATTATTATATATATAATACAAATACATATTATTGCATTTCGAGATTACTGTATGTTCAATCTATATCTTGTTCTTATAAATTGTATGTGTTAAAACAAACAAAATTTTAGTTTTCCTAAAATATCACTTTCCAACTGTCCTAAAAATGTCTAATGTTCTAAAGGTGTCCTAAAAATGTGCTTCCTTGAAGAGGATGCTTCTCGAGACCATTTGAAATGACTTTTTCAAGGAGATACTACATATTTGGGACGCCCCGTATAACAAATATTTTATCCAGTGATCAAATACTAATAATTTGATCACCCACAATCTATATTTTAAAAAAATGGTCTATCACATGTAACTACTATACCGGGTGTCCCAAAAATGTGCTTCCTTGAAGGGGCTGATTCTTGAGACCATTTGAAGTGACTTTTTCAAGGAGATACAACATGTTTGGGACGCCCCGTATAACAAGTATTTCATCCATTGATCAGATACTAATAATTTGATCACCCACAGTCACACCCATTCGCAAAAAAAAAGAAGTTCTGTCATATCAAACGACGATAGAGGCAACAACTATTTCGTGCGGACAAAGAACTACGTTAAATCCCCGTCGGACTTTATTGCCGCCTCGGTGCCCCGGATTTTAGTATTAGCTATGAATCCATAATAATTCCGGCAACGGGGCGATTACCGTAAATGATGAAATCATTTTTCATCGGTGTTTCGCGGCGCGTTGTGTCCCGCGGTGGCGCGTCTTATTAACAATCCACGGCCGAGAATTCCGCGTAAAAACGCGGATAAAAGCGGTCGACGAGGTCCGGGGGACAGACGACCGGGCTCGTACGGGAACGGCGATACGTTTTACGGTGACCCATAACGTTAACGCAGCGAGGGGGCCGCGGAGAGAGACGAATTGAAGGGAAAAGCGCGGACGAATGCAGGGAGAGACGCCACGGGACGCGCGGATTATGCCCCCGTAACTCCGCGTAACTGCACTCCGCGACCTTATACGTATGCTAAAGCGGACATTGGGGGTGGCGGTGGGGGATGGGCGGAGGGGGGAATGAGGCGGGAGAAAGTGCAAAGTAACCTTACCACCCCCGCGACACCCATCCTCAGGGAGGCGGGAGGGCTCCACGGGGTTAAGCGATGAATTTCATTTTACGGAGCTGGCGCCGTTTCTGCCGTTTCCTACGGACGATTTGCGTGACATTCATCGCCCGCGGAGTCTCTCCCGAGACTGTAAAGATCCGTGCCCGTTTCCCTCCGTGTCCTTTATTTTGATTTTCTTTGCGCGCACAGAGATAGAGATCCCGCGGATCCTGAATATCCTGGCGTGATTAACGCTGCCGTGGCGGTCACACCGGTGACCGACGTTCCTACACGAATTTTACGGTCTCCCTCGGATTCTTTCAACAAAAATATGCTTTTATTCCGACGTCATTCGCAGAACGTGCATTAACTCCGTATTTATGCGAGTTCTTTCGCTGACTTTAACCCTGTGGACAGATATTTACGAAAAATATCTTGCAATTATTGAAATTATGTATTTACTTACATGGAAATTGATTCGATAAATTTTTTCTAAAAATCTAAATAAATAGAGCCTTGTCACTTTTATAAACTAAAACATTTTAATCGCATTTAGTGCTCGGTAGGTTTAGAAGAAGTGGTTTTTCATTTAGTTCACTAGAAGCAATATTGATACGTGATTAAGGGAAAAAATGGGATTTGAAATTAATGCTTAGGAGTCACGAAATTAGAAAAAAAGGAAATTGACCTTCACATGACCTCTGCACGATCAAAACACCTGCTTACATCAGATTATGTTCTGCTCAATGTAATTTTGATTTAACAGAAGTATTTATACGATTGAATACAGAATTGAAAAAATAAACATTTTTTACATGATTTACAACAAACTGGGGTGAAATAAATATTGATTTTTTTTTTAATATGTTTACTGTTTCAAATGACATTCATTTTGCCATAAATGCATAACATCCGCTGTCTAATAATATATAAATAATAGTGGAAATGATATGGCAGATTAGAAAATAAAGTCATTAATACAGCAAACAGTAAGTATTAATATTCTCGAAACACGTATTTTTGGGAATAAAGACAGAATTTAGTGATAAGTAGTGAACTACGTTGGAGTAGGTAGCCCTGATAAGACTCGGCACAGCTAGGTTGCAAATTCGAACTCGAGCTGAATGAATTTCAAAGTGATCTACTGGAGTCTATTAACTGGACAGAACTGAGTTCTGGTTGGAATAAAATGTCTGACAGCCCGAAACCGAACCAACAGAGTTTAAAACCTTTTCCATGTTTAGCGAAGGTAACGCTTTAACAATCGAACAATTCTATTCCCTTCGAATCTGTCGATGCAGCTGCATTTGCATTCACAACTTAAATTTCCAAAGTTAATGTAAACAAAAGTTGTACGAAGATACATGGTGAAAACAACTTTCATTGGCTAAAGCGCTGAAAATATTTTTTATTCTATAATTCGCTTTACACGGATCAACATTTGTCTAATAATAATTTTAGAGATGTTAGGCTGAATTGCGGATCTTGTTTCCTCGTTGCCAAAAATTGTTTAAATAAAAATATGTAGCGATTGAACCTTTGCGTCAATACCAATTTATTAATTGATATACAAATACGATCGATATATTTACACATTTTAAAAGTTCACTTTGTGTAAAAGAAAAAGATTACCCGACGTTGATCCGACAAACTTCTCGTGCAAAGTAGTTTCACGTTGGACACCCATTATATGGAAGCTAGATCTCTATCTAATATGTATGCGCACAGGCTACAAAGGGCATTATGAAAGACCTGCTACGCCATAATCTCGATTCGCTTAAATTCGCTACAGGCCCATATGTAACTAGATAAACAACCGAGAAAAATGATCATTATTAATCTTCGCGTATTCCTCTCTTCGGAACAGTTACATCAACGTCAAATCAATGCTGTGCGCATCTTGCCTATTGGGCACAGGCGGTAACAAAATGCACGTAAATCTGCAAAGCTGTATTCCAATAGACTCGTGGCAAAATAAATAGTCGAAATTTATCAGCATGTGTAATATTAACATAAATCTGCAAAACGCATATTTTGAATTTTCTTTGCGGGCTCGAATAAAATAGGTTAAAAAAGTGCAATTTTTATTTACTCATGTAATTATTATCAATTGTTATCTTTTGGAATAGCATATTTGTATCGAATTTTAAATTCTCTTTAGGGGCTCGAATAAAAAAAGGTTAAAAAGTGCAATTTTTATTTACTCATGTAATTATTATCAATTGTTATTTTTTGAATAGCATATTTGTGTCGTATTTTAAATTTTCGTTATGAGCTCAAATAAAATAAGCCCAAACAGTGCCATTTTCATTTTCTCATGTATTTCCTATCAATTTTTATTGTTGGCATAGCATATTCGTATCATATTTTAAATTTTCTTTACGGGCTCGAATAAAAAAAATTTTTAATTGTCATTTTTATTTCCGTATGTAATTCCTACCACTTACTATTTTTTCTCGAATAGCATATTCATATCACATTTTAAATTGTCTTTACGAGCTCAAATAAAATAAGTTCGAACAGTACCAGTTTTATTTTCTCATGTATTTCCTATAAATTTTTATTTTTGGAATAGCATATTCGTATCATATTTAAAATTTTCTTTACGGGCTCGAATAAGGCAAAGTTTAGAAAGTACCAATCTCTTCGAAGCCTGTTTTGACGTCATTTAGTAAACCAATGCTTTTAACTGCCCACACAAAGTCAGGTTGCTTGGCACAATTGCAAAACGATTATTCTGTTTCTGTACTGACCGTACAGCCTTTGTATAAAACCCACGATAAACTTCCTTTTTCCGCTACGTGATTCGGAACGACGAAGACTTTCTGATCACTATAACCACAAAATAGTAGAGCCGAGACGAAAGCCGCATAAATTTTTATTAAATAATCGGAAAGTCGCGTTTAGGGTTGCCGCCTAAAATAACAGGACGCGGCTCGGAGCGAGGCTCGGGTGATGCTCGGTTGAGGCGTAGCGAGGCAAGGCGAGTCGAGTCGAGTCGAGTCGAGGCGTCACGTCTGTCGAGCCCGCAGGCTGAACTTGAGGAGAGACGAGATCCGCCTCTAACGAGGCTTCCGCAGCAAACGAGCCGGTGTGCTTGAAATTCATCGGCTCCGCCGATTCTGCGGGTATTATAAATAAACGTGAACGGCCGGGAACCCGGCCGAACGACAATTACGAATCGCCCGTTAATGGTGGCGGCTATTAAACTCCGTCATGCCGCGATTAATATTAATGCGCACGCGAAAACTTTTGTGGTACCAGCCGCGCGTTAACTGTACCTACGCTGCCGGGCGGAGAGCGGTTCGCGGGTAAAATTAATGGGGAATCTGGGTCATTTTACACCCTTCCACGGCTCGCTTTCCCCGTACAGCCCTTTCGCTGGCAACTGCACGGAAAGGGTGTGCGTCATAATGGGATTGTAACACTGCCCGTTCGATTCAAGAATAAAGCGAGCCACTAACTGGATAGCCCGGCGATTCCAGTTCACTATTCTACCGCCGGCTCGCGACAGATTAACTCGCTAAACAACTTATCTGCAATTAACGCCCGAACCGCGATACTCAGTTTCGGAATTTATTTATTTTTATGCGTAAGATTAACGAAGTGTGTAAAAAATATCGATCGTATTTGTAAATCAACAAAATTATATCGGCGTAAAGGTTCGATCGCGAAAACACCAAACAAGAAAGCCTTTTTGTAAAAATTTTACATTTGTTTCGCATATATTTTGAATATTACGCGGCATTACTTGACAAGTAGTTCTTTGTATGATAATTTGTCTCTTAAATCAAAAATTTATCCCTTTTCCTCTTGTCACAATTTTTGTTAATTATTAACAGCGTTAATTTAAAACTGTTAAATTAGCAGCGTTAATTTTTTACTTCCTGTCTCGAGTCTCTGCACATTACAGCGTTGATATTTATTTTTTACTTCCTCAAAAAATGTAAGATTAGTATTTAGCGTCTACAGTTCATGTTAATTTAGCTTAGCATAACGATATATACTTTTATAATAACATCACAATATTTGTTCAAAGTTGAAAAATATGTCTCTCTTCAAACTGAAATTTCTCAAAAATTGTGCGTCTAGGAGAAAAATTAAGGACAGATTCGGAATCAGCTAAAAAAACTCTATAAGAATTGCATAGTGAGAATCGAAAAATTTTTTGGCTGTTGGACAGTGTAATTCGAATTTGAAAATCGCCCGAATAGTTTCGCGGGCCACTGGTACGACTGGTGGCGTTGGATGAAGTTCAGCGGGTCCACAGATCGCAGGGGCCGAGTCAATAATAAATTAACCGTCGTTTATTGAGAGAAACGAATCAGGTTTACTCGGGCATCGCACGCCGCGTCGTAGATAAAAGGTGCAACGGAAGGCGCGGGCAAGGGTAGCGAGAATGGTGTAGGTACGGGCGCGCGGCGACGATAGTGGTTGCCATAATTTAGCCAGCGAGTTTAATAAGGCATGTCGTAGCTCAAGCCTGCCGGGCGCAAAGTGTCAATATGTCTGAGCCGCTGAGTGATATACTTCCGGCGTTCTTCGTAAAATTGAAGAGTCTCCCAGGGGCGAAACCGTGCCTGGTCCATTCGACCCTCCCACGGCTCCGTCTTGACACCGAACTCTCCGCCAACGTATCGCCGATCAAAGTCACGAGGCTCGTTTTTTATTTTTTTTGCTCCCCCGCGGCACCATGGGATCGGGTTAACGACGCCTAAGTTCCTCGTCCTCGCGCGGAACTTTCACGGAAATTGCGGGTAATTTTAGAATCGAGCCGCGCGAGCGCCGTGACGCGACGTGATTTTGGAAATGCCCCGGCGACGCGGCGTTCGCTGCCGGTTACGGCCACCTTTTCGCGGATTACGCTGCTCCGCGAAGCCCCGGTTTCGCTAAGGGTGAACTTTCCAGGCGGACCTTCTATGGGAAATTTGCTTTATTTTACGAGTTTCAGGATAGCGATATTACCTGACGTTTCTTAGCCGCTTTTCTGGGTTATTATACGGGCTGTTCGCTTTTAATCTGTAGTCGCCGAGCCGTCAATGATTTTACTATATTATTATGAGAATCCGAGTAATCTTCGTTTTTATCACCATTTTCCATGTCTGCTGACTCTCGCGTTATTGAGCTCCGAGGGTATAAATCTTTTACGAAAGAGATATACGTGTGAAATATTTTCAGCTGAACCACAAATTCTCTAGTTTTCATCGAAATTATCACTAGTCATCGGATCTTTATGTAAAATAAAAATTTTTTATCTAAATCACAATAAATTGCAGTGAATTAGAAATTTCATTTCTCTCTTTATATGTTTAGTAGGTTGAAAATAGTATAACAATAGTCTTATATTCTTCGAATGTGTTTACTATTTCTAATTACACCTACTAATTTGTGTCATAAATACATAAACTCCGCTGTCTAATTGTCACTCAACGCATTAGCAGTCTTATTAATAAGAACAGTCACCTTTGATCAATAACGAAATCATTATTCAGTAATTGTTATTCCTCCATTCATCAAATTAGATTGTCCCTTGGTATTAAAATGATCAAGCAGTAAAAAGTTAATATAAAAATAAATAATTAACATCGTAAGTTCCACTTAAAATCCTTTAGTTAGATAAGAGAAATGTGTCATACTAAAAATGTGTCAAACTAACAAGAGGGATGAACGAGCATTAATACTCATTTTTTGGGATTACTTCACATTATAGCATGAAAACAGTATAAACAGATTCTTTTTGATACGAAACAGGTTATGATAAATAATTTTTTACTGCGATTAATTATGCTGCATATTTAAAAGTTTTGTACAGAGAACAGGATAAAACGAGAACCCTGGAAAACCGTATCCGAAGAATCTACATACATCCGCGTCCGACACTCCAATTAAATTAATTATATTTAGTAGCTCGACAGAAATGTTACAAAATTACAAATTAATTAAATTCTATGTCACCGGACTTCTTAACCGTTTAAATTGCGTATGTGTTCGAATAATAATGACGGAATTATCGTGTACCATTATAATTCATCAGAAAATTGCACGGGAATTTGCTGCACTAAATTCTCCGTTTCATCCATTCCGCTCGCAATTTTTCTTCCCATAGAGAAAATTAGTGTAATTACTTTCCAGACGAAGTTGCTGGGAACTTCTTTAAAACTTCTAAAAGTATTAAAAGTATTAAAGCATTTGATGCAGTGAAACCTACATCATAAGAGATGAATTTTCGAATTTATATAATTCGTGAAATTTCATGACATCACTATTGAATGACATAAAAGATTTCTTAGTTGATAAATTTTTGTATTTCACGCTTCAATTTATCAACTAAGAAATCTTTTATGTCATTCAATAGTGATGTCATTAATATAATTTGTATTTTAATATAAAGCTTTGAAAAGAAAGAAAAAAAGGTTTTTGCATCGAGTTATTCGAACCAACAAAAAATGCAAAACCTATCGCAACATTAACAAATGACAACCATTAATGAAATATAAAAAATTTTGATTTACCTCAAAAACAGATATGCAAAATAAAAATTGTCTACATTAATCGTACAAGAACCACATTATACAATAATTTTCAAATGCGATACTGCATTTAAATGGTTTGTATACAGTGTGGCTACCCAAGGTGACCTTCAAGAGGATGATCTTGGCCACCTTCAATTTTCTATGTATAACAACGAGCTAAGAGATAATTATTTTCTTTTTGTAAAACATTTATAGAAAAAAACAAGTGCCACTACCTCAAAAATAATTTTTCATTAATCCACTAACAAAAGTAATTGATCCACCCTGTAGATCGCAGATGTTAATGAATTATTTTTATCGCAGCAGACTAAATTATTTATTAAGGAGGTGTAGAAAATATGTTATTCATTTTTAAAAAAGTCAACATCATTTTTTTTAAATTATGGTGCGCTTCAGTCGATGAGATCGAATGAAAAATAAAACTTTTTATTATTGCTCATTTTCATCGCATAAAATCCGCTGCCCGCTTATCATTTCTTGCCAAAGCACGCAATCTCATCGGTCGAATTAAAAATCCGACAAAAATAAAACTCCGGACGAGTATGCCGAAAGGATTATTCGAACGGAATATTCAGTTTTTGCGGAATCGATTTTTGTTTTTGCCAAAGGTGTACAGCCGCTTGATAAGATTTATCGTGTTTAATAACTGTTTCAAGTCGTTCCTTTCCCGGTCCCGCGCCTTTTGCCGTTTTCCGCGGGCGTAATTGCAAAGCTACAATATTGCATCCTTAAATTTAATCAGGCCATCTGTTAAGCCGCACAAAATGGCGCGCAGGGGCGCGGGCGACGGCGTAGACAAAATCAACCGATTCGCGGAATGGCACTCGAGAGCCCACTGGGAAAGAAGGAAATTCGCGCGCGATGGCAAACAGGGAGTGAGCGAGAGCGAGAAAGAGCGAGAAAGAGAGAGAGAGAGAGAGAGCGAGAGAGTGGGCGAGGAAAAAAAGCGAAAGGGAAAACGCGTGCGATAATTAAACAAATATTGGATTTCCGTGTAAACCAGCCGAGCCATGAATCTATATAGACATAAATTTCAAATAAACGCGCCGCATCCCCGTTTGTATTTCTGGCGCGTTTCCGAAAACAATGAGCCTCGCAGCTGGGCCGATGCGTGCATATATACCGGGCGTTCCTTCGAACAAAGACTGTCCTGTCAGCAGTCAGCCTCAATTTTGGTTGTATTACGTCCGACGAAGTTGCAAGGTGGAAAGGCCGACGCGACCCGCAACGAACGCTAAGCTGCCAACGAGGGCGTAAAGGACGAGGCCCGAACTAAATACAAAGAGGATACAGCCTCCGACAACAATTCCCATGGAAAATTGGTAACCCGTTTCCTCGGTTGAATTCCGCAGCCGGATTTCTTCGCCACCGGTGCCCGCCCCGTAATGCCTCTCATTGTTTCCTGTTGTTGCAATCGCCATCGTTATTTAGCATTATGTAACGCGTCCCCGGCCGGCTCTTTTCAATTTCCTTATGCAAAGCAGGCGACAAGCGATTTCCCGTCGAAAGTTCGTAATGTGCTCCGGCTCCGTTTTTTTCTTTTCGCTGACTTCGACGCAACGGGATTCGCACCCGTCGAGATAATGCCGGGAATTATCTCCCTGGGGACTCGTAGGCCAGTTTACATTTTTATCGATTTTATTAAACGGTTTGCGAAGATATAAGCTGGACGAGAATTTACAGCGACTGATACTAGGACGCTGTTAAAAGAAAAATGATTTTTTTTTATGTTTCACCGTACGATTCGAACTTCTCTGAGGAGTTAGAGCAATCAGTGCACTGCACGATGTGAAAAGAAATTTTTTGAAAAATTGAAATTCGTCGAAATTGCGGAGCAAATGCTGAAAATTGCATTTTACAACTTTTCTGGGTGGGTCCATATTGAAAATTTGATAAATATGTTTTGTAGATCTGTGGTCATTATATGCTAGGAAAGTTTAAAAAAACGACAGACATTTAAAAGATGTAACAATCCTTAGATTTGTTGCAGTTAGAGGCCAAAAACCGTAAAAACGTACAATTTTTACCATTTTTAAATGTTTGTAACGAAACGTGCACTGATACGAAAAGTGTTCTCTAAGTTTTCGATATAAGCTCACATAAAAAGTTGCGAAAATATAACTTTTAGCATTTTCTCTGCAATTCCGACCAATTGCAATTTTTCGCAAAAATTCTTTTCGCGTTGCGTAACGAAACAATTGTTCTAACCGCTAAAAAAAAATGCATGCCGTACGGTCCAATATTAAAAGAGTTATCGTCTTTTTAAGAGTGTCCGAATATTAGTGGGAGCCACTGTATGTATAGCTCCATGTCATTATAAAATTTAACATGTCAACTTTTGAGTTACATACATTTTTTTACATTAATAATAAATATTCAGGATATAGAAGCTTCAATTTTTTCTTAACTCCAATTTCCACAGTATTAAATATGTAATTCCATCTATTATTTTAATAACAGATTTTGGGATGAATGCAGTTCACGGATTCTAAACAATCATTACAACAGTAATTCATAATAAATAGACATCGAATCTTTATGCAAAATAAAAATTAATTTTTCTTTCTTTCAATTTTTCTTTCAAATTGTGTGAAAATCGAGATATCGTTGTCGTCATTTGTTTATCGATTATCCCTTCGTCTTCGTTACATTTTGCACGCATTTATTGTCGCGTATTAATATTTATTATAATTCAAATGCAAATATAATTACGTTTACATAACATACATTTCCACTTACGCAACATACAAATTGTCTGCATCGGTTACAAAACAAACAAGAACTACATATAGACATTTTCCCTCGCTTAACAATTTTTATTAGTTTAAAAATAATATATATCCATGTCCTTAAATTCTTCGCTGTATTAAATTTCACGTACCCGTTTCCAAATACATAAAATTCGGTCGCGTAAATTCAGTATTATTCCGAAGACGAATGCGTTATCGCGTCATTGTATCCCGAAAATTTAAACAACGGTACTAAATCACGCATTATCGAACGTCGCGTTATCTCACCGCGGTTTTCAAACAAATAAACCAAAAAAAAAAGATAAAATTACAACGAGACACGAGGGACAGCGGAATGTTAAACACTTGCTCGTCTTCCTCCGGAAAATGAAAGCGCGTTCGTTTCGTGCGGATTCACAGTGTCGTTGGATCGCGGGACGCGTACGGCTCTTAATGAAATTCGCGAAGCGCCGCGTAATTTTTGCGCCATTCATTGCGCACACTTTGATGCACCTAAGAGGATAAGACACAGAAAACGTTTCCCCGGAACACGGGGAACAATAGCGCATCGTTTGTCCGATGAAAATTACAGAGCGATGCGCCCGAAAGAAATTGCATCGCGCTGCTCTGGTAGTATCAGCTAAGGCCAAGCTTTCTCATAAATGAACAGCTGCATCGATTCGGTTAAATACGGCGCTTTGATGTTTCGAACAAACAAACAGAATAAAAAAAAAATGATGAACGGCAGCGCAGGCGAAATTAAATCTAGAAAAAGTGCCGGCAAAAAGTTTATAAAAAATCACCCGATGCAACGTCATCCGGCAATTTCTCCGAATGCGCTCGATAACGTCGCTTCCACTTTTCCTGCGCAATTAACGACGTCATCAATTTTATATGAATCCGTGTGCAGTCGATTTTTATAAAAGAACATTATTGTCATTCGCGATGAAAATTACTGGGCGGAACGCCAAACTGTAGACGTTGGAAGATTTTAAGAATATTGTCACATTCGGTTTATGAATATTGTTATCAATCGAAAGTAATTTTCCGTATAATTAATTCAGAATATTTTTAACTTGCACGAAGAGCCTTTACAGTATAAAAATTGAAGCAAAGGTTTTAGTTATTATTAGAGTGGATGTTTATGCATATTGAAATTGTTTAATATATTTCTTCATTTAATAGTTTTAATAAATCGAAAATGATGTAATAGTATACTTAGCACCTTCTGTCATCACAGCTTCATACTTCATGTATTCATTTTTGTATCTACTGTCTAATTAAATTACACTATTAATGAAATATAAAAAATTTTGATTTACCCCAAAAGCAGGTATCATACAAAATAAAAATTGTGTGCATTAATTGTACAAGAGCCATATTATATAATTTTAAAATGCGATACTGCATTTAAATAATTTTTGTATACAGTGTAGCTGCGTAAGGCCACCTTCAATTTTCTTATAACAGCGAGCTAAAAAATAATCATTTTTTTTTTGTAAAAATATTTATAGAAAAAAACAAATGTCATCACCTCAAAAATAATTTTTTATTGACCCACTAACAAAACATAATTTTTTATTGATCCACCCTGTAGATTGCAGATGTTAATGAATTATTTCTATCGGAGCAGACTAAATTATTTATTAAGGAGGTTTGGGAAATATGTGATCCGTTTCTAAAAAAGTCAACATCATTTTTTTGTTGTTTAAATTATGTCAGAAGCAGTATGCTTCAGTTGACGAGATGACTCGGCTGAAAATTAAAAGAATATTTGTTTCGGCTGTAAACTTTTTATTATGGTACTGTATTTCGACCGGACGATTGTTGCCTGAATAGTAAAGTAGACTTTCGTTGAAGAATCGCGGAGCCACGCGAAATTCTACTCATTTGCACAGTTCAGTCACGGGTCGACTTGCCCGCAGAATATTCCGGCGGTCGACGAGGTCTTGTTTATGCTTAATATTTTCATTAAAATTTATAACGCGCGACTTCGCCGCGCCACCTAGTATGTTTAAAATAGATGCGTGACGCATAAAAACTTTCGACACTTTGTGTGGAGTTCGAGAGGGGACGCGATGTGCATCGTCAATTTGAATTAACCAGGAAAATGGAAAAAAGGGGGGCCGAGTTCTTGTAAACTTCGGCGAAGAAGCGGCGGCCATAACGGAAGCTAGCCCTGCGAAATAAATACGATTTATGAATATCAATTTCGAAACTGTGTCGCAATTGATTATTCGTGAGAGCCACCCATTAATTTCTAGACCTAATGTATATCTTGGAGTGAAATAGTAATTTATTTTTTTTTTATAACACATGTAATATGTAGAAAATAATATAACAAAGTTTCCCAAAATTTAATAATAATTAACAAAAAACTTGTGTATAGCCCACTTGGTGTAACTTGCACTAGTGTAAAGTTGACAGCACAGCTCTCATTCGAAGCTCGATGAAACGGGTAAAAAAAATCGTACATCAATTTTTAAGGTGTCGTTGTAAAGAGGAAGCTTCAATCTTGAAATCTACGTTAGTTTCAGTCACGAGAAAAATTTTTCAAACTCTTCACAGACGTTTGAACGTATAACATTTTCAATAATAAACGCGTCTTCAGTTTCTCGCTCTCTACGTCATGAAAAAAGATCTTGGAATAAAAAGAACGATTGATTTTGAAAGTAGAGGCTTTCAGCTTTAAAATGAGTCAAATTTCATGATCGTGTGATCATTTTTTACGAAATTATTACTGTTTAAATATTGTCAATTTTTCAAGAATCGGGTATTTAGTGTTGAAACACTTCTTGGATCCACTGTACGTTTGAAAGAAACATTATTGGGCCTAGAATAACATGGTACAGTAATTCATCGATAATTGTCTAAAATATCTAAACGATAATTGTCTAGTCGCCTACCCATTTCACTGAGGGGCATACCGTGATGGACCATGAAACTCAGTAGATCTCGGCCGCCGAGCCATGTAACCCGATACCGGATCGGGTATATCGGTGTGAGACCAGGAGAGCACTACTAATCCAATGACAAAACTTCTTTATTTTTTATTATTTTTTTATGGAGCTTTCACCAATATATTCATGGCATTTTTCTAATGAAAATGATAAATCGCGATAATTGTCTTCGACCAGACCCGTGGTATAGACAATTATCGATGAATTACTGTAATAGGTTTAGAACGAGAGTTTTCAGAAAGATTTCCTAATTTGATTTTGCGCGTCGACGTGCACAGACTATGAAAGCATAAGCTTTTCAATCTGGAGTTAACGGAGGAAAGCAGAAAAACTTTTCGTTGCTGTTCGTTTGAAAGATAGAAAAGACAGAGGAGGAAAGATAAAGAGAGAGAGAGAGAAAAAAAAGATGGTGGAAGCAAAGAGGAAGGTGTCAAGAGCAAATGCAAGTGAGGGAAGATAAGGAGCAGTGAGGGTGCAGTTGAAAAGTGATAGACTATTAGGCGAGAAACACGTGGAGAGGTAAGAAGAAAGCAGAGGAGAGGAGAGGAATAGGGAGCTAATCGATACGACCTGTTCACGGACGGGAACGGGTCAGAGTGAACGAACCTGCTCGACCCTGCAAAATATTATTACCCGCCCCAATGAATCCGACCAGTTTCCGACATTGCATAAGCCGTCATCGACAAGCGGGCAGACGAGCGCAGGGTAGATAGCCGGAGAAATGGTTAGATGAATAGATAAAGGGACAGGCAGATACACGTGCGCGTGTAGATTAATACGCAAACCAATGCCGGACCCCGGGTCTCAGTTGCTCTGTCAATCTGCGGCCTATTATGCTGCCCGGAGTTTCATTCAGGATCTTATGGGAGTCACTGCCCGCGTCGAGCACGAATGTTGTTTTATTACTGTTCAAAACATTTTGTTCAAACCTCCTTCCATAACATGCGAATATTCTCCCATCAGATTTTATGCATTTACGATCAAAAACGGATTGGCCAAATACCAAACTGTAGAGACGTTAGAACAATTCTAACTATTAAAATGATTAAAATTATTAAAAGAGGATACGATTCGTTTAACTTCTGTTTCTCACAGTTGGACAATTTTTATTTTGCATTAGGATTCACAATCTGTTTATTATGTAATCTTGATTAATAGACAGCGGATTCTATGCATTGTATTCGAGCTACTAACATTATTAAAAAAGGTAACACACATTTGTTTAACTTCTGTTCCTGATAGTTGACTTGGACAATTTTTATTTTGCATTCAGATCCATAGTATCAATTTATCTAGCAAAGATCTATGTATCGTATAATTCTTAGAGGATTTTATGCATTTATAGGAAAAATGAGTAAGATCCAATTTAGAACACTTAAGGGTAGAAATACTTTTTATTCTCTGCTCCTCACAAATGATACAGAAAATTTTCATTCTAAACAATAATCTGCAGTCTAACATAATTTATATCTAATCTAATATAATAACTATTAATATTGAAATAATAATTCGGCATATTTGCGTTCGTATTTTCAAAGTGCCAAATATTTATACTATATACAGGCTGTCTCAAAAATATTGTCCAACCTTGAAAGAGTTTGTTGAAGAGTAAACCTTAATCAATTTCCAAAACCAACCTTCTCCACGGCTTTGTTAAGGAGTTATTAACGAAAAGCACGGACCAATCAGAGCGCGGCTATAGCGGTCGGATTCTAGCTCGGCCAATGGCAACGCCGCGCTCCGATTGGTCCACGTTTTCCGTGAATAATTCCTCAACAAAGCCACGAAGAACATTCTCGCAAAGTTACTTCGAATGTCCTAAGGAACCTGTCAAAGTTCTTCGACATTTTTGGGACACCCTGTACACCGGAGCGAGAATGTTCCGAAATTGTTGAACCTTTGGAAAAAGAGCCTGGATTTTGTAACGAAACATGTTTACCGGAAACAGGTAAGCAGGGCAACGGGAAATATGTCGGATAGAATATTTAATAGAAAAGCCGGAGCCACGAAGCTTCCTGGCTTGATGCCTCGCTTGAAGACTGACTCGAAGGCAGTGTAGCCGTGTTCCAGGTTTAATACGATCCTACAGGAAAGTCCCCGAGAGACTTTCATTAGGGGAATTTACAGGAGGCTGCAAAAGCTGCTACTCGCCTCTCTTATTCCCCACTTCTACTAAATCACTCGCCGTAAATGTCGTGGAATTTATTACGCGCTTTGCGCGGACGTGCCAGTTATAACCACGGCGGCACATTTTTTTTAATAAATTCCTCCGGAATTTGTAACAACCTGCGACCGTTCTTTATTTATTAAACATTCCGGATGGCCAGGACTTACTTCGTCCCCGATCTATGTTCTTTAACCCTCATTACTCCTCGTTTTCCTAACGGGTTGGACCACCCTTACGGTTAAAAAATATCTTATTTCATTTTTCCACTGTTTTCAGCATGCAGAATATTATGTGAGAAGCAATTGTATTTATTTATTATTGCTTTTTTTTACTACGTATCTTACATTACATAGGTATTACATTGTTTCTAAATTCTTACGGAACATTGTTTGAGAAAATTATAAATTATTTTCAGACCTTCTATATCAGGTTTACCTTAGAAGTAATTAATACAATGGGGAAAACAGTACTTGCGTCAGATCTTCTGCATAAACTATTTTTGTTGTGCTGATCATTTAATCTTCCAAAATCATTTGGAGACTTCTTTTTAGTAAATACAGAATTTCTCAAGCTCAAAATTATTGGTATAATCAAAATTTATGAAAATGGTGTGCTACATTTTAAATCACACAGTTCTGCTTACAAATCAATCGGAATTTTTCACGTCCGAAGTTCCAGTCAGATATTCTGCATAAACTATTTTTGTTGTGCTGATCATTTAATCTTTCAAAATCATTTGGAGACTTCTTTTTAGTAAACACAGAATTTCTTAACCTCAAAATTATTGGTATAATCAAAATTTTTGAAAATGGTGTGCTACATTATAAATCACACAGTTCTGCTTACAAATCAATCGGAATTTTTCACGTCAGAAGTTCCAGTCCTTTGCGGTACTTAAAAATCGGCAAGAAAATTAGACCCACGCCGCCTATCGGTCGAAAATCTTACTAATTAGCTACTGACGATCAACTTCGTCTTAATTGTTATTCGAGTACTTTTTTCCCAAGGGACGTGCACGTTTCGCCTCTCGTTTCAATGTGAAATTGAAATGCAACATATCTTCCCGGAGCTGTTCGCATGGTCGAACAACGCCGTGTTCGACTCGCCGAATAAATTAGTTCCACGATATTATAGCGCGATAGTTCCGAGGGATGTCACCTTCACCTGTTGATTACACTTTTTGTTTTTATACATGGCGGGTCCGCGCGATGATAACGTTAACGAGAGCATTCATTCCGACCGCGACAGATACGCGTCCTAATTGTTCAACTACTTAATACGCACACGTCAAGACCGATTAGCAGCTGTCCGTGTTTTTAATACGGTTTTTAACACTCCGAGTGCCACGGTGTTCACGTTACCGTGACACATTGGATTTTCTGCAAGAGCAACGATATAACAAAGATACGCCCTTCACTATTATGAAATCCGATACCGCGAGATAAAGGAACACACCATTGGGATCGCTTAGCGACATCTTCGTGAAATTCCGGTCCGCCGGATTCTAACGATATGTTGAAAACATTTCATCGGTTTCATAATTTTGCGGAATGATTTTCTTCCATTTCGAAAAGCGCGCTTAGCTGATGTTAAATTCACCGTTTATTATACTATTTTATTCCCTTTGTTATCTTTCAATCTATTGTTATCCTCTTTGTAGATTTTAAACGTAGTTTCTATTTTCCTTTGTTATCTTTCTATCCATTGCCATCTCCCTTGTAATTTTTAAATGTAGTTTTCCTTTTACTTTGTTATCTTTCTATCCGTTGATGTTCCCTTTGAAGTATCGAAATTCTATGAAATTCCTGGTTTTTTAAAATGTGCATTTTTATTCATATACATTCTCTCGCATTTTTAAATTTCTACCTATAAATTTATTGTGTACGTGCATCACAGGTGGGCAGTAATTAATTCTTCTGTAATCGGTTATTTAATGTAATCATAGTAACTGTAATTTGTAACCATTAATCAGTAATATTAATTAATTATTTGATGAATTAATCAATTGTACCTTTATGTTACATACAAACCTTTTACTCATTATTAGACAGCGGTAATTTTAAACAGTGATTAGAAGAATTTAAAAATACTGTTATATTATTTGCAACCTATTATACATATTAAGAAAGAAAATAAATTTCTATTTCGCTCCGCGAAATAAATAAATAATAAATTTCTAAAGATCCGCTGTCAACTCATTATATTGAAGACACATTAATTATAAGATGCAGTACAAGCACAGAATAGAGATTATTTCGGGGAATAAAATGCGTTCTAATAATGCTCGAAAACAATCAACAAATTCACCAAGGGCTAGAAATTAATTTATGCACCATCGACTTATCAAAATAAAACGAATCACTACGTTGTACGTGAAATTTCCTACGATCGAACAGGAAAACTTGAATTTTGCATAGAGATCCGCAGTCTACTCGTGTTTTCGCAAGAGGGTGGAAATGATCGGAGCACTCTATGAATACAAGGCAGCGCCAAGGGCCTGCATGGCCGATGACACGGTCCTGCAGCGGCTCCGCAAAATTTGTCGTTCGCACACGAATAGCGTTTACTATCGATTCGAACCTGTCACCGGAACTAATATGTCGTCGAGAAAATTTCACGCGGTGTGACACTCGCTCGGATTGGTAATCATTTTCTCCGGAACTGTTGACCCTGAACACGAGTATGCTCGAAAAACCAGTTGGCCCTGACGCTTACGAGGGGTGGGACAGGGTGGGGGTTTTCGAGCGAGGCCAACGTATGAGAATAGAAGTATTAAAAAAAAGAGAGAAAAAAGAAGAGAGAAGAAGGGAAGCATGCTTCCTGTATGCGCATCCTCCTCCTATTCGCCTAGGGGCTCTCTCGTCGCGAATACATGTATAGACAAGCCTCCACGATTTCTCGAGTGGGCCACCTATCGAAATACACAGTCGTTCCGCACCCCTTTTACACGCTGCGACATGGAGTGGTCTCTCTAAGAAAGGGTTGAAAGTATTCTTTGAAGCCTTTGCCGAGCGTACGAAATATCCCAGCTGGGTGGACTTATGGGGTCATTCGGCTAGGGTGAATCGGAATGCACGAATTGTTGCTCACTCTCTCTCTCTCTCTGCAACTATTGAGTTGGCAAGAAAGTAATTTCGGTATTTTAAGGTGAAATAAAACCCAACTTTTTATATGAACAATGAACTTTAAACAATAAAATATTTTAACGTCTCTGCAATCTTACTGTCAAATGTTAGTTATCAAATGTCAGGAAGAAAAAAATTATAACTCCAACAGAAGTTATTGAAACAAAAAATCGAAATTACTTTCTTGCCAACCCAATATCTCTGAGAATGGTGATTAATAAATTGTTCGCGGTTCTTTGAAAAATTGAAAAATTAAAAGCGGTTCTAGTTACGACAACAAAGTATCTTTATACTACTTATTTAGCAGACACACCGATGTTTATAATTCTTATTGTATTATGTAAAGTATTGCAAAATAATCTCTTCCTTGACATTCAAATTGCATTAATAAAAGAAAATATTTACAAGCAGTGTTTGAGAATACCGAATATTAAAACGATCAAAAATGAATTCTCCCGCTTGTTACAGTTAAGTTGATAAATTTTTATTTCGCATAAAGATCCGCAGCATGACGACGGATGTTTATAATTCTTATTGTATTATTTAAAGTGTTGCAAAATAACGTCTGTACTGTATTGCAAAATAATCTCTTCCTTGACATTCAAATTGCATTAATAAAAAAAAATATTTACAAGCTGTGTTTGAGAATATCGAATATTAAAACGATCAAAAATGAATTCTCCCGCTTGTTACAGTTAAGGTAACAAATTTTTATTTCGCATAAAGACCCGCAGCATGACGACCACCGCACGAACTCTTTCGATGCCCGAGAGGAGCTTGGCAGCCAAGTCTTCGGCATAGCGAGCCCCTCGATTCCCAAGGCTACTTCGCGAGCGTGCTCCTAACCCGGAAGACGCCCTTAAAATCAATTACCGGATCCGTCGTGCGGGAGCATCGAGCAATCGGCATCGTACAATCGATAATCCCCGAATTTCTCCCGTGGGAAGGTACTCGTTGGAAAATGTCGCGTCTCGTCCGGCGTGGTCCGATCAGCTCGTGGCGCGTTCTACAGAGGAGGTTTACGCAGTCGGCGGTGGCGGTCGAAACGCGGCGTCTCCGGCGGATTTTCTCGTAAAAACCACCCTTAAAGGGGGGTAGCCGTGGCATTAACGAAATGTCGCTGAGAATGGGGAGAGCCGCGGCGCAACGGCCTCGCCTCGGTTTAATGTCAATCCTCAAATGTCACGTAACCGTCCGCAACGGTGTCCTTATCGTTTCGACTCTCCGGAGACTCCTGGCAGTAACGTTTCGACACGGGCCGCGAGACGCGCACCGCCCCCCCGCCTTCTTTCTTTCCCATCCGGTCGACGGTTTTGTTGCACGACCTCCTATCCTTGTCCAACACAGCCGACACGTCCATTTTCTTTCAATGGCTCGTTATTCCGCCGAGCTGTACCGTTCCCGCTAATTGGATATGTATCGCCATTGTTGCCTTTCTCGCGCGAGCACCTTGGCTCTTTTCGACGGCGCGCTGCGGCGTCACCGGCCCGTGGCGTCCTAGAAAATAACGCGATCTTTGTCCCGTTCGCCAACAGACCTCCTGTGCGCGTCTAGGGCACCGCTCTAAGAATTCCCTGCTCGAACTCGCGGCCGAAAATAATTTGTTCCAAACTGGTCTACACGGTCCCCTATTTTTATTTGACATTGATTTTTTACAGGTATACTCTCATCAATACTCGGACACTCTGAAGATCACTTTTTTAATGTTGGACCATACGACTTGGATTTTTTTTGAGAGAGAGAGAGTTTAGAACGATTGGTTTGTTATGTAACGTGAAGAGAATTTTTTAGGAGAAATTGCAATTGGTCGGAATTGCCGAGAAAATACTAAAATGTTTTGCAACTTTTTTGTGTGGGTTTATATCGAGAATTTAGAAAACAGAAGTTATACATAAATAAAAAATTGCTGTTATTTCACGATTTTCTCTAACTGCAATAAATCTAAGGATTCTTCCATCTTTCAATGCAAAACTTTCACAATGTGTTTTTTAAATTTTCATTACAGACCCACATAAAAAAGTTGTAAAACGCAACTTTCAGTATTTTCACTAAAATTCCGACTAATTGCAATGTTTGAAAAAATTTCCTTTTCACATTGTGCAGTAAACTAATTTGTCTAACTTCTCAGAAAAGTTCAGATTGTATGGTAGCATATAAAAGAAGTTATCGTTTTTTTAACTTTGTTAACACTGTAATTGTAGCAAGACCAAATTGAAAATTTTGTGTTATGCGAGTTACCACTTTACCTACCGAGAGCCTTCAAATTGCTTTTTTCAATTACTGAGTTAAATTTAAAAAAAAATGACAATTTTCTCTTACATAATGTCTAACAAAAATTTGTTAAATTGTGAATCTACGTTGTTTTTGAATAATTTATTGAGAGAAGTTCTCAAGCCTTGATTTTAAAGAGATTTGCAAAATTGCCGGTTGGTAAACCTTTAATTAACAAATTTTGATTATGAATTACGAAAACTACTATTACTAAAATCTTGATATTACCGTTGAATAATACAAAATTTTTTGTAATAATATTGTCCAAAGTTTTGGATAATGGTAACTCCGTGTCTTGTCTCTCTTCTTGTCTATCTATCGGTTCTCACTTAGTTTCATCTACCAGCAGGTGATTACTGAGAAAGCACAAATCCTATTGATGGCTCGAACGTAATCCATTTAGCTAAGAAATACCCAGGAGAAGAATTTCTTGCTGCCAGAGGAGACAAGTGAGTTTTCAAGAACATCGGCTGAATGAACTAATTAAGAGGCAATGGTGTAATTTATCCGACTCGCCTACCTCTGGTAATGGTTTCTCTCTTTCATTTTTCCGCTGAAGCTACTGGCTAATCGTCTGAGTACTCCATTGAGTGGCTTTACTACTCCAAATCACACTAACTAACTGGTGTTTGCCTAGTATTTAAGAAGCTCCGTTAACACCGACCTCTCTGGATAATCTCAAGCTTTTGTGTCACCACTGGCATTAATGCGGGATACAATCGTGAATTCTGGCATTCTGTTAATTTGTTGTTCTGGCGTTTTTTTTTTAAAAAAGTTAATAATTAGACTAGTACTCACAAAAATCAAAACATCTTCTTTAATAATACATGAATGGAAAACACAAGATTTATCATAGTAATTTAATAGACTGTGGATTTCTATGCATTTATGAAGAAAAAAACTGGGTGAAATATAAAACAGTGAGAATTATAAAAAATCTACGAATATTGTCATGTTGTTTTCAATGAAAAAAGACTATTAAGGGGTGAAATGAATTTTTATTTAACTGCTGCTGCCTCCAGTCGATGCGAAATATATTTATCTTGCATAAAGATCCGCAGTCTAGTAATTATCTTGTGTTTTGTGTAGAGAAAGTCAAATTAATATTACAACATTAAAGTACAAAATAAAATCACCCACTTCTTACAAGTTCGAATTCATCCTGCATATCCCATTGGTCTCAGAAACCTGATAGAAAATTCATTTCCACCCGAGCTGAAGTTCTCCGATCCCACCACAGAGAAAAGATACTGCACAAGGAAGTTCGTAGACTCTAAATGGCAGATGAAAAAACGATGTTTCGATGGCTCGCCATTTTCTGAGGAAACGCGGGAGCCTCGGGTGAAAAGCACGTCAAAGATTTCCCAGGGCAACGGACGCGATCAACAATCGCCGCTAATCAAAGAGTGCATCTGGGGTTTAAAGAGGATTATGCGACCGCCAATGAGAATCGCTGGAAACGTGCATCGAGTCTGCGGCTAACCACGATGCAGGCTATTGCTGTCCCGTAGATAGCGACGGTAACTTGAATTTGAATACGCGTGTTCCCGGTGTGTCTGCCACGGCGCATAATCTTCGGCCGATGCTTGCATCGCGGAGCAGCCTTGGTGCATTCGCGGTGCGTTCGCGGCGATTTCGCACGCGGACACGTCAATACGACGGTGCACACTTTAAGCGTCCGCTATATCGACTCGTACGCGTCAGCCGATATACCCACACACGACCAATTCCAAAAAAGGGGGAACTGAGAACTCAACTGAACTGGATTTAACTGCAATTAAGTGAACTCAATTGAAGTAGATTCAACTGAACTCAAGTGAATTCAATTGAATTGCACTCGACTGAACTGAACTGAATTCAATTGAATTGCACTCGACTGAACTCAACTGAATTCAATTGAATTTCACTCGACTGAACTCAACTGAATTCAATTGAATTGCACTCGACTGAATTCAACTGAATTCAATTGAATTTCACTTGACTGAACTCAACTGAATTCAATTGAATTGCACTCGACTGAACTCAACTGAATTCAACTGAATTTCACTTGACTGAACTCAACTGAATTCAATTGAATTGCACTGGACTGAACTCAACTGAATTCAACTGAATTTCACTTGACTGAACTCAACTGAATTCAATTGAGTTTCACTCGACTATACTCAACTGAATTCAATTGATGTCTACTGAATTCAAGTGAAATCTACTGAATGAACTGAACTCGACTGAAGAGAACTCAACTGAAATCAACTGAATTAAATTCAACTGAATTCAATTGAACTAAATCCAAGTGAACTCAACTGAATTCAACTGACCTAAATTCAAGTGAACTCAACTGAATTCAACTGAACTAAATTCAAGTGAACTCAACTGAATTCAACCGAACTAAATTCAAGTGAACTCAACTGAATTCAACTGAACTCAAGTTAACTCAACTGAAATCAACTGAACTGTAGTCATCTGTACCTACCTGAACTGAATTCATCTGAAGTCAACCTAATTCAACTGAAATCTACTAAACCGACTGAACTCGTCTGAAGTGCATTCAACTAAATTCAAGTGGTCTCAACTGAATTCAACTGACCTCAAGTGCAGTCAACTGAAATCAACTGTCCTCAACTGAATTCATCATCTCGCAATTGTATTAGTGCCAATTAACAGCCGAGATTCTTCCGATTAAAGTAAGTTAAACACGCAGTAAATCGAACTATATTTTTCGTTTTAATTACCGTGTAATTAAGACGTAGATTGCCCCATGTTAAATTGGTAAAATCAGTCCGATTTACCTCGTGTTTCGACTTATTTTAATCGAAAGAATCTCGGGCACCTATTGGTGCAACAATTTTGAGGGAAAGGCGACAATTACTGATAATAAAATTTTCTTCATTCCGTGTTCACTTTTTCCAGACTGCATATATTCTCTTGTTTACTGGAGTAGCTTCGTCGAGCTCAAGACACCGAGCGCTAGGAGTACGAGTGGGTCTGATTCGTGTAAATTTAACCGTGCAGTACCGTGTTAATCGTATTGCGGTGGAAACGAACGAAGGGAGTGGCGTCGGGACGCCGTGACACGGCACTGTCAACCTCTCCTGTCCGTGTGGATTACGTAGACGAATTGATTTCCCGGCCGCCGCTATTCAATGCTTTCTCGATTTCGTTTTGCACCCTTTGTCCCCGTTCGATTTGCTCGATCAAATTTATTTCAATCGGGGAAGAAGGCAGACCCCGGCCGGCTGTCGCACCTGTAGCATTTATTCCTCTTGAATTGTTGCCCCGAGTCTTTTATGGAAATTTTTTCGGCGACCCTCTTAGGCAATATGTTGGGCCGGAGTGAATGGAAAACGACGTCGCCGAATTCGGCGAGGTAATGGATGGCTACGCCGAACGATGGTTTGATAGTAATTAGAAGGGATCGAAGGGAACAGTTAACTTTTGTTTTTAACCCTTTGCACTCGGAGCTATTTTAACTTGAAAATTAAACATTTCTTCCAACCTAGTATAATTCCATTCTACATTATTTTTCTTCATTTTATGAAATTAACACGGTAAATGTTGCCTTGTCAAAATAGTAATACTAAATTTATTCAAATTGTCCACAATTTTCAATACAAAATAGATGGAGAAGAAAATTTATTCCATTATTTTCCACAAATGAATTTTTATACTTTCAATAATTGCAATAATAAATGCCGACCATTTGTTTAATAATTGATTAGATACCATCTTATTTAATAATGTAAACAATATTTTGTATAATGGTATAGCAATTTTTAGTGGCGACTGAGTTTGTATGGACGAATATCGTTTTCAAGACAGTAACACTTTTCAGTCAAAATTATATAATTAAATTTCAAATTTGATTTACAATTATCACTAAAGTAAAATTTATATTTTCGTCAGCGAGATCATACAATTTTCGAGAAAAATTGGAAATCCGGATATACTATTGCATAATCACGGATTTATTCGGACTATTAATTATTTAATCAGACAGTGGTCGAGACTTGGTTCAAAAAATTGGTGAAAATTCGGAATTTCTCGTGGTCAGAGTTTTCGAGGACCGTGCGTCGTTTACAATTTATTCGGTCATACCAGGGCGCAACATATTGAGATCTCGACCCGATACTTCCGGTTATATCTGCCCCCTGACTCCCGATATGTCAGCCAGACTCGGAGGTCCGTAAAATTATCGACAGTATCCGAGGAAATAAAGATGTCCCTCCAGGCGAGAGACGAAAGTTCGACTAAAAAGATCGCTCGGGTCTACGACGTCAGCGAAATGTTCGTAAAAGACGTTTTCACGGTGAATTGTGCTTTTACATGTAAAGTCTGACTCCCGGATGGATGCAGCAAGAACAAGTCCTACATTTTTGCGGCAGTGCAGCGGACTCCCGACTAAGTGCACAGAAATGCGACTCTGAGATAAGCAATATTTCACCAAATTCTTCCACCTTTTACGACGTTCTTTTATCCTCACTAGCTCACACGGAAAATAATACAGCCCGTTTTATAGGTTTATTTTATAGTTAAGCGACCGGACTACTTTTACAAGCATTATTTTACAGTTGTCGACGCTCCACTAAATCTTGATGGTTCTCTCGCGCTTCAGTTGGACACTCTCGCAATGCAGTGTCTATTTACTGCTTCGAACAATTAAGTCCCGAGTAACGAAATAAGACGACGTTTATTCATGCAAAATAAATCTTTTAAATACGTAGAAGATATTCGTGAAAGATTGTTAACAGCTGTTAAATGAGTTATAAATTAATTTCTCATGAACATTAATTTTGATGCGCGTTTGTAACAGCGTAATAGATCCTCGAATAATACGAGATTTGAAAAATGTCTGAGCGGAAGTCTTAAATTCATTAGTGAAAAATTACCACCTGGTACAATTTAAAGTTAGAATTGATTCATTAGTTCGAATTGTTTGAAATAATAAGTTTGAGTTGGAGTTACTTCCAGCTGTTTCAAAGTTCGAACTTTACTTGCAGCCCCAGTTCTCATAATCCATTTAAGAAAAATTCCCAGCGTTCAAGAGCCAGGTGAATCTTCAAAGTACCTCAGCTGAATGAAGTGATTAAAAAGCATGCTTCAATTTGTCTGACTCGTCCATCTTTTGCTATTTATGCATCCATTTATATATCCATCTGTAGTTACTTCTGTCATTTGACTAAGTTAAAGAATTTAAATTTGCAGTTAATGCAGAAGAATACTTAGGACTACATCAGTGACATCACTGAATAGTCTGTATTCATTGCTATATAACAACATGTTACTATATTATATTACTGTATTACTATATTCTTCTACTTATATCACTATATGTTACATATAGCACAATTGTTAAATTATTAAATTTTGCCCGTTCGAAGAGTCGAAATTGTAATTAAATTTCTGAAGCTGTTTCTACTCTCGAATCCTTTGAACATTGAACAATTCAAGTTCGACGTTTCGTGATATGTACATTAATTATATTTTATAGAACCATTTCCATTACAATTCTATTATGAAACATATCTGCTTCTTCAATACGTTATTGTGCATTACCGTTGCATATTTCAAAAATATAATTCAGTCTCATTAATAATAGTGAACAATAATAATAATATAATAATAGCAGAAAGCACAATTAACAATGGCGATTTCATTTAACTTCACCGTAAACGAAAAGTACAGTTAATACATACATACGTATGTCTATGAGAATTGTGTGATTAATTTATTTCTGAAATGACGAAATTCGCTTTGATCGCAAATTCGCTTTAAAATTAAAATAATTAAAGGCTATCGATGCTACATTTTTATTAAAATTATTAATGAACGACAAAAATTCCAAAATAGTTCCTGTTCAAATATACAGAAAATCTTTATTTTGCGTAAATATCGATAATGCTGTAAACAAAAATTGTATAAAATTGTTAATTTCAAACAATTCTTGTAAAAAAGCAGCGTTTTTTTAATAATTTAAAATAACACTTCTTGATGGAGTACTAGATGCAATCAGAATCTGCATGAACATTTAAAAATTACTGCCCACAAAATGATCGATTATAATGATCAATAAAAAACGATCGCTCGATCACCAACGGGAAAAATAATAAATTTCTTCTGACATTGTTGGGAGTGGCGGGTGCAAGTAAATAACACTTTCATGTATCGTAAATCTATTTTTGCCGAAAATCATATTCGCGTTAGACCGATACAACGAGCAGGTGTTCAACGAGAAAATCGATCGACGGCGTTACGGGTTCGAGCGATAAAACTCGGCCTGTGCGTCAATCGGTGCCAAATTTAAGCTTCGCTTGAACCATAAGCCACGCCATCTAAATCCGTTTCAGCTTCGCGCCGCCGCGGTGTTTTGGTTGGTCGATTTCAGCCGATGTTTTGCGTTCGGCAGGTTCAACCGGCGTTCACCTAACTAAGTGCACACACTGGCCGCTGCCGCGGTGCGATATTTTCGCGATTTAGCCGAACAAAATTATTGTGTCCAAGGAACATTCATCAATTGGATTTTTTTTACTGAAGAAAGTATGAAATTTAGTCTTACAAGTGTTGAAAATATACGGTGTGTTAATTCGAGCACCTACATTATTTCCGCTGCTATTGAGAATAAGAAAAAATTACTAATGTACGTGGTTTTATGGCGTGAAAAAAATCCTGTGAAGGTCGTTTTAACAGTCTCTCCAAGGTCATTCAGGTCATTACCTAGGCAGAAATTGTTTGCTTTTTCGCACCAATTTCCTTTAATCCTTAAGCGAATTATTTAATTATTTAATGCATAACAATTAATCATCGCTCTGTATACATAAAATTTTTATGTTAACCTTGTACTGGGGTGCAATCGAAATTTTATTGATTTTCATGACGGTAGGTATTAGTGGGACCGAAGAGATGAAAATTTTTTTTGAAAAACATTTATTTATTAAAAAAATTTTAAATACTAATCAACAAAATAATTTCCATCATTTTCTAACACTTTTTGACGAAGGCAGTTGTTCGATTCCCCTTTTTAAGAAAGTCCTTCGACACAAACTGTGAATGAACTCATCGAAGAAATTTTGATTACTTTTCGGTGCCCCTAATTTGGAAATATTAAAAAATTCAATTTAACATATGAAATTCTGTATAAATAAAAAAAAGTATTTAATAATTTCAATTTTTTTTTAATCATGTGTGAAATATATTATAGATAGCATTCACTAGAACTTTGGAAATTTTCCATTCGGCAACTTTTCATGTATGTTTTTATTAGTCTGCAGCGACGGTAGTCAACCTGGTCTCTAGCGCGCACTGTGGGCGATTCAAGCTTTCATGGTGGGCGGTAGGGGTTATGTCCGATGCTGGAGCTACTTTCCGTTATCACCGCGCATCTATGACTCACTGACAGAGCAGGGTAGAGAGTTTCTACAATTTGGTGGAAACCACAAACACGTGGTAGGTATAAAAAGATTGACTACCCCTGGTCTGGAGTGTGGTTCCACTCCCACGCGCAAAGTGAATGTTGATAATATAAATATTTCCGGATTTACAGTGGATCCAAGAAGTATTTCAACACTAAATACTCGATTCTCGCAAAATTGTCAGTATTTAAACAGTAATAATTTCGTAAAAAATAATCACACGATCATAAAATTTGACTCATTTTGAAGCTGAAAGCCTCTACTTTCAAAACTCATCGTTCATATTATTCCAAGATCTTTTTCATGACGTAGAGAGCGAGAAACTGAAGACGCGTTTCTTATTGAAAATGTTACACGTTCAAACGTCTGTGAAGAGTTTGAAAAATTTTTCTCGTCACTGAAACCAACACAGATTTCGAGATTGAAGCTTCCTCTTTGCAACGACACCTTAAAAACTGATGTACGATTTTTTTTCACTGTTTTATGCAACAAAAATAAGGAACAAGTTCGGTCGTGTATAGCTCCCTTGGTGTAACTTATACTAGTGTAAAGTTGACGGCACAGCTCTCATTCGAAGCTCGATGAAACGGCTAAAAAAAATCGTACATCAGTTTTTAAGGTGTCGTTGCAAAGAGGAAGCTTCAATCTCGAAATCTACGTTGGTTTCAGTCACGAGAAAAATTTTTCAAAATCTTCACAGACGTTTGAATGTGAATGTTACGATTTTTCACTAGATCACGTAAAAACTGTTATGAAAATTGTAGAAATGGATATTCTGGTGTCCGTTTCTGATATATGAAAAATCATTGGATGGCGCCGCAATTTTTGGAGTATTCTTTCGCGTTACTTTATGTGCTCTATCCTCTATAGACTCTGAAATTGAAAAATATTCCTCTATTCAGCTTCACCTGCATCAGGTTTCATAAACTCTCCAAAAAGCAGGTCACGTCATATCCCTTATCATCTTTTCTATTTCCGATACATGAAAAATTATTGGTTGCCACAATTTTACCGAAACGTGTTACTTTACGCGCTCTATCCTCTGCGGACTCTAACCATGCTCTTCACATACTTTCTTGCCAGCCCAATAGTGTCGATCTAAGCGCAACACATTACTGTGTTGACCAAAAGCACAGACCAATCAGAGCGCGGCCACAGCGGCCGGACTCCGCCTCGATGACGCATCCTGCTGAGCGTGGCGTTGCCATTGGCCGAGCCGGAATCCTCCCGCCGTAGCCGCGCTCTGATTGGTCCGCGTTTCTCGTCAATAACTCCTAAACAAAGCCGCGGAGAACATTCTAGCAAAGGGAAAACTTGCTAGAAATGACCTGAGGAACCAGCCCTTTCAAGGTTCTAAATATTTGAAGGAAACACATCGACCATCGCACCGGCCCTTTCAAGGAAAACACATCAATGTGTCTTTAAAATGTTCGTCGATCTTTATATAAAATCTTTATATAATAAAACTAATTTCAATTTTACAAATTAATAAAATTTACTTTTAAATCCTATTCAAATTAAATATTAAAATTTAATTTTCAAAAATTTTAATTTAAATGTAATTCATCTCAACCTTAAATAACGCGTCCCGATCTGTACAATCTCCTGAAAAACCATCGGACGTGTGATCTCTGACCGGTTCGGTGTCCGAATGCTCTGAGCCGGCTATTTCGCGCCTGCGAGCTCACAACGTAGAATTCCGACGAGCGTGTTGCGGACTATGGGCACCGTGCGAGAGCTTGTCCCTGGAAATTCTGGCGTTCCAGCGGGCTCTGAAACTATCCCGGGACGCTCGATGCCTCCGCGATGTCCATGCGAACGTCACCTACGTCTTATGTAAATGCTCGTATAATATCCGCGCGGCTGTATTCATGCACGGGGGCCACATACACGCGAAGTTTCCGATACAACCGGGGCTGCTGAATATTCAGCCGGGAATCCGGCGGACATTTGAAAATAGATATTTCTCGGGAACGAAACTTAATGTCTCTTTAACAACGCTGCGGAACGGCTATCCGCTGCCCCCGCTTCACCCCCACTCCCTTCCTCCGCGACTGTACAGATAGGACCGTTCGAGTTTCGCAATACGGCGACGCATGTGTTACATTTGACACGGAAAATTGGAAGCTACCAGGCTGCTTGTAGAACTGCACTTTTCCGGGAGGGACCCGGCCGGTGCGCCGAGTGTAGAAGAACTCGATACGGAAATGAAATTTTTCGTTTGTACGATTCCGAGCGGGTCGCGTTAATATTCGGACACTGTTTAATGGAACTTTTTTTAAAAATGGGTTTGTTTTTCCGGTAATTGCTGGGACTAGACCGATGGGGGTGGAAACTTAATGGACGGGCCTCCCCTCCGCAAAATATTATTTTGAGCCCCCTTTTCTTCCATATTTTTATAAGATTGAGATTTTTCTTCAAGAAGTATGTTTTTTTGTCAGTGTACTATTAATTCAATTTAAATTAGGGATAGTTTCCGTAAAGTTACAAGATAATAAATGTATAAATTTTAGGCCCCCTTTTTTCTTTAGGATTAAGATTTCTTATTTTTCGGAAAAAGAATTTTAAAAAGACAATAAACGCAAAAAGTATGTTTTTTTTGTCAGCGTACTTTTAATTTAATTTAGAGTAGGGGTAATTTTAGTGAAATTACAAGATAATCTAGTGGAATTAAAAATATTGCCTCGCGTTATGGAGGCTCGCGGTATTGTAGCTCCGCCACTATGTGGAAAGGAAGTTTTCGAAAAATTGCTATTGGTTGGAATTCAGGAGAGAATACTAAAAGTTGCTGTTTAAAACTTTTCCTATATGACCCAGTTTTGAAAATTTTTAAAATGCATAATTTATGTGTAAACATTTGATAGGAATTACAGTTTCCATGATTGCCATGAAATTATCCAAAGCAGAGAGTGTTTTCGAAATAAAAACAAGATAGAACAACTTTTATGTATTTTTACTTGAAACAAATTCTAGCTCTTCGCGATTTAAATCATCCGATAACAGTTCAAGAGTTTCTGTAATTTCGAGTTGCAGTAAAGTTTTAACCACCCATTTTGCAGCTCCAACTTTGCAGCCGGTTAATTAGCCGCTTTTTTACGTATGAAATAATGGCTTGCATTGCACAATTTTGTACATGACGTGGCACTTGAAAGAGCGTATTTAATAAGATAGTGAAATACTATTAAACGTGTGTTGCATTCATACATTGCATAAATTGGAAAAAAGATAATACATGCTGATTTTATTTGTCTGTAACAAAATATTCTTCCCTTTTGCAGTTTTAGTTTTATTTCAAAGAGGATGTTGCTTGAAAAACGTACCTCCTAATAGTTACAATTAACGCATTCATATTGTAAAATATTAGCCCTGTCGGAATGTATACGATCAAGTTAAACCTAATGACTTTTATATATTTACTTAAAAGATTTCCATTTTCGCTCATTAAAAAATTCCTTGTTGTAAAAATAAATTGAAAATATACAAGTAATATACAAGTAAAACAAATACATTATTAAAATATTAATATAAAAGTAAATACTACAGATCTACATATGCATAATACAAATGAAATCGTCAAGAAACTTAAATTTTACTCCGATAAAAACGTGTACTTTACAAAATAATTAAAATTAACAACATATGTAGCTACTCGAAACTGCTGAAGCTACTTTTGAGAAAAGTAACTGATATCAAAAAGAAGACTAGTAAGTTTCGACAACATGCTCCATTTAAAATGCAAATTATTATGTCCCCGACGAAATTTTAATCGGATTAGAATCGAATTAGATCTGGTATTTCTATTACGTCATAGGTAACGTGTTCCGCCACATAAATTAACTAAAAACTGCTTATAAACATGTCTGCGAGGTTCATTAGTACGAACAGGGCGAAGTTGCTCTTTTTACTTTCATCCCCTAGACAACGTACTGTGCATATATCCTGCGAACTTTTCGTGTTCATCCTTCGTTGTTTAATAAAGCAAATGTGGCTGCTTATGCAGACTTACAGTTTTCCAATGGGAGAAATTTTCCTGAGAAGAAACATACGTACAATATTGGAGCAGTCTTCCATTGCAATTTTTTAAACATAAACTTGCTCGGCTTTAAATAACATTTGCACGAAATTTTACTATAAACATTGTCCTCGCCTTGCTAAAATTGTTAATTAGGATAAATGGGTTCATTAAATTTGATTAAGACACGAATTTATAATATGTATTATAAAACAAATTATTTTGAAAGATAAAGATATATTAACGTTATAGAAAATGAAATAATTTCAGATAGAACTGGTCTCATTTGCAGGTAAAAACCAGAGAGCATAATTTTTTTATCTAACACGTATTTATATAAATAACGTTTCTATTTTTTATACATATTTCATATAATGTATATAGTTAAAGTAAACCTGTTTATCATACAATTAAGTAATTATTTACTGATTAACAACAAAAGATTATCTACGAAAGAGAAGTTGAATAAAAAAGTATTGCAAAAGGGGATTATGTTCGTGACAATAAAAAAAAATATCCATAAATGTATACAATTGTTTAATTCTCCAGACAATCGTTGAGAACAGTTTTTCGCTTCCACGACTTCTCCGAAGCAATTTACAACAAAAGAAGGACGGCTGCAAGGAGAGATAGAAATATATACAAACATTTAGAAGAACAGCTATTTGTCTTCGTTTCCTCTTATTCCGATTGCCACATTACGGCGAAAGTTTTCTTTCCAATTGTTAGGAAACCGTTGCTTCGTACACTTCAATTCCCCATTTGTCTCTTCAAGGTTGGACCGTTCCTCGCCGGCTGAAATGAATCTTCTTGACTTTCGGTGTTACTGTTATCAATACACGATACGTGATAGAGGTAGCCGATTATTACACCAGCTGGGAACATCGCCGGCGCCGTTTAATCTTGTACCGCGATCTTTTCATCGGGTTTCTTCTCGCCGGCCAGGCCGAGGAATTATCTATCCTCATGTTTCTTTCAGCTTTAATATCTCTTCATTTCGCTTCCGGCCACATCTCGGTAAAAGAATAGTATCGTAATAAAGCGATTGCGCCCTCCGAACCACTATGAATCGTTAATCCTCGGAATTGAGTTCTCCCACGGTGCACGTGTGGGTAACTCTTCATACACACCACGCCTTCTTTTTTTCTTTCCTCCCGTTTAATCAGAAGCCGACCGTACGTTATTCTTGATTTACTGAGACCTCCGCGAAAATCCACCGTTGTCGACTCTTCCAGTTTTCGTTGCTCAATGCTATAACTCGGGGCCCTATCAACCGTTCTCAGCGATTGTCAAGTGTAAGTAACTCATTGTTTTTTTTTTTTAATGACGTACAGTGAAAAAATGTGTGAGGAAAACAGATCGCGAAAAACCAAATTATGAAAGCCTTTTTGCAAAAATTTTACAGTGCCATCTAAATTGAAATCATCTTCAGAATTTTTCAGAAACGGAACCATTGCTGTTTAATATTCGTTGGATTCACTGTAGAACGACGTTGTGAATGTATTAGTAAAGAGCTGTATTTATAATACAGGGTGTCCCAAAATTCCTTCAACTCCCGGAAATGGGAGGTTCCTGAAGCGAATTATCATTATTCATACCACGAATTATCATCATTAAATAACGCACTGTTTGGTATTGGTATATAAACAAGAAATTGTCTATACCAGGGGTCGGCAACCTTTTGAGTCGGAAGAGTCAAAAATTACAATTTACAAAATTTTTCAGAACGATTTTAAAATTTTTTTTTATAAAATAAATAATATTTGCGTATGGAACTAAAGAGCCGCAGCTTCACATCGCAGGTTGCCGATCCCTGGTCTATACCATACTACTAATTACATAAATAATACAATTTTTTACCTCAAAGACGAGATAAAAATGTTAAGGTCACAGTCGTGACCGTGATTGTGCGATCACTCTGATAAATCACTGTGAGTGATTTTGAGCTAGATCTCTATGCACGACAAAACGCGGCACGTGACCGGGCCGCGACGGTGGGGGAACAGCACCGTGGAAGGGGAAGGTAGAGTGGGGAGAGAACTGGCGACTCTCAACAACGGCTGCCTGTTGTCCACGTGTACAGCTTGCGCTCAGTCTAGCTTTAGAGGGGCGCAAGGTGGAGAGGAAAGGAGGGGGTTCGAAATGTTTATCGAAGTTATTCCGGGGACCGAACGAGAACCGGCTAACGTAAGCAAACTTCACCGTGAAAGGGCGGCAAAAGCTGATTATGCCTGCTGGCTTTACATCCCGACGAATTAAGACGGCCGCACCGCGCGTCGGCCGTTTCGTCGCGCCTGCTAATTACATTTTTTCATTAGTCGCCATGAGGAACGAGAGAAACGAATCAACGCACTGTTTGAGCCCGCCGAAGAATGTCTTTTCATGGTCGGAACGAATTATAACGGGAACCACAAATGGGAATTATTGACTCCGTGGTACAAAGTGTTTTTAATTGTGCTCGATTGCTCGGGATTTATGTGAGTCATCAGCTGATCGTGGAATTCCTGCGTTCCTCCGTAGATCCCAACCTACAGTAATTCGATAAAAGCGAAATCTTCAATTACGCCTAATAGGAACTTAATTTTCCTCTTCATTCGATGAAATCGATAGTGGGACGAATACAGGTAATAACGGTTGGTTTGTACGTCGGTCGATCGCGATGTAAACTTTTATTATCGATCGAGTCGTTCAATTAAACTAACTTTCGTGTTTCATTGGTTTGCATTTATTAATAAATATTAAATAGTACGATAAACGATTGTAATCTGTACAAAAGTGCTTTGTTGTTTAATTTATTTCAGTTATGTCACAGTCCACATCAATTTATTATTATTTATTTATTGCTTTAAACTTTCGGATTTAGCACGAACTATTTACCATTGCGAAATTCGAAATCTTCAATTTTTAAAATTTTGTATTCGTTTGTAATGTTTACTCGAGTTTATCAATTATTAAAAATCGTATGCTAAAATACAATTATTGCAGATTTTTTCAAACAATACTTCTCAATTACTTTTTAAACAAAAAAGTATTCATATTCACAAAAATTTTATCTCTGTCAATGAACAATCATTTATACCAATGCACCTTAAAAAAATATTTGACACGTATTTTTTTTATAACTGTCGACATTAATTTTAAGTGCGTGTTTTTATTTGTTTTTAACTACGACGCCGCGTGCTTAAAAGATTCATAAACGATATTTGTAACTAGATTGGGGATTTTTATGCGTTCATGGAGAAATTAGCTGGGTAAAATATAATATAGTAAATGATTATAAAAATCTAAAAATGTTGTTACATTGTTTTCAATATATCAAAATTATTAAAGGATGAAAACAATTTTTATTGAACGCCTTCTTTTCACAATCAAAAATATTTTTATTTTGCATAAAGACACGTAGCCTACTTATAACAATTATATCGGTACTGTAAAAATCTCGAGAAATCTGCATCTGTAAAGCGTCCCGAAACAGACGTGTTTAAGACGTTTTATTTCAGACGTTAAAACGACGTCCCGAAGAAGACGTCTTTAAGCCGTTAGAACTACGTTCCGAATAAGACGTCTTTTTAGGACGCAAGACTTTCAAACCTAAAATGTACGTAAAATGGACGTCATTAAGACGTCGTGTGCTATCTTGCAAGTGACCCTCTGGTTCTGACACGAAGAAGCGGGCACAGGGATTTCCTAGCGAAAAAAGCATCGCGGTCTTACGTCGGAAGGAAACAGCATAAGCGTGCAACTGAACGCCGGTTTCAACAATTCCGCGGAGACAAAACTCTCGAAGATGAAGAGCCTCGGTGAGGTCCTTGTGCAATTGATAATGACGAAGCTATTATCGAAGCAGATCCTCGAAGACCGTCTCGAGTGGTTTGCGGAAGAACTGAAAAGTTGATCGTAGAACAAAGGGCCTGCGAAGAGACCGCAATTATTTTTGCGCCGACCTAATAAATTTTCAGCCAACTTCGAAACGAGCGGTCGAGTTCGATTCGATACGAAGCGCTTAGGGAACTGCGAGGCACGTTATCTCGTCGACTGCACGGCGACAGTTGCGCGGCCGGAATCGTCCCGCGATGGTTCGCTTTTATAAAGCATTCTGCCAAATTAATGCGGAGATATCAACTTTCGAAGTTTTCGAGTGCCGGAAATGCAACCGGGTTGCCGGGCGGAGAGAAACAGCGCGGCGCGGCGCGACGGCGGCAGGGGTGGTTTTCTCCATCGAGGTTCGAACTCGGAAAGTTTGTATCTCCACATTAATTTGATGGAACGTCGCACGAAAATCAGGTCATTGAATTTCATCTTGAATAGCCGGCGTCGCTGCGTAACAGCCGCAGCTCGCGCTTACTGGATGCGAGAAAAAGCCCGCTAACGATGTTTAAACGACCCTCCACAGAAAACGTGATATTTCGAGCAATCGCATTATCCATCTTACAGGCCATTTGACCCTGTTACACCACTGGGAATCTCCGAATTGCCCGCGATACAGTCGAACCTACCGCTATACAAATTAACCGTAAATACTCTGTTGAAGTGAACGTTCCCATCCGCCGGTACGGTAATGTCTCTATGCGAGAAATATGTGGCACGATATTTGAGAAAAAATTTTCTACACCTGGGCTAATTTCGGGAAATGTTTACCAACGCATTGGTCACATTTTTCTAGGTAAAACGAGTCCAAACATGACACACTTCGGAGCACATTTGCCTGTTCCATTGACAATTTAGTAGAACCTCGGTTATCCGAACCGATGATATTTTTCATTATTTACATGTAAACAGCTCAATTCAGTTCAAATTAGAATTGTAGTGAGATGTCACGAAAGTCCCTGGCAGCAGTGTCGCCGTGAGGGGAGGGAGCATGAATCGAGGGGAAATGTTACCCCTCCTCTATACCACTGCCAGACATTCTCACTGTCAAATATTAACCAAATTGTGTCGTATTTGTCGATAAAAGTTTTAGGTAAAAATCGTTAAGAGCAAAACATTGGAAAGCATTGTTAATTAACATTGGACCAGTATTATTTTAGATTAACTCTCGCGTCAACTATTTGAGTATCTGTTTCCAATTTGTTTAAACCATTTTCTACATTTTCGTTGAAAACTAACGAAATTGTTGTAACCTTTTATTTTAAAATAATTGAAAATTGGTTTATCTATAGTGTAGAATTGTCGTGCAAGTAGCTATTAGGTATAATAATTACAGAGTGATTGAATGTATTCAGAAAATTTTGGAAATTCACGTAATTGTTATTCGGAGAGATTTTGTTGCAAATTAAATCGGAAGAACATTGTGTTTCGCAAACGTAACAGTCGATAGAGGGAGTATCGAGTCGAATGGAATTTTTATTGCGTATTTGTTATAAAAATCGATTTTTCATTGGAAATCTGATTGGCCCAATAAAGTAGAAACTGTAGAACGAATTATTGACATCCAACAAAAATATTTGTATATTTCACAGTGATTGTGTTACACTATAAAGGGAACGACACGAGAATTTACAAAGAGCGAGATACAATTTATTATTCCATTATTATATTATTATATATATTTCAATCGAGAATAGATTGCTTGTTAGTTAATTCGATGATTTAATTAGCTGTTTCAATTCGTCATAGACGCTGTATTTGACTTTATTTACTTGCTATGTCACGTGAACGCGGTCGACGCGATTCATACGAGCAGTACTCATATTTGGAGCAGCCGCGTACTCGGGAACAGGATATCCGATTAAAGTTACGAAATATACGCACGGGCACCTACGATGTGAGCTTCGACTGATCGATACCCACGTTTCTCGATATAACGCAAACATTACGCGTTCCTAAACTGTGACATTAATTCCACCGAGAGGACGCGTATTAACGATGCAAGTTTACTGCGCAGGGGTTGTTTAACCCTTGAGCTAATACATTAGTGACCCACTGGAAAAGTGTGGTAGGTACAACGATAATTACATTGAAAACTTTATGCATAGTCTACTTTTATCTCCTATGTATCTGTTTTCAAAGATAAATGTTTACAAATTTCAGTTGTGCCCATAAAGATTAATTTGCATATCAATTTTAAAATTTTCAAAGAGATTGAACTCTCAAATTGTAATTTAAAATTCTTCGGTAAAAATTGGAATTAATAATCGAAATAGTTGATTGTATTTAGAAGACATTCAACTATTTTTTTAAATAATTATTTCGCACAATTATTGCTAAAGAAACATTGTTTCAAAATCGAAAAATATTTCTCCATCGAATCGATAGAACTTTTAATTAAAATTCTTGGAGAGTCAATACAGCAACATTTACTAAAGAGAGAATTAATGGAACGTTCTACGCTATTCTATGACGCTTTAATTAAATAGCTTCTACTACGGAACTGGATCAGACGTTTTACTAAAATTCAGTTTCTAGTCGAAGTTAAATATTGCGCAAATCGTCCCCGGGAAATTAATATTACTGGAAACATATTTCATCCCACTTTATTTCACATTTCGAACGGGAATTCTGGAGCAAGTGGTTTCATTAAAATATTACATTCATTAAATTAATTCAGTGCCCTGTACTTTCGCCTATATTGTCTGAAATTCTTACACAATGCCTTCTGACAAGACATACGAGCGGCTTTATATTAAAGTGGTGCTGTTGTAGCTTTGAAAACATCAATTAATGCTAGTGCTACCGTCAGACTAGTTTCTGCTTATCTATATTTAAATACTATAATTAAGGTATTCTAATATCGTGACTAATTAGTGAATAATAATCTAGTTCGTGAGGAGTACAATGCATACATGTGTGTACGTAGCAGTAAACATATTAATTTGTAAATAATTTGTGGATCTTTGTGCAAAATAAAAAATTTATGCATCAATTGCAGAATACAGGAACCGAATCAAAATTTGTTTCTTTCTTTAGTATTTCCTATTGGCATTACTATTACTTTAATATTAAATTAATTTACTATTATTTAATACTATTTATTACTAGATATTAGTGATTTGAATATAATTGATATAATTAGAATTTTTTTAATTAAAGATTTTTTTTAATATAATAAATTCTTTGAATATTTCTGCAGTTTTCAATGGCATCTTCTTCTTTTTGTCATAAGCGCATAGAATGCACATTCTAGTTGTAAATTAAATGGTTCCGATTAATATTATATTATATCGATTAATATTATAATATTATAAAGTATACGTGTGATGCAAAAAAATTTACAATTTTGTTATTCTGCATTGGTTATCGAAATTCTTTCACCAACAATTTATTTATTCGTGTGTCTCCGAGTTAATACAGGCGATTAATTAAAAATATTAATATCTTTAAACTAATACGTAAACAGGATGAACTTCGGAAGATAACGTGAATTAATGAACGTCCAGTAGATCGAAAAGGTAATTTGCTGGTTGAGTTACCAACATAATACGCTTATAATCAACCGTACATTTTTTCATACTTTTTAATTATCTTTAATCCCTTTGTAGCGGGATACATTACCCAGCGGTAGCACCAATTAAATTGCACAAAAGCAATTACAAAGAGAGCTATTTTAAAACCGCGACCGCATTACACGGCGAAACACATGATAATAGGAATAGTTTTTGTTGCATGAAACGCGTATTACTTTTGTTTATTGTTATATCTTCGTGAGAACCTCGTGTATGAACCCGCTTTTTGAATTTGTGGCTGGAATACTTGGTTGACGTAACGCAGAGATTCTTTTAGTATTATTATTACTATTATTAATTTATTATTACTTTAAACCAGATAATTTATTTTATTAATTAGACAAAAACTTCCTCTAATACGAATTATGTGAGATACAGAATAATTTTAATTACCAATGCTACTGTAAATTGAACTACAATGTTATTACAAGTTGATAAAATTCTCATTTTAAACAATAGTAAATTCTTGTAATAATACGTATTACAACGATACTTATAATTTTATCTTTACTCTAAAATTATAACTAATATTTACTAAATATTCAATTCAAAATACTATTATTATAATTCACTATTATATACAACAGAAATTACCATAATTTTTTGACCGATGGTTTCTTCTGCACTTTTAATCCTTGTGATGAATAGAATACGACACAATAAAAAAAAAATTTGACCTTTCGACCTTCGCATTTGGATTAAGTCCGAATCCACCACAGTATGTGTTTGAGATACTATTTCTTCGTGTACATACTATTTCAAAGAAGCATTTTATTCTGCGTCGTTTAAAAATACTGATTTCTCTTTACCTACATCGATAATCCATTACACCATAGCTCTGCTTACGTGCCACATTTTTGCTTGCGTGCGTGTTTTCCGAAATCTTGCATTAGTCAATTTTCGTTAGTAAAGAATTTCACATTAGTAAAGAAATTACCAATTTCGCATTAGTAAAGAAAAAAACGTATTAATTCCGTAATTCGACGAACAATCGTCGACGAAGAAAAAGGGTCAGGGCGACACGGAAGAAGAGGGACTCCCGCACGTTTAGTCAGTGCATCGGGCACACGTGTATCTGGCGCCATGATTGAAGCGAGCGATGATATCATCTGCGCGATACAGCGACACGGGGAATTCCGCTCTACTCTTTCCTATTTTTTTTTCTTTTTTTTTGCGTCGCGGAAAAATAAATTCCCATTGGCCGGTTGGTCGGTTGACTCGTTTCTCATATCTGCCTCGAAAATACGTGTTCGCGCGTTACCCGGGGTGGGAAAAAAAAAACTGTCGAAACGGCGTATCTGTCCCGATACCGGGCGAATTTAGTTTTCTTTGGCGCCGCGCGATGAATTTCGAATCGAAACCGCGCTGACGTTCGATCTCGCTTTCAGATCGCCGGATAAAAACCCCAGCCGCGCGAAGTGGGGGACTCCTTTCATCTTTTTCGACTATTCAGAATTTAAATACCGGCAGTTATCGCGCATGTTTTTCACGGATTTTTATTCCCGGGAAGCGATAGAGAAATTTGACCCACTGTCACGTGGTCTGAGGTTTTTCCAGGAACTCCGTTGGCGCTTGCGGCTTTTTTTGTTTTTTGGAAACGAACTACAATTTTTTGGCGAAATTGTGGCTTTTGTTATCTAGCAGTTTTCACGTGTACATGCAACGTCGAATAAATGGAGTTTCGGATGATAGGATGATCAAGCTTGTGGCAAAGTTTAACACGTTCGCTGCCACAGCAATGGCCATCAAAGTTATTCGGGGGAACTTGTTTCGTAACGTAGAAATAGAAAAAAAACAAGATAGTAATTATTTTTGTGAGCCCTAAACAATTTTGTTTTTATTAATCGATCCTCAAGTTTGATAAAGATATTGTTACGAAATTGTTGAATTGTGGTCGTGAAAATTGCCAGTTTGTTTAACATTCTATAATTCATTAATGAAATGTTCTATTACGATGAACAATTTAATTTTCTGCTTTATGTGAAACTGTTTCAACAGTAATATTCAATTTCAGTGGTATGGTCACTATGATAGCATATGGCCAACAATATGGTTAACAATTATTTGAACATTCACCTGGTATTTGTAATTTTCAGAAGTTATTTTGTAGATAAATATTATTTCCTTGTATCGATCGTAAATTGTTAATAATAAGTGTATTAATGCTCTCGGCGCACGGGTTCGATCAATTGTTAATTAATTAATAGCAAATTTGCAATTTACCACTTGTTTAACTTAAACGTTTCGGTCTTGTGTCAGACCATTCTCAAGAAACAATTGCGACTGTAAATTAATTGAAAATTAATACTTACTTGCTATATGCAGAATAAACAAACATATTTTAACAGAACACTGAGACAAAACTGTGAAATAAGTGATAAATTGCAAATTTGCTATTAATTAATTAACAATTAATCGAACCGGAGAGCATTAATACATTTATTATTTTGTAGATGTCAGAATGAGGGAAGAATTTTTCATAGTCATTATTTTTAACATCGACATCGTTAACAATTTTCGTTGCATATTGTGTAGAGTTTTGCATTGTTATAATTATTCCAGATTTTTTCTCTCATGTGCACGTGTATTCCATGTTTTCGTTTATCATAATAATATTCTCGTGATAAAGTTTGGTTTCTTCGAGGAATTTCAGTTCTGTCTCACTGTATTTTGTTAATTATAAATGCATGAAGCAACTTAATTATAAGATTGCGTTAATTCGGATATATTTTCGACCCAGTTTTCGTGGAAATAGTATGCGCGTTGTTATTACACGAACAGAATATAGATACGTGAAATATTATATTTATAAATTATCTACACGCCGGCTCATGTTCTAAAGCGGCCCCTGGCTGCGTTTCGCTCTTACACAATGTTATAGAAACTCAGTGTAAACTTGTAATGTGCATCTGTTGTGTAGTACAGGTAACGTCATAATAATACTCGGACTACATTATACGATAAACCGAATATTGCACTCGTATCAATACAACAAGCGTCGTGCACAATGCCACAAGCGAAACAACGCATCTCGTTCAAATAGCAGTATCCAATTGTCCGAGGCTATGAAAAAAAATAGACAAAAGCTGTGAAAAAAATACAGAATGCCTTCTGTTAACAGAATCAGTAAAGCAAATACTACGACCAGATGAAGCAACAATTGTTTCTATTAAAATCTATGAATAAAGATTTGAAATTTTCAAGTTCTTGGTTAATTATACAGAGAGCAGCTAGAAGGAATGGGAGTAAAAAAATTTCTAAAAGTAAAAATGCAATAAAAATTTTCTAATGATTTTTTCCAACTGAATGATGAAACTGATGAAACTTTTACCAACATATTCATGACACTTCGCTGATTGAGAAACACGACACAGTTTGGGTCGCATTTACTCGTGTAATTTGCGATTCGATAGAACCTCAATTATCCGAACTAATTAGAGAAACATGAGTATTCTGCTAGATTAACTGTTTATTGATTTGTACGATGAATTGTGTTGTCTATGGATCGCTTGAAATTGAGCTATTTGCATGTGAATTCAGATATCATTTTAATCAGACAAATGTGAAATGTTGGTAAAAGTTTCATAAATAAATAATGAAAAATAAAAAGTTTTTGTTATTGGATTAGCATGTAATATTTAATCTGGTAGCATAGTGGGGATAAAGTCACAAATATTATGCACTTTCGGATATATCGAGACATTATCGTATTTCTATAAAAGATAAAGCTGAATTCTATTTTACAAATATTTTATTAAAAATGTTACGCCCACTTTTCCTGTCGTCCAACAGAATGCGAAATGATAACGCTTCGATTACATGTCGTTCGAAGGCATCTCGTCGATTTCGTGAACACAGCTGCTCTAAATGTTGAATAAGGAATTTTGTCATTTGTTCGATACTAAAGCAGCCCGCAGCCAGAGGAGTTTTCCATATTAAGCAGTAAGCCAGTTAGATAAGCCAGTCCAGTAACTGACAACGGACATTAGCAAGCCGTAGCGCGTCGATTGTTACGGGACTTGAAAATGTTTGACACACATTTCTTTGCCGCGGCCCATATTCACGTTGAAAGGATAAAACTACCCGTTCGCGCAGGCTCGAAGTTGAAAACCTATTCATCAGTAGGCAGCCAAATATAGAAAAAAGTGTTGATTACGAAAGTTTTCACTTGGTCTGGACACGTACCAACGCGACAAATATTGAATTACCAACTAGACAATTGTGATAATATTTATACAATCTAATTAAAGGGCTAATCAAGATCGATTGCAATAATTATTCTTTGAAACCAAGCAAATTTTTTTATGCTTAAAGTACTGACATCAAAATTAATTCATTTAATGCAATGCGGGTTAAAAAATCAAGATTTATTGCAATAATTATTCTTTAAAACAAACAAACTTTTTTACGCTTAAAATATTGACATAGAAATTAATTTATTTAATGGAACACGGGCTAGAAAATCAAAATTGGTTGCAATTATTATTCTTTGAATCCTAACAAATTCTTTTTTAAATTATCTACATAAAAATTAATTTTTAGATTCCCCCAAATAACTGTGAAAGTATTTAAGAATTTGTTTACATTACTTGCTGATTGAAAAATGTACTCGTTACTCCAGTAAAAAAAAATTAAAGCGCAACAAAATCTGCGAAAACATTAACAACGGAAATTATTGTTCGGGAACAAGATTCTGAATCCCGACAGCGGTTCCAACGAGTAATTCGGGCAGCCTATTTTTCATGAATCGGTAACGCAAATATGAAAGACACCAGCCGGCAATTAAGCCGTTCGAATTCGTAATTTCTTGAATCCGGTCGTTCCGACCGTGGCGAAATTAATTTAGAACAGTTGTAACTCGAGTCACCGGAAACTCTCCGGCTTGAATCGCAAATTTTCAAGTTCCTCTTAAAACCTCAAGCTGTTCGCCGCTCGAACACCGGAACGGAACTTATTTCGAGACGCACACGCCGCGCGTCATTAGGCGAGGAAACTTCGCCTCGCATATGCTGCGTGCCCCCCCCCCCCCCCGAAATGTGTCATGATTGTATGCGCATTTTGAAAACGCGGGAACCCGGCCTGCGGAAAAATGCAAATCGCCGAGACGTATTTGGACAAAATACACCCTCTGTCCCAAAAACAACCGGAATGACTTCAGTTCAGCGAAAGTAGCGAAAGTAAATTTTTTATCTGTGCCTGGAATGAACATTTCAAACGTGTATTTTCTAAATCGAAGTAAGTTATGTACATGTACAAAGTTTCGTTGAAATCGGTTGACCCATAAAAAAACTATGGGCATTGTAACATGTAAAAATCTTTGAATTTAAGGTTTGCGAATCGTTTAAATCGCGGATTCTTACAATTTTTCATATTTTCAATAATTTATATTTCATAGAAAGCTTGGTCGATTTCGATGAAATTTTGTACATGCATACAACTTGCTTACCAAAAGGCACCCTATAAATTTTCATTACAGGTACAGATAAAAAATTTAAAAATCGTAACCTTCATTTTTTCCTCTGAAATTGCGACCAATAACAATTTAAAATTATACAATCCAATTTTTTATCTCACCTCCACCTTTCCTCATCGTATCCTCCTTATTCCGCCTTATATTACTTAGCCTAAATGCATATACCTTACCAATTAACTTATAACTAGACTGCGGATCTTTATGCAGTTATAGCAAAATTGAGTATATAAAAATTGAAGTTATTGAAAAAATTCCTCCTCTATTAAGATCAATACGGGAAAAAGTAAAATTCAATTTAATTTCTATTTCTTGGAATCGGTGTAGAAAATTTTTATTTTGCATAAAGATCCACCGTCTACTTATAACTAACTATAACTAAAAAACCTATATACAAAAGATTGCCTTACGAATTAAAAAAAAAGAAATTATTGTACACATCAGCTACTAAACTAATCTCTCTAACGTCTCAAAAAAATTCAAGCTGTTGGGTGGCATTTTGAAAAAGTTATTTTAAAAGGTGTACTTTGTACACCTGCTGTATAAAGAGAAAATTGGGAAACATTGGGAAGAAAACAAATTCGTTTGAGCATTCTAGCAGGCAATCTATTCACGTCACCGAGCGTGCTGCTCTATTTAGAGAATAAGAAAAGCGGGAAGGTGTGCGTAATAGAACGGTCCGTGCGTCCCGTTTTCCTCGAATTTGAAACAACAGGGAAAATGAGAAAATTCCTATACATTGTGTCGGATACTGGTCCAGAAACTCCGATTGTTGATATGATTACCAGACAGATGCCCCGAGCGGCACTTTCGTTTCCTCGTTTCTTGTTGCCCGGATATCTTTGATCTTCTAAAGCGTTGCATCGAGCGACGCATCTCAAATGGAAGAGAACAATGCATTTAAATGGGACGATTCGGAGTGGAAGTCGTAGCTGGGTCGCGTGTACTCTCGTTCGAGCATTAGGGTCCGAAACAATCCCGGATAGTTTTCTCGCCTGCAGTGCTCGGGAGAAAAGTTTCTTTTTTTTTCTGTTTTTTTTTTTTATTCTGGAAAGCCACTCAGAAATATTAATTCTCCAAACTGACGGTGAATTGCTGCACAAAAAAAGAACTGCATTGCCACGACACCCGATGGAAAATAAGTTAGTTAGTTGAAACAGTAAAAATTCTTTCCTGCTCCCCTTTTCTCTTTTTATTTGCTAGTTTCGAATTGTTTATTTGATTATTATTTAGGATAATAGAACCGTAGCGCGAAAGTTAAGCAGAGTGTTTAAAATTTCAATTTTTCAAACGTTGATGTCTCAGTTTGTGTAGTTTTTCAGCATATGTTTTACCAATCGTAGAGCTGCTATGGAAAGATAAACACACTTCTTTAGTACTTGAATAATATTTTTAATATTTATTAATAGACTGGTCTTTGTGCAATGTCAAAATTTTGTACAAGACGATAAGTTCTATTTCAATAATTTTCATAAAGGAAAAATAGTGTAACAATATCTTCGAATTATTCTAATCTCTTTTCAATTTTTTTACAACACACTTTCTTGATTATTGGAATATCTCTTCAACATTTATCAATAATACATTTGCCAAAAATAAATAATATATTTTATATATTTGCCAAAAATCGTGAAAATGGTGAATTAATTTACAAAGTGGTTTTGCCCTTTATAATGCTTGGATATTAAATATCACATTTGCGTGCACGGTAATTATGTGTTTAATAATGTCCAAAAAGTTTACTACAAACATTGTGTTGTGCGAGTAAGCTAAAACCGAAGGATTCTCCTGTTTAAATGAAGCTTCTACACTACGGTAAAAACAGTTACGTGTTGCTGCATGCTGAAACAATCAAGAACGAGATCAAAAACAATTATGTGCAGTTCGGTGCATAACATTGTAATTACTTTATCAGTGCTGGGGCGATTTTATGGTTTCACATCGTTTCATTTTCTTAAAATTAATTAACGTATGTTTCAACTAAAACAGCCCGGATCAAAAATCCTGCACAGGGTGTCCCAAAAATGTGCTTCTTCGAGAAGGGGACTCGAGAGGTGATTCGAAGAAACTTTTTCCTTTGCGAAAATCCTCTCCGCGGCTTCGTTGCGCAGTTATTAACGAAAAACACGGACCAATCAGGGCGCGACCACAGGTCTCGCTGGGCGTGGCGTTGCGTTGGCCGAGCCGGAAGCTGCGCTCTGATTGGCCCGTGTTTTTCGGTAATAACTCCTTAACGAAGCTGCGGAGAAGATTTTCGCAAAGGAAAAAGTTACTTCAAATTCCTCTTTATATTTTTATTTATTATTTATTCATTTTTATTTATTAATATTTTTGGGACACCCTGTAGATCCGTTGTATGCATATTCGACAATATAAAAATGACTGAAACTCCAGTTTAAAATTTCTGAAATTGCCACGGACGAAGTTGAACGAGCGAGATTAAACAATTATGTTGTATTAAACAATTTGAAAGTTGCCGATTGCGAAGATTAATTACGTGGTTAATGAACGAGTTGCTTAAAAGGGGAAGAAATTGACGAAATTTCCTGGTCGAGGTAGCTTCCTTTCAAAGGAAGCTCGAACGTTCATTATTTTTTCTTTAATGTTATTTCCGGCGCACTTAATTAATTCTTATGTATCTAACGGAAGTACCAGTCACGTTCGGATCTCTTCTTTTCGGGAAAGGGTCAAGAGAGCAAGTTCGCGACGCGAGTTCACGAGGGAGGGGGGAGGCGGAATCAATTTGATTCTTGTTCGTTCGTTAAAAATTCCGGAGGCGTGCGACATTAAAATTTAGAGAAGAATAAAATTCGCAGCGAATCGTTGGGATGCGATAAATCTCGCTGTAAAAAAATACTACTGCCGTGAATACGCGAAGAAACGAGCTGATTCGCACCTCTGTTCCATTAATTGAACGGCGAAAATGAATTTCCATCATTACGAACTGTTAACCTTATATTATTTCATGAAACTTTTAAATTTTCTCTAAAGCTTTCGTAATAAATATTAAATTTTTTCCGTACATTTCACTGCAATTGTTTTATAAAATCCGTGCGTGAAATTTTCTAATGAACATGCTTTAGATCAGGGCACGGGTGGGGCTCCTCAAACGCTCATTGCTTCCCCCACCTACGTAACGGCGCTCACTGGAAGGGGATAGTTGATTTTCTGCATTTATGGAAAAACAGTAAAAAGGTCGTGAGATTTTAAGAATTATTAGTTTATTTTCTACTGGTCAGAGTTACTAATACAGAAATAAATTTTTAGTGAACCCATTTTTTGCAGTTGATGCATTAGATTGTTATTCTATATAAAAACCTGTAGTCTACTTATTAATATTATATGACAAATTATATTAAATAACATTATATTGAATTAAAATAAATAATATTATATTAAATTAAAGTATAATAAATAATATATTAAACAACACATAATGTTGTAAAGATGGTATTTAGGAGATTACTAACAACAAATTTTGCGTAAATTGATGTAAACATGTGTAGACCTACGTTTTAATATGTCATTCATTTAATAGCTTCTTTTAAATAGAATTTGTGAAAAGCAAAAGATAAATTACACTATGTAATATTGTTAATAAACGCTGTGGTACTTTTGAACTTTTCGCACGTTGATTGTTGTCTGGTTTTAAAGAAAAAAATAAGTATATCAGATCGATAACGAGGTCAACGGAGAAACGGGGACATATACCTAACGTCACAGATGAGAGTTACGATCACTCTCGAGTTGTTCTATACATATAACTACTAACTACGAAGGTGTTAATTAACTGTCCATTGAAATGTTACACTTCGCGCAGTCCGCAAGCTGAGACCACTATCCTCCATGACTGTACAGTATGATGCAAAAGTAAATCGAGTACAAGCTCTCAAGTTTTGTTTAAAGGGTGAAAAAGTATCTAAACTAAAAGAGCAAATGAGGTTGTATTAAAGATTTAATCGAATTTGCATCGAACAAATTCCATTAGTTTATTGGCTGGAACACCTAACTCAGACCGTGTATAGGGCGACGAATAGGAAACCAATGGCGGATAGATTGTGAATAAATCGTTATTCATGGAATAGTTTCCTTTGAGCCCGTGACTAATAATCACTTTCCGCAACTTGGGATTGCCGCGGCGACTAGTGACGAGCACAGATTCAACAAATCGGCACTTCCGCCAAAAAAACCCACGACCCAACACATGTGGCTTTCGGTCGTTGCCACACGTTGTGTTCCCGGTGTTTAAACATCGTCCGGGCAACTTCCTCTGCGCGGTCCCAGCACCGTTTTGAGACATAGCACATGAACCACGTCAGGCCTTCGCCGATGTGGCTCGTTACACAGGAAATTCGACTGTGTATAGCACGTACAATTTTCTTTCGATATAAGGGACTGCGTATACTTGGAGTTCGGACGGTTAGAAATCGGTATAGCTACCCCGGTGCTGCCTACAGTGTCTTTAACCGAACTTTCGGAAGCTTGCGGACGCGATATTTTCGAAAGTAATGTAAATAATGTCGAAAGAAAATTGTTTATTCGAGGACAATTCTATTATAGACGCAGACTCGCTGAGGGGAGCAGGAATCGAGGGGAAAAAGTTACCCCCACTCTGCCAGCACCGGGCACATGCGCGACAGAGATGGGGCACGTGACCAGGCCGCGGAAGCGTGGGGGACAGTAGAAGGGGATGGTAGAGTCGAGACACAAGTCTTGACCTTTATTGAATTTGCTAATAATGTTTTATGAAATTTTCAGAATATGTAAAGACCGATCTAGAAATTTATTTTTTACATTTCCAATACAGACACAAAACAGCCGTAGACGACGACTTTCGGTATCTTTGTAATTCCGACTAGTTGCGATTTTTTCAATAATTTTTCACATCACTTAATAAAGTAACTTTTAAGAAAATAATTCTAAAATAAAATTATTCTGACTTTAAAAAGTAGTATTTTCTCTATAAGTTCGACCAGTTGCAATATTTTCAACAATTTTTCACATCACTTAATAAACTAACGTTCACAAAAATAATTCTAACTTTAAAAAGTAGTATTTTCTCTATAAGTTCGACCAGTTGCAATTTTTCAACAATTTCTCACATCACCTAATAAAGTAACTTTTAAGAAAATTATTCTAACTTTAAAAAGAAAGTATTTTCTCTGTAAGTTCGACCAGTTGCAATTTTTCAACAATTTTTCACATCACTTAATAAAGTAACTTCCACAAAAATAATTCTAACTTAAAAAAAGAAAGGATTTTCTCAGCATGTTCGACAAAATGTTTCGTCCACGTCATTAATTGCTATAACTTGTCAAAAAGAAAAAAAGAAATCCAAGTCCGTCCGATATTAAAAAAGTTGTCCTTTGAAAAGTGTCCGAGTATTACTGCGATTCACTGTACGCGTTTCATAAAAATGTCGATACCCTGGCTGTGCAACATGATCGACCCGCGGACAACAGCGAGTTGTTTGTCGGATGTTGTGCTAGATAAGTGAGCGACAACTTTTATGCGTGTCCCGGGCACCGCGATTTTTCGACTGTAAAAACGCTTAGCCGTCGCGCGTCGCCTGAAGCGCCGCTCGCAATTCGCCACCGAAATGTCGCGGAAACGTCGCAATTTGCAGTTGTGGAAACGTCGACTTCCAACAATCAGCATCGCGTCCCACGGGCACGATGGATATTCCTTGCGAGCCACCCGGACGCGATTTATTATACATTCTGCGAACAACGGTGATTACGAAATCGCGCGATAGAAACAGAGTTTCCTGGCGAACTGTGCTCTAGCTTACAATTAGAGCGAACCTCCCGCCAGAGCGCCTCTAATCCTCGGTGGACCGAAACGGGTGCAGGTGGGAATTATTTCTGGCCACTTTTCCCAAAATCTTCTACCAAAAAAAGGATAAAATTACTTGAAAAATGATTTTTTAAAATTTGTTTAGAACCTACGTTATTTTGCAGTCAAACTGTCATTATTTGCTCTATAAACATAGTTTTGCCGAATTTCGACCAGAACCCTGGACCTAACTCAGAAATCACAATTAATTAGCACCAATAATAACACTGGATTTTTCTTGTTACAGCTAAGCCAGATTCAAAGCACAATTTGTAAACAAGTAGTGCTGTTATTAACTGTTTAAATATGTTTCATTCTCGAAATGTACACAGCGTATCAGAAATAATTTCGCTTTTTTTTTATATGCAACGTATAGTCGTTCAATTTTAATTGTAATTTCTAATTGGAATATTATACAGGAACGATTCTTGCACAATATGCGATGCGCGGTCTCGGATTATTGTCCTATTGGAAATAGTGCGTTGCGGGAATTTATAATTTTCCAATAAAAATTTAAATCGGGCCAGAGAATGGGGACGAAAACATAAGTCTGAATATGTACAGTCGGGGGAAAGAAGGAAAAGTCAACATTTTCAGAAACCGCATAACTTGGGAAATTAAAATTTGCTAAAACATTTAAATACTTTTTTAAATTGAACAATTATCCTGCAATGCTGATACGAAGATTAGTGTCCGGTACATTTCAATGACCTCCACAACATATTTCAAGGCCATGAAAATCGGTGATGAGACACCAACTTGTACACAATTACCCAGTCGTTTTATAAAAATAATACTCAGGAAATGAAATGATCATCACCAAATAATAATTTAAAGCGACATGCAGCTTACAATCACTGAACAGGCTATGTGCTGATACGAAGATTAGTGTCCGGTACATTTCAATGACCTGCACAACATATTTCAAAGTCATCAAAATCAGTGATGAGACACCAACTTGTACACAATTACCCAATCGTTTTATAAAAATAATACTCAGGAAATGAAATGATCATCACCAAATAATAATTTAAAGCGACATGCAGCTTACAATCAACAGGCCACCCAACGTGCTTCCAAAATAGTATTTCGGCGAGGTTATCCTGAAAAGGTACCGCAGTAGTGCAGTGTCGCCAGTCGTCCTCGGCAATTCCGTCTTTCCCGATACATCGTAACAATTCCAGCGTTTCCCGTCGCAGTTGCAGACGACGACGACGCCACGACGACAACGACGACGACGACGCTACGCGGTCCACGAGGGTGCACTCGAGGAACTAATTTTAGTTTTAAGTAATGCCGGCGCAACACGGGCTTGCCTCGGGCTCGTTACGATTCCAGGAGAGTCGGCCCGAAGTCGACAAAGGAACTCGAGCGAGTCGAAATGTTGTCTGTGATCCATAAACACTCGCCGGCGAGAGGGTGGGCGGGAAAAAAGCTTGAAAAGAGATCTGGAGTGGGAGCTAAGGGTTGCGAGCAATGCGAGCACACGGAATGGAAACGGTGCATCGGTTTTAGGATCGTCAGGGGAGAGAGCGAAGGCTCGCGGGCCCGACACGCTCGTTTCCCTCCGTGGACCCAACCCCGATCTCGGAAAGAGTCACCGGGGACTGCTTCCGGCTACTTCCTCGATGCGTATTTCCACGTCCCGACGCGGCGCCGAAGTTGCGTCCGCCTCGCGGACCAATACGCTGCGAGTCTTGCCATCGTGAATATAGTAATTGCGGAACACAGTGGACCAGGCAGGGCTTAAAATTAATATTGGCGTTAGAGAATAATGAATCTATGAGTGCTATACACTCATGGTAGTAGGTTTATAATTGTTAAGTTCTGAACTTGCCAGGACTTTGGAATATTGCACTTGGTGCCGTCTAAGTTACTCGAAGGACCACCACTGATGTGGACTCTGAATCTTGTTTCAAAAATTGCAAGGACTCTAATCTCTGAGACAGTAATGTTTTATTTATGATGATGTTTCCCAATATTTGTTCGATTCTACCAAATATAACAAAGTCTTTAGTTCTTGAATTTTCACAAAATACTTTTTTTGTTACTAATTTATACACACATTTGTAAGCTTGATTTTTGCAAGAGCTCAGTTTTTGCTGGGTTTTTGCAGGTGCCTGGTTTGCAGGATGTTGAAAATAGATATTTTTAATTTTATTCTTATAAAAGTTTTATTAGGTTATTTGTCATAATTCATAAGTATAGTTTTTATAGTATATAAGTAATTTAGCTGTTTTGCGTTTTAAAATTTGCCGCCAAAATTGATCGATACTGCTAAAATTAAATTATAATTTAACGAATGTTGCGTAATAGCTATCAAACCAACACCTGAAAATTTTAATTAATCCGAAAATGTATTGATGACGTCATAACCAGCTGTTATTCTCCAGGGATGGAATTTATAATTTATTGGAGAATGTAGGTGAATACTTTGAGACGTAATCTTGCACCTGATTTATGTAATAAAATCTTGAATTTGAAAAAAGAAGGGGGAAAGAACTTATTTGCACACCTAATAAAAATTGATTATTTCGAATCCGAAGTGGAGGAACCATTTTGTTGTTGCAGGCTCAATGTAGCTGCGGACATATGTGTTTGTTTGTACTTCTGATAATTATGTAGCCGTTGTTAATAAAGTGCTGGGGAAAATCAAATAGATTGATGAGGTGGGAGGGAAAAGAAATTGCTGGTGGTTAATGTTACATAAATGTTTTTGTTTGTCGAGCACACACAGCCGCTGGCGCAGCGATGCACCGCCATAGGTAATTAGGAAGATGACGAAGTGTGGCCAGCCAATAAATTTTCACAGTTCTGTTGTGTCTCATAATTAATGAATAATGTCCGTGCAAATTTACATTTTTATTAATCATTTCGTATTATAAGTGGCGATTGCATAGGCAGATTTTTTTCTTTAATATTTGTTGTAACATGTATTAAGGATGTTTGTTCGTAATTGAACTTTCTGAATGGGTTTTATTTGTTATATGTTGTTCGTTAAAAATTCTTGAACACATGCTGTTTATAAGTAAGTTTATAAGTCACCATTTTTAATAAATTGGGGGTAATATTATGATATCCATAAATTCTTTTAATATTTATTTTTTATGTTAAAATTTATGTATTTGATTTTATCATAAAAGTATAAAATTAGAAATCACCTAATTGTCAATAAAATCTTCTATTGTCTTAAAACTTGGAATAGCATTTTCTTAATGCATTTATTCTATGATAATTGTTATTCTCATTTTTATCAACTATAAACATTGTAAATACATAATATATGTATAAATAACACGATGCAAAGAATTACTATAATAGAGTATTTAAATATTGCATATTTGCAGATATCCAGGCGGGTTAGATTGAAATTTTTAATTACAATTTCTCATAAAAGTGTAATTATATTGTTTGTTGAATCAAAAGGCGAATATAATTTCTTTCGCTTTCAAAGTATTAAAGAAGGGTAGTAACTCATCCCCTACTCGACATAAAAGCAACTTTCTTTGTGGAACTGAGAATTAATCATGTCTAGCTCATTAGTCAGGCGAAACTTTCGCGGATTTTGACTTACAGAACAAGGTGTAACATTTCTTTTAATTAATGTAATTAACATCGGTGCGAGTAAGAATGAGGTGGAATAATATTTCTCGTGACCCACCAGAGAAGAAGGTACCAAAAGCGTGCCACCTACTTTAACATTTGTGAGCACTTTTTAATTAACCAAGCTAGAATGCAGCAAATGTTAAAAATCATTAAAATTGTCGTTGCTGAGTAATTAGTACTTGACTCGCAGACTATATCAGACTGGTAATTATCAGTGGTTCGATATAAAATTTTGCGTATACTTAATTACACTGAGAATTTGAACCCATAAATAAAAAGATTTATTGTAACATTATTTTTACGTATGTTGTATGTTTTTATGTTGCAGAAGTCTATAATGTTACTAAAAATATATGCAGCGTTTATCAACGTATGGTGAGCTATTATATTTACTTAAATTATTAAATGATGGAATATTTACAACGAACATATTTATTATTTAGGAAATATAGGAATGCATAAACAATTTTGTAGACTGAATTTACATAACTAGGACATGATCATTCTATTTTCTTGTAATTACGTGTATTGTGTAGGTACAAAGTAATTACCAATGATATCATAATTGATATTATAAAATGACGACATATTTCTATATAAAAAAAATATCTAACATTTAAAAACCGAAACCGTTCTTTTAAAAATGCATTTAACTGGCAAAACATATGATTTAATGGCACCGCAAAAATTAAAGTACATATGCTACCACTGCAGAAAATTGGCGTCTAAAAAATATAACGTGTTTTGCCACGGTGTACAACAGTATTGTTACCTCGGAAAAATGGAATACTGTTAAATGAGTCAGAAAATACAAGAAACGAACCACCAGGAGAACCAACGACCCCAGTACCGTGACCATTACTCTCTATAATCGTGTTGCCAGTCCCAAGCAAGGCAACCGCAAAGATAGAACACTGTAGTTCATAAATTTTTGCTGTATCTGAACAGTCAGATTTTTCACGCAACTGTGTTTCCAAACACCTAATCCCATTTATACATTCTGAAAAATGTGCTAATTAATGTACACGTTAATTGAAATTCTGAAATGAAATTTCAAATCTATCCGTGATCTAGTATGAATTAGTGTATTTTCGTTTATTTCTGTACTCCTTTAATAATTTGTCATTAACTTTCTCGATTTCTATTACGAATAATAGCCTGCAGATCTGTATGCAGAATAAAAATTGTTTAACCAGGAGATAATAATATTGCTTCTTTTTTCAATCGGTTAAATAAATTAGAAATATTGTTATTCTTACATTCATTTAATCTTGTCAGTCGAACTTTATCGTTTCGCTTTTCTCATAGATAAAATCCACAGTCTATTAATAATCCATTTATTAATATTATTTAATAATTTATTTTGGAATTCTTAATACGTTCAGAATAATACTCTGCACTTTTAAATAATTTTACTGCTGTGTGTTTGAATTAATACATATTAATTCCGAAATAAATTATTAATATGTATTAATGTATTGATAATATTTAAAACTAAAATAATTAGACTAAATACACAGCAGTAAAATTATTTGAAAGTACAGAGTATTATTCTTTACGTATTAAGAAAACAATTTAAGCAACCAGCATATATCCAGTATAAAAATTCGCTAATTATTAGTAACATTATACTAACATTATAACAAAATTAGGCACGCCAAAGCAGCAGATATATTAAACAGATTCTAGGACACCAGTGTAGTAGTTTCAACTTAACAAGATAATCAAGAAATGTTTACCTCTCAAACATTTTATATTTTTCATAAAAAAATCCGCTAATTACTATCCGGGCGTCTATCCAGCGAGAGCTCCGTATATTTACTACATTATATCGCGGGTTTATTCAGCAAGTTTGCCAAGTGAATTTTATTTTTCAATTGTAGCACAATCTTCCGAACTTTTAAAGTCGTTCCAATAATTACAAGCGGTGCTGTATATATTTTGATGCGCGCTGCATCGCCACGAAACTTCAGAAGAGAAGAGAGATAGAGAGAAAAAAAGAAGAAGAACGATGAAAAGAGAGTGAGAGAGAGAGGAGAGGAGAGGAAAATAAGTTAGATAACCGGGCCTCGGGATTGCACATTAAAGCGCAACGTTAAAAATCGATTAAAAAGTTTCGCGGGATCCAGGAAGCGGCAAGTGATAATGGCGGGTTGGAGGACATCGACTCGAGTGTCGATCCTCGGGGCTAACAGCGGCGAAATTCCTCGGGTTTAATCGGCACCGGGGTTTCATGCCGGTGTGTTCTTCTGTTACGGCCGGTACAAGAGGACGTAAGAAGGAAAATAACACGTGCCAGTTGTACAGGGGGTTGCCAGAGAGAAAGAAAGAGTGAGAGGGAGCGAGTGAGAGGGGAGGGGAGGGGGACGAGTTGGTCAAGAAGCGCCTGAGGGCACTTTCGGACTCGGGAAGGGTCTACCGCGAATAAACGCGACAGCGAACGTGGCTCTTCCACTCGGCACGTTTACGACGCCCGATAAAAAGAGGCAACGTGAACGGCCGATCTGATATTCGGGAACATCCTTAAATGAGACCGTGACTCCTCCAACCCCGCTCGCTCCTTCGCTCGAATTATGCTAACGGGGTTGCGTTGATACAATTTGATGTTTTCATTGGTAACACCGTGGTTAAGGGGGTGGCATCACGCATATTAACCCCTTGCCTTACAATACCGTGTCAGACACGTGGTGATGATTTTGAACGGAGTCTAATAAATGTTATTAATAGACAGCGGATCTTTATGCATTTATAGCAAAATTGAGTATATAAAAATCGAAGTTATTGAAAAATTTTTAAAATTGAAGATGTCAATTTTCTCCTCTATTAAAATCATTACGGGAAGAAGTAAAATTCAATTGAGTTTCTATTTGTTGTAATCGGTGTAGAAAATTTTTATTTTGCATACAGATCCGCAGTCTAGTTATTAATTTCCTTTAAAACGAATTAAAACTGTACTTAGGTTTTCTTGATGTACAGCTATTGGAGAACATACAGTGGTTTCAAGAAGTATTTCTTGGATGAATTTTCTGGTTTTTTAGGAAATTACGAACTCCAAAAAAGTTCTAATCGCTGAAACAGTAAAATAAATTGTAATGTTTAATTTGAAAATTAAACACTTCTTCAAATCCAGAATAACTCCATTATTTTTCGTCGTTTTATGGATATGAAATTGATATAATGCCTGATGCAATACTTGAATGTTTAGTAATTGATTAGATACCGTAATAATCTAAACGATATTATGAATAATGGTACAGCAATTTTTAGTGGTGACTATGAGTCGTAATCGTGTATTTAGTAAGTCTAACTGGCACAATTATTAATAACACGTTTTGCCTTTTAATTTCCGTGGTCCTTGACTCACTTAGACCGTATTTCTTGGTTAATAAGGACACCGGTGCACTAGTTTCAAGTTTCTTAATTGTGTCATATTTTCTAGCTGCGGTTAGCACTTCGTATTTTTATCTTGGCGACAATAGAATACCTTAATACCTGTTAGAGTAGTCGTATTGATTTGAATTCAACATTTTTTATTAAACTATGTGGAAATAGTTTAGAAAATTATAAATTTTAATAGACCTTGTATCATTACAGTTATCAATATATCATTATTTTTATATGAAAGGGACGGTGGATAATTAACAACTTAGAAATTACCAGATAATCTATATACTCATCGATTAAGTATGGAGTTGATTATCCAAGGGTTGAACACCTCCACTCCTCCAATTGGTCCCCACAATTCCTTGCTGCCTTGCGTCTGTCTCATCGTCGTCGGTCGTTCCTTGAGAATTCTATTCCAACTGACTCCGGAGTCGTCAAGATCGCGGCTGTCTGGTGGAAGAAGCGTGCCGTGACGTGGAAATGCAAATTCCGTCCATGCGGCTCGTTGAATTATTATTTTAAGTCCCGTAACGGCCATTCGCTACGGGAAAATCTCATGAAAATTAATTTATTTTAATGCACTCGGTCCAGGCCGGGGCTGTATCCTTCGAGGAAACGAGCAGACGAGGGAGTGACGAGAGACGGCGCGGCCTGGCGAAAGATGAGGGGGTGGAAAACGAGCGACGTTGAACGAAAATGTGGGAGGAATCCGAGAGAAAGACGCAGACGCCAAATTAACGTTCGACTTGTGCTTCTTTCGACGGCCTTGCCTTGACTTGCCTTGACTTGCCTTGACTTGCCTTGCCTTGACTTGCATTGCTTCCCCCGAGCGACTCGGAATCCTGAATTCAGACCCGGATTTGGCTAAAGGGGTATTTGAGTCGTGCTTCATCGGACTCGTGGATCTTCCGCGCCGGACTCCGCAACCCCATTGCCACCGTATTTCCAAAGTCTTCTCGCCCTGGCGTTCGATAGCTTGGAGGTCCTTACAATTTTATATTTTTGACACAATCGTATACAAACGACGAAAATATTCGGCCATAAAAACGATTAACTTTTCGAGATGCTACAATGATTTGTTTATTAAGTGGTGTATAAAAATAATTATTTAGAAATTACTATAAAAAATTGGTTAGATACTACTATACAAAATTATTTAGAAATTACTGTAAACAATTGTTTAGAAAATTATTTAGAAATTACTATAGAAAATGATTTAGAAGTTACTATAAAAAATTATTGAGAAATTACTACAAAAGATTATTTAGGATTTACTATAATAAATTATTTGGAAATTACTGTAAAAAATTATTTAGAAATTACTATAGAAAATTATATGGAAGTAACTATAAAAAATTATTATTGAGAAATTATTACAAAAAATTATTTAGGATTCACTATAATAAATTATTTGAAAGTTACTGTCAAACATTAGAAGTTACTATCAAAAATTATTTAGAAGTTACTATCAAAAATTATTTAGTTAATTTTGTCTTTGAATTTTAATGTAAAAATGCTACGAATTTTCGTTCGAGTACACAGTAATAAGACAAATAATTTCATATTTAACAGACGGTAATACACAAGTAGATTTTAAGGGAACGAAAATTTTAGATATTCTTGAAACATTATTTACCTTCCAAATTTTGCCACAAAGTAACGAACAAGTTCGTATGGCGGAAAACATGCTGTACTTGCAGGAAAAGTTTCAAAATTTTCTGAATATTCGCGTTGCCCAACTTTCTTCGTAAGTCCACTATGAGAAGAAAAATTTCTTTGTATTTTAAATCTAGAATGTGGATTTTATGCATGCAGAGTGTATCCGAAAATTCAGAAAATAATGCACCAACCGTTAGCGGAGCTTAAAAAGGACCTCGAACTATTTGTAATTCAATTAGTCTCTTAATGAACAAAACCCACCGTAATTCCTTAGATTAGAACTAAGATGCATGAAAGGTGGAATTTCACATGAAAATCTGTGCTCACATTATTTTCAAAAGAGGGTTGAATATTACCAAAATAGAAAATGCTTTTCATACTGTCCTGCTATTATTGTTCAGTTGAAAATAAAACTTATTGATAGGTGGAATGACTCGTACAATTATTAAGATATTAAATCTGATATAACATAAAAATCACAATGAAAATAAGCACTATCAGTAAACAGGATTAACGAACTTTTCAGTTTTGTAAATATTGTATTACCACATGGCGACTTAGGATTGTTGTTCGAGTGAGAAAGCAATTCTGTAACAGCTTTTAGTTCTACTTTCTGGAAATGCACTTCGCCGAAGTCTACTTTTAAGCGGACACAGGTGAGAGAACTACTCCGAAGTTGCTCCCTCGAGGACACGCTGCGTAGGTTCTAGCACCAGTGACTGTGCAAAGTTATAGACAACATTTCCTTTTTTAATTCCTATCGGAACTCTTTAGAAGCCATAGGAATAGTAATTGATTCTTGTAGGATAAAATGCAGTCTCAGAGATGAATAAATGGTTCAACGGTTTAAACAAAACAAAAGTATTTATAGCTGGATGTACTACAAAATTGCATTAACTTCACTGAACTGACAATGTACTTGTCCAGCGTTGTTACATTTAGTTAAGGTGGTTTTATATTAATTTTCTACTGAGGATCCCAGCCACAAAAATTCTAAATATAAATTTGCAAGTTCATGAGCCTCGAAAATCACCGAACCATCCATGAATAAATAGGTATATTATAAAGTAGCATGACATTAGCCCAACAACCTATCAGCGTGCTTTTATAACAACCCATTATAATAGATAATCGGCCATACCGTTGCTCATAACTGGAAAGTTCGATAAGCCGCGCATAAAGCACTAATCTTTGAACAAGGGGATCGTGGAGCATACATAATATAATTGTGTTTTCAGTTATAAATATTCATCTTAAACACGGGGACATAAGGACCTTGGCAAGGCTTAATAACATTTTTACCTTGCACAAAGAAATTTCCTCGCAAATTAAAAGAATACCAGTCGCAAATTTTACCTACAACTTCTGATTATTATGTTGTACTAGTTTCAGATAATTCACATAATTATTATTTCATCATTTTATACATAAAAAAATTGTCGAATTCTTCGATCGTTCAAAAGTATGTAAATTATCTTTCTTGGTAATTATATTGAGGAGGAAACAAAAATTGAATTTTTAAATATTAGTACACTGTAATTAGTAGACTGAGGATGTTGTATAATTACATAAACAATAAGCAGATGGAGGTGCCACTGCTACGGCAGACGGTAATTTGCTGCTGCACACCTTTTAACCCAGATCACACCTGACCCAGACCTTTTAGTGCAAGATATTTAACTACATACTTAAAATTGTTGAAATATCATTTATTGAAATTATTGAAATATCGTTTATTGAAATTATTGAAATATCATTTATTGAAATTATTGAAATATCATGTACATATTTTTATTGAAATATCAAATTATTGAAATACCGTGTACAAATTTTTACACAGCATAATTTTTACAGACCATGACATTTTGCAAAATAATTTAAAAAATCAGAATTTTTTAATTCCCCTCATTCCTCAGACTTTCAAAGCTGCTTAACCCCATACAATCGAAGATGACCGGCGCGGCGCAGCGAGTGACATCGTATGCGAGTCACGAGGTCACGCGGCGCGGAAGGATCCGAAGCAAACGCATAATCGAATTCCTCGTGTGTAATACTACGTTAATACCAGCCCGGGGAAAGCTGTTCTCCCTTTCGGGTGGGAATCCCTGGAGCGTCTTTCTCGTGACGAGCAAGAAATCTATCCGGAATCTATGTAACAGTGTCGCGCACGCACAGACACGCCGGCAACTCCCGGTGATCTCGCGCGGCTCGTACGGAGAACTTTACGGGACGATAATGGACAGATTTATGAGACGACTTATCGATCCCCGAGTAAATCCAATTTTCGGGGTCGACACTCGCGTGCGGCCGCCGAGCAGAGCCGCGCCATGCCACGCCGCCCGGGAACACAGGATTTCCCTTGCGGGGCGTCGTAAGGCGCGCGACAGAACGAAAGGAAATCGTCGCGAGGAATCTAGTCGCGTTTTGCCCTCGCGACTACAAATTGAAATTTGCCTCGTGCTCTCCGACCGTTCACGGGAGGGTTTAACGAACGAAGCGTAGAGCGCGATTCGGGGACGCTCTGGGTCCAGGGGAACGGCCCGGCCTAGCCCCAGACACTTAAATGAAGCACACAAAAAATATGTAATTAATCTATTTAAAGTAACTTTAATATTTGGACATCGCAACATTTTTAGTTTGCAGGATTATAATTTTGGTCATAAGGAAAAAACTACATAGCGGGGTAGCTCCGGACACTTAAATGAAGCACACAAAAAATATGTAATCAATCTATTTAAAGTAACGTTAATATTTGGACATTAAACCATTTTTAGTTTGCAGGATTATAATTTTGGTCATAACAAAAAAAATACTACTGCCCGGGATAGTCCTGGACAGTTAAATGATACATTACAAAAAATATATCATTAATCTATTACAGCGAGTAACTTTAATATTTGGACATTACAACATATTTAGTTTGCAGGATTATAATTTTGGTCATAAGGGAAAAACTACATAGCGGGGTAGCTCCGGACACTTAAATGAAGCACATAAAAAATATGTAATCAATCTATTTAAAGTAACTTTAATATTTGGACATCACAACATTTTTAGTTTGCAGGATTATAATTTTGGTCATAACAAAAAAAATACTACTGCCCTAGATAGTCCTGGATAGTTAAATGATACACAACAAAAATTTATAATTAATCTATTCTAGTGAGTAACTTTAATATTCGGACCCCACAACATTTTTAGTTTGCAGCATTATAATTGTGATCATAATGGAAAAACAACGTAGGGGAAAGGCCCGGGGTTGCCCTGGACAGTTAAACGAAACACACAAAAATTTATAATCAATCTTCTACAGTGGATAACTTCAATAGTTGGACACCACATCACTTTTATTTTGCAACAGTACGATTGTGTAACCAATCAGCTACAGTGGCCAAGTTTAATAACGTGGCATCGATTGTCCTGTGTTTTCTATTTTAGTAGAAGAACGAAGATATTAAAATGTCGTATTATTCGCATATTCCCCTATTCAGCGCCCGGAATAACCGAGCCATTGCCAGAATTCGGGACGAGGAATGAGATATTAGGTCTTATTTGATCGCGTGAAACTTTCATCGACTAGGAAGAAGCGGAATCTGATTGTTCACTTGATCAAATAATTATGGAGAAGGTCTCCCGGATATTTCGAGCGAGATTCAACTCTTGTCCACATTTCAGAACATACAATACTTTGCTAGCTGATATCAAAACACTCGATTAGTTAATTCGGTTAATTAATCAAAGTCGGAAGTGGGTACGTGAAACTGTTTATCGCTTTGAAACGTTCAGTCTACAATTAATATTTGGTTAAAATATTTCAATGAAATAATGTTATCAGTATTGTTGTTGTAATACATGCAATTTTAACAAGACTAATCAATCATTCAAATTTCAATGAAACGACAACTGAAAATCGTACGTCAAATTTTAAGAGGTCATTTCGAAGAGGGGGGCTTTAATAATTAAATCTATGGTTGCTTCTGTCGTGACAAAAAATTGTTTATTGTCTGCAAAAATGTTTGACTCTGTACAATTTTTACGAATAAAAACTTAACACTTCACTTTGAAGAATCGAATTCAGGGTAGTAAAACTTGATATTTCAAGCTTGAAAATGAATCTAGATGGATTGTTCTGCAATATTTTTTTCATGAAATTCTAGCAGTTTAAATATACACAATTTAGACTTTGTCGATACAGTATAAACTGATCTGAAACATCGACTTCGTCGAAGACGTGCCGTAGTGGACAGAACTAAGTGCAGTGACCTAATGTATTATCATGTATGGTCAGTTTGACAGCGGACGGAACACGTGGCTTATTATCCTGGACGGTCCACGTCGGATGACCCCACATTTACCCTGACTGAAATTGTTTGTCTCACTGTATCAATCGCGCATCCCCAAACATTAGTCACCAGATTCAGTGGCCGCAACACCAAAACATTTCTGCATAAATCATCAACCCCATTATTGCGAACCCGAGACTATACATATATGCGGAGACAAAAATTAGCAACATATGACGATGATATTGTCTCAATCAAAATACATAATTTAAATAATTGAAGATCACCTACATTTCTAGAAAAATAATGCAGATACAAAAATATACAGCATTCCATTTAAAGAATTCAAGGTCACCTAAATTTCTAAAAAAATACATAGCAGTCCATTTAAAAAATAGGAGGTCACCTAAATTAAAAAAAGAAATACATAGCAGTCCATTTAAAAAATTGAAGGTCACCTAAATTTCTAAAAAGATACATAGCATTCCATTTAAAAAATTGAAAGTCATATAAATTTCTAAAAAAATACACAGTATTGCATTAAAAAAATTGGTGGTCCTAAATTTCTAACAAAAATACACAGCATTCCATTAAAAAAACAGGTCACCCACATTTCCAAAAAAATAATGCAGACAAAAAGAAATTAGACACCATTACATCGCTTGCAAGAAACATTGTTTACTATTCGCAAGGAAAACTGTGTTAGCGTGAACACCCAAATACAGTAGAGCCCGGTACAACGCGATCAGAAACCTGTTTGGCAAGAAGCTAAACGTATTTTACGTGACAGTACAATAAATCTGCTAAAATAAAAGTCTAAAAAGACAATTCGCTTACCGCGACGGAAGACACGTGCATTCTGTTTTTTTAAAAACAATTTTTCGCACACGTATTTATCGAATACCAATGACTCGGAGCAAACTGGTGGTCAATGAGCGAAGAAAGAACGTCGGCCAGAGTAAAGTGAGCGAACCGAAGAAGTTGTTCTATAAAAATGGTATCGAGAGCCCGTCCGTCACAGCGTGGTCGACATCCGCGGTGGAAAGGTGGGGCACGGATATTCGCAGACCGCGTCGAGACCGGAGAAAAAGGGGAGAGAAGGTGAAGAACAAGAGCGACAAGGCTACCACGACGGATCTTCATTTCCGCGAACTCAGCCCTTGGCTTTCGGACTTCTCGAGCTTTTTCGTGGTTTAAGGACAGCATTGACTCAAGAACGTCTCCTTGCTCGCCTCTCAAATCCCATCACAAAGAATACCTCCCTCTACTTTCGTTTCGTTCCTCTGTCTCTCTCCGCGTTGTGCCTCGGCGTCCTCGTTCCTCGGTCGCCCGATTCCAACCCTCTCTCCCGTCCCTTGCTCACGTTCGCCCGGGGTTTTCCTTCTCGCTATCGTTTCTCAGGCACGTCGTCGTCGTCGGGCTAGCTCCCTGTCTCTTTCCCAGCAGACCCTATTCCCCGTTCGCTGTTTCTTTTCGTCGTACCATCGCGCCGGTCCCATTCGGCCGCGCCGAGACACGGTGAAAAAGATAGCTACCTTAAGTCGCGAGAGCTCACATCTGACGGCCGATGAATAAGGGAGTCGCTATTTAAATTGTAATTTCGACCGTGCTAAAGATACCCCGGGATTTCGACGGGAATTTTTACCAACTACCCGAACTCCCTGTTCTCCCGGACGATTTAAATAAGCCGAAAACGAACACCCTCTCGCCGGCCCACTTTCGCATACCGATTTGTGCCACGACAGATTTTATTGGGACATCGGAAGCTGCCGAAATAGAACGATCATATTTATTGCAGCCGCTGATTGTAAATTTAACGCGCAGGATCCTCATTCCCGATTTATTTGGTGCACGGTTCATTTTTGAAGGGTGAGATTTGCTACCCCGGAAAGCGAATCTGGTTGTTGAGCAATTATTTATAGGAATATTGAGAATTAAATATAATTAACATACGAGGTAAATGAAATTTAAATACTATTTACTTTTCAACTCATTCTCGTAAACTTGACATAACATTTTGTAAAAATTCAAGACTTTTTGGCGATATTTGACGTTTTCGTATGTTAAAGGGTTAAACTAATATATATAAACACATATAAAATAATGCCTTCTTTCCAATTTTCTACAATTGTATCAAAATAAATGGTAAACAACTCAATGATGAAACTAACAATAAAAACTGTTCTCAATTTTCAATTGAAGCTTAGTCATTTTTCTATTAATATTTTCTTTACACGTTATATCCCCTCTGTTAATAGAAAGTAATTGTCTTGTCAAATCGTCAAACTTCTTTAATTATTCAATTACGAGTTACGAAACAGATCTACTTTTATATATAATTTTTAATCGACTCTTACATATTTTTTGTCATTATATTAATTTTTAATTTTGTTATAACTACGGATGTTTATGCAAAATGGCAATTATCTACATTAAGATACAAGAGCCACATTCATATTTGATCCTTTTTTAATAATTTTGATGAGTTGGATGGAGTGCAACAATATTATTAAATTCCTTAAATATTGTCACTATTTTGCATTTGATCTACTCATTTTCATTACAAATGCATAAAATCGGTATAGTTATAACATTGGTGCTTCTAGATAAAGATGTTAATGTATCTTAGTAAATATGACAAAAATTGTTCAACATTCTTCACAATGTGCAATTATTATGAACTTTTGCTTGAAAGTACACTCGGCAGCACGAAATAAGAATAACAGAGAACTAGAAACTAAACTCTTTCGCAGTACAATTTTACTACAAAATTTGCAATACAATTTCAATAGAAAATTCGCAATAAAACTTCAACAGTTTTTGCTGAAACAAATATTTTAATCATGTAAATCGTTTTTCCAAATTGTAAAATTACGTTACACTCTAAATATGATAATAACCCTAATTTGTCTATTGAAAAGTGAACGACGTGCAAAAAATATTGAAAGATTCTTCCTCGCGTGTTCACGTTGCTGAAATTCAGCAGAGGCGCAAAGAATACTTTACGTTTGTGTTTTGTAGCGGAGGGCCCTCGGCTCTCCCTCATCAGCCTGTGCAAACGCGATAGATTATTACAATTTACATACCGAACGAAATTGAAAAGACACATTTTCGCAATGCCTGTCTCCTCTCGACTTCAAAGAGACCGTATACACGGAAATATATCGTACTTCCCCTTCAATCTCGAGTTCTTTCACGAAGAATAACTCTTTGTATCTATGTCATCTTCTGTCTCACCGCTCTTTGCCCCTTCTTTCTTTTCGGATTCTTATTATTCTACCTTCTCTCTCTCTCTCTCTCTCTCTCTGGCTTTCTCTCCTCTTCTCGTCTAGCATTGAAAGGAACACATTCAGAGATGGGAATAATAGTTTCCTAGCATCGCTGAAGGTCTGCAATTAGTTCTCTGTTTGGAACGACAACGTGACTACTTTGAGGATCGTGTTTATCGCATTTTATTACATGCGACCGCGCCTTTGTAAAACGGAACCTATTGCAAGCGCGTCGCAAAGTAAATGCACATTCTTAGAGGATGGTCTCTCCCGTTCACAGGGAATTTACGGAGGAATTTATTTCCCCCATAAAAGATTTTATTCGGTTAAAAATACAATGAAGCTTGAATTAAACTTTACGAAAGTTTCTATCTCATTGTGTATCACTCAGCTCGAAACGCTGCGTTCGCAGTAAGAACGGCGAATTCTTAAGGAGGTTGCAATTAACAGCGGGACCAATGTTAATTTGGAAGCTTGATTGAAAATGCTAATAATACCGAGCTGTGTCTTATATTAATCAAGAATAAGAATGAAATACTTTTCATTAAGAATGTAATTAAAATTCTGCAGGGAGTTACTAGGCAGCGGCTTTTAAGCATTTATTATTTATTAACAGTAGAAACAATAGAAAAAAATTAAACATACCATTATATTATTTGCAACCTATTAAATATATTAAGGAAATAAATTTCAGTTCCACTCCAGTTTGTTACAAGTCATAGTTACTAGGCAGCGGCTTTTAAGCATTTATTATTTATTAACAGTAGAAACAATAGAAAAAATTAAACATACCATTATATTATTTTCAACCTATTAAATATATTAAGAAAATAAATTTCAGTTCCACTCCAGTTTGTTACAATTCAGGTGTAAAATTTTTATTTCGTTATAAAGATCTGCTCTCTAGTTATTACGAACTGGGAGATTTATGTATTAACAAGTGAATGATTGTTTATTTCAGTATAAAAGAGGGAGCCATAGTAGAATGTTATCTGGAGTTATGACAAATAATATGCTGCGAGTTTCTATAATTATATTTATTGTATTGCGTGATATATTCTGAAGGACATTCCTGTCTCGATTGCAGGCGAGCAGTGCGCAGGCGTGGCGTCACGTGAAAGAAAGGTTGATGGGAGGAGCAGACGTTTCAGGGGCCCCTATCGCGCCCATCACTGTACCACACCATATTATACTGTATTAAAATTTATGCTTACTTGTAACATTATTATTATTCTTATTAACACGTTGACTGACAGTACGATATACGATATAAAACTGAAAACATTATATAGTTTCAATAAACTTTAAGTAATTTCAGGATGGTATCATTAATGTACTTAAATATTTCTTATCAAAAAATTTTAATGCATTTTACTCAAGGTTTTCCTTCGCAGATATCACAAAATATCGTGCGCCTGACCTGACGGTGTTAAATGATTAAAGGACGAGAGAAGTTTTTATCTAGCGTCTTGTAAACGATGCAAAAATTTTTCATCTTGCATGAAAATCCACTAATTCCTGTTACTAATTTCTTCGTATATTTTCTAGTAGAAAATGTCAATGGTACAGAATATTACAGGTTGTTCGAAACGGAAACGTTGCACGTGCACGCACATCTACACACGTCGATTTTTGTATCGAAGAAATGAAAACGATGGTTCCGTTACTTCCGCGGCAGCCCGACAAGAAACCGGAGAGAAATGCCTAAGAAAAAGAGTATTCCTTCCGTTTGAATCGTTCGCCTTGGATGCCCCTTCTCTGTCCATGAATTTCTATCCTTTATTCGGGTAGCCTCATCCAGGCCCGTCATTTGTCCCTTTCCTTTTATATTCCGATCTCGCTCCCGTCTCGAGCACCGGACGAAGAACAAGTATGTGTGTACATTTAATGGTCTATTGTAAAATAATGGTCCCGCTGTAGAATGACGAAACGCACGGGGATCGGAATTTCGTTTAACTCGCCGGACAAATAGCAAGCATTTTGTCGTCGAAGAGGATCTCGCGTCCTACGTATTTCTCCTTAATAAAACACGAATTATTTTTATTTATTATTTTTCCGAGCTGTTTTTATTTTATTCACGGTACGATCTATTTGTACGTGCGACAGAATATCATTGAAATGTGCACCGCGTCGCCATATAGGGCGAATTAACTGGGATTGAGGGGAAACAGTTACCCCCTCTCTGCCAGTGCCGGATCAGTCACGTGACGGTGTGACGCACGCGCGACAGAGGCGGCACGCATCACGTGACGGGCCGCGGCGGAAGCGTGGGGGAACAGCGTGGTAGAAGGGGAAGGTGGAGTGGGGGAATAGCGCCGTAGTAGAGAAATTTAGAGTGGGGAGGGCATTAATTCTAACATCGAAATTTCAATGACTCTGCAACGTGAGTAGAATTTTTATAATAAATTTAAATAATATAAATTGCTATTGTTCGTCGGGTTTTGATGACTCGGGTCGGGACTTGAAAATTCGTAATACAGTAAACGCTCCTTCCTAGTCCAACAGTCGTGTTTTTCACGGACTTCAAGCCGAACATGTTTGACGACGTGTTTGGTCTCGTTTTAATCAGAAAAATGCCGGAAACAAGTCAGTGAAAGTCCCATACAAAAATTATGAAAATTAAGAAGTTTGCCTACGTCAATCGTCGCTGCCCTGCGGCGTGTCAGTTGACAGGCAATGGAGTGGGCACTGTACAGGGATCGTGTCCACGACCCCGGACTAGGATTGAGCATTTACTGTGCTCGCGTACGCGAAATTGACATCGAATCGGGTTGGTAACCTGAAAATCTGACATTCGAGTACCTATACCACATAAATTTTCGGGTTCCCGACCCGACCCGAGTGCCACATGACCCGATTTCAACTTCGAGTACTCGCGTATCACGAATTTTCGGGTACCCTGTGTTGCTGTGTATATCTGTCCATGGTTAAAGTCTTACTACGTTCTACCAGAGCAAAACGAGTAAAGAAATATTACAAATAAATATTACAATGTTTACAGCTAAGCGTCGGATTTGTTGACCATTTCTGAAATGATTTTCCTCGTTGTGTTTCGACTTTCTTTCCCTTCAGAAGGAATCTCTGGCTGATCCGCTGCTTCGCATCGACTTTTCTTGCCCCGCGACTCGTTTAACATTCACCGGCAACGTTTATTTAAACGCTTTTTATCGTCCGTAAGTTTAAGCTCGCGGATTATCTGTTCCCAGGACGGAAATCTTAGGACATAAACTCGAATCCGAGAATTAAATGTGTATTTTTCGTCTACGTTATGAGTGCTCCTCGATGAAAACGGAAATTAGGCTGTAATTAACATGGAGAATGTTTTGATGGCCGGCGAGGGGGTGATTAAAACTGTTTTTAATTTTATTGAAATTATTATTTCACACCGGTTGGGGAACATTTAGTACGAGTATGAGACTTGAACGAGGCTCTTCCGTCTTTGTTATGGTTATTGGTCAATGAAAGCGAAAATTGGGCAAGGATTAACTCAACGAACGTTGGGCAGAGTGGGTTTAGATTATTATTTCATTAGAATTGATTTACTAACATTAAATATTAACGAATAATTTATGACGATATTCAGTAGATGGAATTTTAGACATAGCTGGAAGATTAAAATATTTTAAGAACGTCAATACAATGTTATAATACAATGTTTCGCCGATACTTCACTAATTGACACGGTCACTCGAGCTTATCCCCACCACCATTGTCGCCGGATTAAGACTTGTCCCCCACTCTAGCTTACCCCTTCTCCGACAGCAGTCATCCCCTCCACCACGGCCCGGTCACGTGACGCATTTCGTCGTACATGAGTCACGTGACAACTCCGACACTGGCAGAGAGGGGGTAACCGTATTCCCTTTAATTTCTCCGGTCTAACGACACGCCGCTACGATGGGTCGCGAATGACCCTAGCATAGCATACGGAAGGTTAAAAAGGCTTTCGGTAGAATTATGAACGGACTAGGGATTTGATATATTTATGAAAGACGGAAATTAGACGATTTTAATCACGTAAATATATTACTACTGATTTATAAAAATTTTTTAAATAAAAAGGAACTTTCCGTTTGATTATGCAGAGAATTTTTAACTCGTAAGCTTAGTTCTTACTTGAAAGCATCGTCGATCGTCGATTATCCGAGTGCTATGTCCCCGAATCGGTCCGCGTAACCGAGATTCCACAATATCCGTTCTCGGTGACCTAATCGCGGGCGGCGTTATCGTAATAAATTGAATCGGATCGAACTGTTCCGGGCGAAATCGCCGGTTGATAGTCTTCGATTCGCGGCACTCGTGCCGGCCCCAGCCGATGAGTAAGGGAGCCGTCATTTACATTGTAAATGGCCACAATATCCGCGTGAAAGCAAACCTTCAATTAGGCTCAGTTAGGATGGTACAGGCGGAACGCGCGGGACAGGCACGCCACGCCGTTCTACTGGCCTCGCCTAATAACTCGGGAAGCAATTACGCGGCCAGTTCTTTACCTTTTCCCTCCGCGGCCCAAGAAATTATTAATATCGATGTTTTCGAGATTGCCAGCCGCGAGGAGACACGCAGCTTTCAACCTTTAGGCGATTTTATTTCGCTCGTGTGTCGTCTTGACGCAAAGTCGTTCTCCATGGAGCGAAAGAAAATAGCAGGTTAGAGAACGCTAAACGAAATACTAAAAATTGCTGTACTATTGTTCAAAATATTGTTTGCATTATTAACCCCTTGTCGTATTTCAGACTCGTGATGAAGATTTTTTTAGTTTTTAGATGAAAGAAAATTTGATTTGCTTGCAGTCAGTATTTCTCCATTAAAATCCATGTAGCGATACAAAAAATATATTTTTTCTGTTCTCCTCTACGATATTTTTGGGGATAAAGACGTTTTAATCACTGTAACGGCAAGGGGTTAAATAAGTAATCTAATCAATTACTAAACGTTCAAGTATTTTATTGAAGTATTATATCAATTTCATATCCATGAAAGGAAGAAAACAAAATGTAGAATGGAATTATTCTAGGTTGGAAAAAATGTTTAATTTTCCAGTTAAAATAACTCCGAGTGCGAAGGGTTAATACATTATATTATATTGTATTAATTTATTGTCTTGAAGTTAATGAGATATCACAATTATTTAAACTGCGTTATGAAACACAAATTAGTTTAACAATGAAAAAGCAGGAAATTAGAGTGATGAATATGTGATTGTAATAGAATTATTAATTGCTTTCGCAACGAAGGGTTTCAATTCATTTGATCGGACTGTGTTAGTTTAAGCATGTTTGTGTTTAATAATAATTAAATTGCAGATATTTGTTGCTTGTAACACTATAAAATATTATAAAGTATTTTAGATAAACTGAAATTCTATATAGTAAGGTGCCTGTTGTCTTGCAAATTTAATATTGCACAAACATTCACGATCTAGTGGGAATATATTTGCAACATTTGATATATGGAACACTTTGTAATGCAATTAAATTTCTAATTTTCGCCTAACGTTGTTACTAATTACAAATTTGATTCACGTTTGGTTAATTAACGTTGGATTAATTATGGCAAAATTTCTGAAGGGATAAAACTGAGCAATAATATGCAAAGAGTGTCCTTTCTAGACAACTGCAAACTCAATATGATTTCACTGTAATTTTGATTAATTATTCGTCGTAGAATTGATAAGATATTGATAAAATTATTTTAACTGCATATTGAAATTATTATACTACAGAAAAGCAATCCCCGACGCCACATTATGTTCATTTTAGCATTATGTATTGTTCACTAGAGAAATAATTGGCTGCTTATTTTCGTCCGATTTATCATCCACTGGTCCTGTTAATTGTATAAATAAATTCGAATCTCTAGAGTACAAATTATTCCAAAATTAAAACATCCTGCAGTTCTTCAGCATTGCCAGGTGCAGTTAGGGTTTTCAATATATTTATAGGTTCCATCAACAAACTAATTATTCAATCAATATTCAATAATGGAGTTCGTGTTTTTGAGTATGAAATAATATGATTTTCTGGGATATGCAAAGCAAGTAGAATAATTGAATACGTCGTAAAATATTGACATGATAATAACATAAATATTCGATTCAAATTATTATATCTTAGTTAATTACGTAATTCGTTCATGTTGAATTTATATTCTACTTATCTAGTAAGATAATAATAAAAAGCAATTTATTCCACTAATGTGCATGTTCTATTAACGAGTATTGTTACTGTCAAAAAGTATATAAATGTTCAAACACTTATGGTTGGTACTATAACGTCGACATTTTTCGAACTTGCATTCTGCATTTATGACAGGTAACAAATGCTTTTTTTACAAAGAAGTTGTATGTAATTTTAAAATTGTTCAAAGTAATCCTATAAATGAAATTATTTCAAGAATAAATCGAAATTAAGATAAAACGGTATCGAATTTACAAAATAATTAACACATAATTCATAAGATATTAAAAAATCACTGTTTTAATAGACAAATTAAACAGATATGAAATCAGTTCTCTCTTGAATTTGAATTTAAATAAAAACTAAAATGAAAAGCTAGACAAAATTAGTTTAACGTGTTAAAGTGTTGATTTTACAGTGTTTCATTGAGTCTCGTTCATTGCGAAAGCATAAAGGCCCGGCAAGCAATATTGCATTCGAAGGGCTTCTTGAAACGTAACATTAATGACTGAGTCGTGTCCGACGCGCTTTAATCACCGAAAAGGTTGGCAAAGTCTGTATATAAAATATTCGTGTAGCATCAATTTGGGAAGAAACTAGGAGAACGAGGGAAGCTTCGTACCAGCAGGCGGCCGGAATCGACACGAAATCTATCATGGCACGTGGCCATTATTGTCACACACGTGTTCGCTGAACGAAAACGGAACAGATTCAATCGTCGAAATAAATTTCCGCCGGTCTCGGGGATCGATAAGCCTCGATCTTATCGGTCCCGGGTCGAATAAAGCCGGGTTTACAAAGAAACCGCGAGGAATGGGAAGGGGTAGAGGGAGAGTCGAGTTAATTATCCGGTGCTTACCGGCTCTCGATGATTCGAGAGTACGCTCTGCCATGAATTGCTCTTGCAAATGTTCGAGCCGAGCTATTAAACCACAACGAAGCGTAATTACCTGGTTGCAATAATTTCTTTGTTGGCCCGTGAAGAGTTCGCTGGGAAATTGGCTTGAGACGGATACAACGATGTCGTCGAGACACTTTATCTTCTGTTGAGACATCACGGCTACTACCGAATTTATACAACGAGTGAGAAGTTACGCCTCGTTTAAACCCTTTCCTCTCTAAATCGTTCATAGAAAACTCTTGTGAAATAATCTCACACAACTGACACTGGTGTAACAAAATTAAAAGCTTCCCTGAATTTAATATCTGTGCTTTTTCTTGTAAAATTGCACTATGCTGCAAAATTAAACTCTTATTCATAGTACTTTCTGAGGAATTATGTCACTGTTCTATTCTAAACTTTTTTATTCGAATTCCAACAAATTTGAGCGAAATAGAAATTTATTTCCTTTCTTAATATGTTTATGAGGTTAAAAATAGTGTAACGGTATCTTTAAATTTTTCTATTACTTTTAGTGTTTTAAATTGCACTTAATCATTTTTCGCATAGATGCATAAAATCCACTGAACTGTTGTGATCTGTATGCAAAATAAAAATTGTTTAATTTTAAGGAACAAAATTAAATGAATATGTATGCTGTCTTTTAATTATTTTCATTTATTATTAATAGTCTATTAATAGTCTAATAAGGTTAATAGTCGATTAAATTAAATAAAATTTCAATGAGGTTAAAAAATCGAAAATAGTGCAACAATATCATTAAAACGTTCTAATATCTTGTGTCCCAACTCTACTTCTACGACGCTATTCCCCCACTCTCCCTTCCCCTTCTACGACGCTATTCCCCCACGCTTCCGCCACAGCCCGGTCACGTGACGCGTTCCGTCTCTGTGACGTGACTAATCCGGTCCTGAGAGAGAGAGAGAGTCACTGTTCCCCCTCAATTCGTACCCCCCCCCCCCCTGATCTGGCGACTCCGATTCAAGCTCACTATCCCTAAAATCGTGATTCTTGAGTCGTGTCACTGTCTCACTCAAGCCTGTCGAAACAGTCCAAGACTACTCCCCGAAGAGACCTAAGACTGGTATTCCCATTCGAGGCCGCTTCGTCTCGCATTTTGGCAAAAAGCGTTCCTTCGACAAAAAGAAAAAGAAAAGAACACCTCCGAATAAAGATTAATTTTCAACCGGGCTTCAGAGAGAGTTCCTTTTACATTCTCCGTGCACCGGAATTGAGTTGAAACTTTCATCAGCAGGAATTACCTTTTTCCTGCAAGAAATCCCTTAATTATTAATTTACAATTAGCCCGCGGTCTTGCGGCCAGTCGTGTTCGCCTAGCGTTCTGCGCGCATGGGTATCGTGTACAGTGAAAACGAGACAGAAGGAGAGAGAAAAAACGAATATTAGCCGACTAATAACAGCCACAGATTTATGGACAATGACCTAAATCATGATCTGGTATGCCGAGGGGTAACACCATTAAGACTACATTTCACCGAGCACGACAGCTTGCGGCACGCTGACGCACGGGCTCGCATACGAAGTTGCACGGGTTTCAATGGAATGCATCCTGCATAATATGCGTCACGTCAGAATTCCGTCGTCTGGAGTGCGTTACGTTCAACGACTGAAACGAACCGGCTGCTTCTGCGTTTCGCCTCGCAATATCTATCGGTACGCCATGATTTTTTCTCGAACCGATGCACTGTGGGAAGATTTCGAAAATTCAAATTCCAAAATTTTTGTTTTTAGATCTTGTTAAAAATTATTAGCAACGACGTGTCGACTTCATTGGTGCACTCGTGAAACAACGTAATTCATCAAAATTTAAGAAATTAGGTGACACGTTAATTAAACATCTCTAAAATATAAATTGCATATTAGCAATTTCCAAATGTGTTACAGGGGGTGATTCCTGAGGTCATTTGAAGCAACTTTTTCCTTTGCGAAAATCTTCTCCGCGGCTGCGTTCAGGAGTTACTGACGAAAAACACGGACCAATCAGAGCGCGACTATCGGAGCTCGGCGTCAGGGTCCGTTGAACGCGAAGTTCGCATTGGCCGAGCCGGAGCCTGTCGTCTGCTGCTGCGCTCTGATTGGTCTATGTTTTTCGTTCATATCTCCTTAACGAAGCCACGGAGAAGATTTTCGCAAAGGAAAAAGTTACTTCAAATCACTTCAGGAACTCTCTCAAGGAAGTTCAGCATTTTCGGACACACTGTAGAAGCTTCTTAGGCAGGTATAAACTATACATTCGTACAGGTTTTACTTTCCCAACATATTTGCAGTTATCGATAATTGAAGATTCGGTAATTTTCTTATTTTAAAACTTTGTTAATGATTTTGTTATATTTCATGTCGATTTTTAGTGGACTCGATTTTTCTAAAGTAATTGTGTTTCTTAAGGATTTATGATGATGCAAAAATGATTTATTTCCTGATTCGTTCGAATTCAAGTTTAATAATTAATTTTGCCCAAAATGGCTTCTTTGTTTTAAGACTTTGTTAACTCGAGTGATTTTTCTAGTGTAATTGTGTTTTTTAGAGATTCATGGTGACAATACGAAGAGATTTGATTGACAATTGAAATTGCTGTTAAAAAATTATGAAATTATATACAGGGTGGTCCACCTAAATATCTCCTTCATTTGTGATGACATAACAACTGTTTTTAATGCAATATAAATGGCATCGCAAGACGAATTCTTTGCAAATGTTATTATGTTCTAAAGATTACCTTTTTTCGAAGTGCTCACTTTAATTACCAAAGGTCAAGGTCATTTGAAGGTCATGTTATTACACATATCTCAATGTATTTTTCGCTCAGCTACACGATGCAATAAATAAAAAAGAATGCAGTTACAATAAATCTTTGGAGTTCCGTTTTACAAGCACAACAGGAACAGTCGGGAAAAAACACGTAGTATTTGCTCAACGTCGGTACTTAAAGAATCAAGCAAGATACATCCTAAAAGTGGGACTGAATAACACTTCATACCGTTTTCGCGAATGGTATACCGTCGAGAATAATCTTCGCGAAGAATTCGCGAATGTTTTCATTCGGATGTATAAATTGACTCGAATTGCCACGAGGTAAGAACGTTCAGAAACTACCTACCGCGATATTTCGTATCGTTTTTTTCATTCCGGTGACGTCTAGTGCCTCGGATATTTATGGGCAAGATCTCCTTCGGTAGAAATTTTTCCGCGGTCTCGGGTCTAACCCGCGGATGGGGGGGGGGGGGGGGGGGTAAAAAGAAAAAAGATCTAGGTCACGAGAGGGAGCCCGCGCGCAATTTTTAGCAGCGGGTCCTGCATCGAATCGCATTATACGCTGAAAGCGTGTAATTTTAGGCTAATGCAAAAGTCCCGTCGCCTCATTTGACCGAAAGGGCTGTATCCGTACGACCCGATGGGAAGCGAAGGTGCAATATGGCGTTGAAATTGTATTAACAGCGGCGAACGTGCCACGATCCGCCATCGCGCCAGTCATGCCTCCGAGCGGAGCCCCGGGAACATTTGTTATTCATGTACCATCATATTATTTCGTTCGAACCATTGTTCCGTTCGATCGGTGCATCTTGGCTCTGTTGCTTCTCGCCGAATCGTGGACTTGCGCAACGCAAAACGCCGATTTCTTCGCGTTTCTTTTCCACACTTGCCGAACCACGAGGCCCAACTTAATTGACTTCCAACTGGGTTCTACCTTTAGTTAAAGGACTTTATACAGGGTGTCCCACCCGATTTTGACATCTTGAGTTTCTCGATAGTGTTACTCGTAGCAAAAAATGTTTCTGCCTTGAATGGTATCGAGTGGAGAATATTCTATTAGTTTTTTTCGTGAGTGGACGCGCGAAGGTCACATAAAGGTCAACTTTGTTTTTTAAAATTATTTTTTAATACATCATGCAGTTGGATACTCGATATACAAAAGTACTAATTGTGTTTAAATTATTAAAATTCTTAAAGCATCATTACTGCCGCACGATTCTTGTATATTTATAAACGCTGACGTCTTAGTACGACAGTAATGGTAATTTTATTTTTATCATACAATTTACCCATAAAATAATCCAAATGTTCTAAAGAATTTACTATTAAATCTACCGAACGCTAAAAGCGATAAAAATGATTTAGATTTTGTGCAATTTTGAACACAATATGTGCTTGCAATAATTGTAAAATGAAAAATATAAAATCTCTTAAAATAAAAAAACTGAAAATAAGTTTTGTTAAAAATGATCTTCATTTTTTTTAACCATCGAACATTCTTTTCGAGATCTCTCGTACCCCGGTTCGGATAATCAAGGTTTGGGTAATTGACGGTCTGGGTTAGGTCTGTGCTTCCATTTTGGGGGATTCTCGTAGCTGTTGGTTGAACAGTGTAAAGCAGTTCAATTAATTTTGGTCAGCGCTGTATGTTATCTTGTTCCGTAAACCACAAATATGTATAGTCACGTCGAGTTAAATTCTTCATCCCTGATTAACGGGTTAATAACATTGATAACGAACAATGTTAGCAAACTACGAGTTAGCCGGCAGTGTTCGTGTCGGTGTGAAGCTGGTATTACACGATCGATTTGCAGGAAGCGTTCGCCAACAGCCAGCAACATCAGAACCGGAGAACTTGATAAAACGTTTCGTCGGTGATTTCTTGCTCCCGGTAAGCTTTTATCAGTCCTCGAACTGTGGCTGGTTGCGAGATAACAACGTCGAATTTGTCGTTCGTACTGGTGAACACGTGTGTGTGTACGTATTACACTGTTTCCAAGTATTTGAACACCTGCTGGTTTCACAAAAAATTACATAATTGGGCAACCTTCCTTAGTATTCCTCCAATAATTCCTATTATGCGCATAGTACAGTACATATTGCAACTAGTATTCAGATTCATAGAGTTGCAAACATAAACAGGACCAGTGGCGGACAAATTTTCGCCCCCGCAAAATATAATTTTGGACCCGCAGAAAAAAACAATTTACATTAAGAAAGAAAACTTATATTACACAATAAAAGAAACACCAAAATAATGAATCTAAAAATTTTGGCAACCTCCGATTACGGGTCTTGCGATGTTTCGCCCCTGAAGGACGAAATTCTTGTATGAAAGTCGGCATAAATTTTAATAATCGTAAAAATAATTCTATAAATGTAATTTGAATTTCGTTTAGTTTAGTTTTAAGGATAAGTATGTTCGAATGAATGGGCCTGGTTGTGTGCTGTGCGAAAGTGTTTGGTGTCGAGTGTCACGAGGGTTAGCTGAATCTGAAAGCGAATGTTTAGTTTAGAGTGAAAGCGAACTGTGTGAATGAGAAAGAATAATTTTCGTGGGAATGGATCAGCGAGCGAACGTTTAGTTTTAGTTTTAGGAGTCGAGGAGGAATTCGAGGAGAGCAGTCACGCGGGCTCCGCGGGTTGTACCGGCTGTCTCTCGCAAATAAAGTTCAGTTCTGATTTTAAGAACGGTATCACCTTATGAAAGTACCTTCGCACCTTCCCGATCACTACCTCACAACTATTCTCTAAATTTTCAATTTATTTTACAAAATAAAAAATATACGAGCTGGCCACAACATTAAATTTACCGATTAACATTTCTGCGCTCAATACCAGGTTTATGGGGCTCGGCAAGAGGATGAATCTTTGAGGAATTATTTAAAAAATGAAACTTGGATATGTACATTCTTGTTATTTCGTAACGTTTTAGAATAAAAATATTTATTAATTTAATGAAAAACAATGAAAAGTAGCAGAATGGAAAATATGTTAGCGAACAAATCTGCGAATCTCGATTTTATCATTGAATTTTAATTTAAAAACGCGACGAACTTTCGTTCCAACCCACTAACTTGTAGTCACTTTCAGTGCTCCGTAAACCTAGTGTTAAGGGTAGTTCTAACCTTATTTCTCGTAACTTTTTAATTAGTTTTCCGGCTCGTAGTCTCGTAACACATTTCTAATTTCCAATATCATTTCGCCCGGCGCTGCATCGGAACACGTACTACGCGATCACAAAGGACTTCCTAAGTCGCCGGCGTCACACTATCGCAAACGAGGCGGGCACTTTAAAAACTTGTTGCGCCAACTCCCCGCGGCGCAGTTGTTCGCGCGGCGTAGAACGAATGCAGATTAGAAACTGCGTGAAAATTTCGTTAATTTCCAAAGTTTAATATTCCCGTTGTAGCGCGGCGTGTACGGACGGCCGGCGCATTCCGCGTGCATGTGCATGGAAACCGGAAGTGCTGCTCGCGAGCCCCATGCAACTCGATCGATCGCAGAAGTTATGTAATGACTCTCCTCGCGGGCTGGCTCCCCCAGGGCGACCGCCAAAATCTGGGTTATCGAGTTCGTTTCGACGTGGCACGCACTTTCGACCTACAGAACCTACAACACAGCTTCCGGTGTCTGGCGAGACTGCAGGAAAGCTAGCCTGATCCCCATGATTTTTAAATATGTTACAAATACCAACATTTCGAACAACTTTTCCCTCTGCATGTCAATCGTGGTCTCGCTTAGTTCCCGAGATATTCGCGAAAAACTGTCGGCACCACTACAACGAACTTTATGTAGACTTGTGACACTATGTTTGATTTTCAATGAATGAAACATTTACGAATCTGTTCCTCTCGTTTTTCTGATTAAAATGACACCAAACACGATATAGTTGCGATCATATTTACTCGTGTTACAACCGAAGTGAAGAATTCGTGCACCTCTACCGTAACTGTGAAATCCTCTAATCGCTCGTTACACGAGTAATTGTAATGGTAATTATATCGTGTTTGGTGTCGTTTTAATCAGCGAAACGAGGGGAGTACGACGGTAAAAGATTCATCGACGAAAAATAAAAAATTTCTATTTTTGCATGTACAAGCCTGAACTGGTCCTTTTTGTTGAGTATACCTCTTCTAGAACTGTCTCTCGGATGCGACAGTTACGGAGAGAATAGTGTAGAATGACGTGATAACAGGTGCCTAAAGCTCGAGGAGGCAATTCGAAGGTCTGACCAAGAGCGACCGCTTTAGTGTGCACTGCCGTAGCTGATCTGCAGTTTCGCCCGGTTTTTCGGCGACTTTTTCACGGTCCGCCGTCATTTCTCTTCGGCGACGATCGCCATTTTCCGCGACAGGATTTTTCGTGGCTCGTGTCTCGTCGTTGTCACGAGATTGCAAAAACGATCCGCGCGTTTTGTTTCGAACGTGCAATCTTCAGATACATTACAAGTTGCGCTACTTGTTAGTTCGCCGGGCACAAGCGCGGCTCGCCTCGGAAGAAGAATGCGGAAAAGTTTGATCTCCGCGCGGGGATCACGACTTTACCTTGGAATTGATGTGCTTACTTTTTGAAACATCTTATGCAATGTGTTCCAGTGACTCCTCGCCGCTTCCAACTTCCTTTTCGAAAGTTCAACGGGCGAAAGGTCCTTCCGCGTTATCTAAATCATGAATTTTATAATCCCGTTGTTCAGGTGATACACACGCTATACGGACGTGTCTGCTCGCACCTCGCAATGTGTAAACTCATCCCGCGTTACTCGCGTGGAACCCGGTAAATACCGCTAAATATGATTTAATTTTATTCAATTATATCGCATTCGGCGAGTTTAATCAAATTTACTTGAATTTATTTATTCGGGTCTAATTAAATTGTACGTGCTTGTTCGATGTATCCTGATTAAGTGCATGAATTTAAGCAACTTTTGGGAAACAACGTTTTTGCCTCGACGTCGAGTGCTATTTGTTAAATACGGATGTTTTTACAATTTTTTATCTTTACCTCCAAGGGCAATAAAATTCTTCTGTTTTATGCCCATAGTTTCGATTAATTAACTATTATATCATACTGGTTTATTCTGTTTCGAAGGTGTTTAAGCATTTATTTAAACTTCAGTTACCTAATAATAATTTGTGATCTGATAAGTGAACCTTAATTTTTAATTGTATCTTCTGTTGTAGAAATATGTAAATAATTTTATACAGAACATCTTATTTCCTTTATAATTGAGTTACTCATACGTCTTTTTAATTAATTACAAAAAGTGCACTTATAAAATGAAAGCATTCAAATCAAACGAGTAGAACTTCTAAAGAAACTATCTCCTAATATTTTAATTAACCCTTTACTATCTATGAGATTTGTAGAAAAATTGTATTATTTGAGAATTTATTAATTTTTAGTTAAGGATTATTTAATTCCTCGAAATTTACGGCTTTCTTGAACATCATCGAAATTCAACGTTTCTTCTTAACAAATATTAAATTTTTATATAGATCATAATAATAAACTAATAATTCCGGGTGAAACGAATAACACAATTCAGAACTGAAAAATAAAAACAAATTGGTGCAATTTAAAATAGTAGAAAGATGAGAAAAATTTAATAATGTCACCTACCATTTTCAACATATTAACATCATTCAGAAAAGAGAGAATCAGAATTCGAAGTCTAATAATGTATGGTATATTCGAAAAGAATTGTTCAACATTGGAGGGATGCTCATGAAATTGATTAGGTCCAGTAAATGTATTAGAGATAGGGAGGGACAGCAACAGTTTCGGTTTGACCGGAAGTTCGCGATTCCGGCAAACGAGATTGGTGTGCGCGTATTAATTTCGCCGCCACGAACTCGTTAAACTAGAGACGCAATACATACTTGTATTGCTTACTTCGAATGTTACGCGGCGACATCGAAATCTGGGTTATCGAATTCTGGTTGGTGAATTTCCTAAAGGCAGTCGTGTTTCGCGTCAGCAGATTTTGATAGTTTCGTCTGCATCTTTGCTATCGGACGAGCGACAATGTCACAAGTTTCGGCGCTCCAATTATTTTATCGATAAGGCAAAATCCAAGCGACACGCCAGCCAAAATGGAAATCTTCGAAAAACAAATAAATTATGTCGCGGTGCTTGACACCTATACTGTGTATTATAAAATTATATTGGATGGAACAGCAATGAAAATGTTTGAAAAATACGAATAAGTTATATAAAATGGTTAACACTTACTATTATAAACTGTGTGTATTATAAACTGAATATATATTACACAAAATGATTCATTAAAATACTATTCTATTATTTTCGACTCGCTAAAATTATTCGAAAGAGAAATAATTATTTTGCATATAAATCCTCATGATTGTGGTATTAAAACTGAACTTAAATATTTTATTTTAATGAAAAATTAAATAACACAATGAATTGTCAATTATCTGAACTATTTTATTACATTTTTTATCTTGTACAATTTAAAAAAATATTTTTTCGCCATAAGTGCAAAGAATTCCATGATAATTTAAATTTTTATTTTAATTTACTGGATCACTATTATAATTATATTTGCATATTTATATTTAGTAAATTAGCAGAGTCGCCGGATCAGGGGAATTTGCTCGAATTGAGGGGAAAAAGTTAACCTCTCCAGTCAGGTGATCAGTCACGTGACTCATGACGACAGAGACGAAGTCACGTGACCGGACCGTGACGAAAGCGTGGGGCAACAGCGCGGTAGGAGGGAAAGGGTACGACGAGAGACACCTAGTTCATCCGCGATTAAAAATTTCGATTATTTTCCACTGCGTGTTTGTTTATATCGGCTAAAAGGGAGCGACGTTGAATTTTTAATTTCAGGTGAACGCAATATGAACAGGACCTCCGGGAAGTCGATCAGAGCTTGGTCACTGGTGAATATTTTTAAATTAAAAAAATGTCGTGCTCTCTCACACGAAGTTTGACAATTTTTCAGAAAATATTCCGCCCTCCCTCCCACCAAGAAAACTGCCGTTTCCATCCTTTTTGGCATACGCCGAACACCGTACGCGGCGTTTCGGCCTCGCTTATTTCGAGCGGCCGCTCGCTTAACAATTAAAAGTTCGCCATTGAGAAAGCAATTTCGCATAGCGCGCGGCGAAAGGTTAATTTCTCGATAAGTTGCTTGCCCGTTTAACTTCATGCGAGTTGAAACAGCGCGCGTGCGCGTCTATCGCGCTCTTATTCGTCGGGACAGCGTATACGTATAAATTTCGGATTTCCCGGCGCGAGCGGAACGAGAAAATTTTTCGTGCTGCTACGAACAGAACCGGTTTCGTACGAGGCACGCTTCCGCGAACAGAGGGGCCGGGGAAATGACGGGGAAAAGCACAGGGAGAAAATCAGACTGTTTAAATTCCGTGGTCCCGATTCGCGCGGCGAGGCGAGGCGAGGCGTGCCAATTAAATTTTATTGTGATAATCGAGTCTGCGGCGCTCGGAGCTCGGAGATGACGCATCTGGAGGGCCGCGGGCTGCGGAATCCACTTCCTCTTTCATCCAGAAATGGCCGGCTCGATTAGCGCTCGAGGGGACGAAGTTTGAAAATCCGTCGAGCACGATAACTTTTCTCTTCCGACGGCGAAACTTTCCTACGATCGAGGGAACGTGAGAGTCGCTCGTGTCGCGTCCAGTACCGACGAGACGAATGAAGATAAAAAGTAGAAATTACTGGGGGGACAAAAAATCGAAGAAAGAGAAACAAGCGTAGTGGTACAAAATCGCTGAAACTCGGACTAAATTCATGAATTAGCGATACGGGCACGATACTTTGCAACTGAACAAGCAAATTGATCTTCTTGCTTATTGTTATATTCTATGCACTTGTGATAAATATGAATAGGTCAGAAACAGAATTTTGCAGACGGAAGAATTTGAGAATTTTTGGCTGTGAAATTTTCGGTTCATTAAAATAATTAAAAGGAAACACACGTGCTTCTCTGACAAGTGACGAAGAAAATTTTTATTTTGTCTGATGATATTTTATATTCCGTTACCGTGTGTCTTTTAATAATGCTCATTTTTGTAAGTGTAAGTGTATGTTTTGATACGTATTGCTACGTCGATTGAATTTGCTAATAATTATAGAAAGGAGCGGAATATTCAAATATTTAAATATTAAAATAATAAAATAATTTTTTACCAAATCTAAAGTCTACAAATCTCGAAAAATATCTCGTGAGGTATTACGATAACCTTGGATTAGTACTTTTACACGCAGGATGATAAAATGGATAAACCGGCTTACCGGAAAAAAAATTGAATTGCATTAAAGAATAAAGTGCATTTTGGTAGGTGCATTCACATTAAAAATAAGATTGTACGAAGTTAGGCCGTATTATACGATTTTCTTCTATTTTTACTTAAAAAATGACGAGTTGTATCTGACTTTATCGGAAAAATGATAATTGCCTTTGATTTTATCGGAGAAGGAAAGAAATTTTCAAGATTGAAAACGTGAATAATTACGTAATAATTTTTATCTGACTTCTATCTGACTTTATCGGACAAGAAAATGAGAAGGAAAAATGATAATAGCCTTTGATTTTATCGGAAAAGGAAATTTTCAAGATTGAGTACGTGAATAATTACGTAACAATTTTTGCCAGGGGTAATATTTTGGGAGAAGTAGAAAATTTGGAATTTCTACGATTTCGGTTGACTGCGCGACGAAGAAGGGACGGGCAGAGGAAAAATGGAACGAAGGAACGAGCACGGATGGCCGAGGCGAAACATCGTCGTCGTCGTCGTCGTCTGGGCCCGAAATGAGTCGCATTGAATCGAGGACAATTGATAGTTTTACCGGGTGTACGCGAGATGTATAATATTCGCAGTATGTCATTACCGCCTATGAATAATGTAACGCGTGGAAATGCGTTTCGAAATCGGCGGGGTTTCCGCGGCGAATCAAGTGCGCGGATATACATATACATATGTAATAGTATTTTATATATACATATATTGTGGCTCGTGTTTGCAATCCGTTTTATCGCGGCGCGATTAAATTGATCGCTTTAATAACGATCGCGATGCGAAAACGCCGTCGGAATTATTTCTCCAGTATGTTGGCGTTATTTTTCTCCCTTCCGGCCCGCTCTATGCGCGGCTGTCTCATTATTTTAGAATAGGGTATTGATCCCCGACCACTGGCTTCGACTTCGTGCCGCGGAAAACACCCGGTCGATGGCGAATTTGATTTATCGTTTTCTTGGTGGCTGGTTGTCTTTGATTGATACGCCGAAAAGCGCAGTTTGTAAATTGTTTTAATTGTTTTCTTGATGGTTACGTTGTTCCCTGCTCGATCAACAATTACAATGAAGGGACTCGTTTCTTTGGATATTCCTGTACTTGTTTGGATTATTGGATACATTATTTTTTACTTGTTAGAACATTTCAGGAAAGATTGTTTATCTGTATTAATATAGAAAGTAATTTTTAATTGTTTCCTTTAAGCATTCAATTATTTTCGTTTTAATTTTGTTCTTTATGTGTGGTTAAGTACGTTATTTTCTAATTGATAATTGATTAAATTGATAGGGATTGTTTATCTATTTTAATATGTAAATTAATTTTTAAATATTTGGTTATTTTAGTTTTTATTTCATTCTTTATTTTTTACTCGATAAAACACGTTGTTAAGAAATGCTGGTCATCTGAATATTCATTTGAATGTTCTCTTAATAATTGGGTAAATTATTTGTTATAATTTGGTAAAACATTTCAATAAACTTTTTCAATGAAACGGTTATTTAATGAAAAATCGTTTTAACTGTTTTGTTAATGATTGGATAGATTGTTGCTTTATAAAACATTTCAATAAATAGTGTTGTTTATTTGTATATCTTCTCTGTAGTTGCATACAGTCTCTTTTACTCCAGGAAAAGTTTCACTGAAAACGGTTATTTGTTTATGAATTGTTTTAATTGTTTCCTAGACGATTGGATAGATTATTTGATACTCGATGAAACGTTTCGATAAAAAGGACTGCGTATTTGTTAATTGTTTCCATTTTTACCTTTATTGTCAGACGCGACATTTTCTAGCTCGATAAAATGTTTCAGCGAAAAGAGTTGTTTGCTGGTGAACTATTTTAATTGTTTCCTGGATGGACAGATATATTACTTTTTTCTTGATGAAATGTTTGATTAAAAACGGATGTTGTTTTGTAAATTGTTTGATCGATACCCTTGTTTTATAATTGGTGAATCCGTAAAAGAGCCTTTCACAAAAATTAATAATTACTGAATGTTTCTGTGTACACGTGTAGCGATAGAAGTCGCAGGAAATTTCAAACAGTAAAACTATTGGAAGAACAAACGTTCACTTTGATTTTACATTGATAGTCAATTATGTAGTTTAGATTTTTGTAGTAAAATATTCGCAAGATTAATTACGAAACAACTTTTGCTTCAATGTTTCAATGAATTCGAAAATATGAGAATTTATCTTAAACTTATGAAATTAAATTATAAAATTGATATTTTGAATTTTTGATATATAGACTGCCAATCTTCATAAAAATTAGAAATTTATTGAAAATTGGAACTAGAAAAAATGAAATTTTCTGATTAGAAAATATATTTATAATAATAATATTGTATAATAAAATTTAATATGATATACAATAAGCAATTCTTTTTGAACAGATTTAGTATAAGCTCTATAAATAAGTTCCCTTTCATTTAGTTTCCATAATTATTATTAATCAATCCAATAATAGACAAGTTATTCATGAAATATTAATGTTTATCTATTTACATATGAATAATGATTTCATTTGCATTTTCAAGTGCAGTTTCGAAATGTTTTTTTTCTTAGAAACAACACACCGATTATGGTAATGGTTTATGTAATCAGTTTAATGAATATACTATGTATGGTTCCGTCGAGAATTCAGTTAATAAAGCGATTGCGTATAACGGATCGTGTATAACAGAATATTTTTATGTGCCGAGCGTTAACTACAAAGTCGATTGTGCTACCCAGGGTCGCTTCTCCCACTCTCAATGAAATGAGTCATTCTAGAAATAGAACGGAGGTAGCCTTGAATAACCAATTAATGTTGATCCAATTATAATACTAAATATATCAATATCAAGCAGGGAAATTCACGAAAATTATTATTCGACGACGCTCGTTTTATTTATAGCAACTGCTATCCTGACACTGCCACATTAACAGAAATATAAAGCGGTTAAAAAATTAAAAATATTTCGAGAGACTAAGCAAAAGGCATTTGTACTCGGCAGAAAATGCGCGGATGCTAAATCCATGAAATAAGAGCCGAAATATAAATGCAAATCCGAGTTCAACATTTTTAATCCGGTTAGCGTAAGATTTTTAAGAAATTTTTATTATTTCCTAGCTGAACCGTGGAAAAAAAAAGGAACGTGGAGACTTAACGGTGACCCCATTTACCGGAAGCTTTCTGCGAAACTTTTATAGATTTCTTTTTATTGTGCCAGCCGAGAAAGGCGACGAATAACAATTTTAGATTTTACCGGCGTGCGGTAAATGAGCTCGCGGCCAAAATACAAGTAATTAAACCGCTAAAATCTATTCATTTTCCGTAGATTAAGCGTGACAATGTTTTTATGCTAAGCGAACCTCGCGACACAATTCATTCAATTCGGTACACCTGTTTCAGTTTCTTACATTTGTGTAAGACGTTATACGTTACGTTCGCGACTGAACGAATTGTTCATTACCTCCCATTCAATTTAATATCATAATTGGATTGTGCATTTTTATGCATTCGTGGCAAAACAAGTATATTAAAAAATAAATAGCGTTTTTATTTTATTTCGACCATTTTAAAGATAGCATATTAATAATAACAACGCTTAAGATAGCTGACTAGTGGCCTTAAACGTCTGACAACTGAAACAAATATTGTACTCAAATAGATTGTGTTGAAAAAGTGATTTTTCAGTATTGGAAAAACATTGTGCAAACAATTTTTAATCCTTCGTTAACCTGTCTTACTTGGTCCTTGTTTCAAATAATGTAAACTGCCTGATATTTCCGAGTGTGCTATAGCGTTCATTAAAAATGTTAACGTAGACAACGAACGATAATTGTTAATTCAAATAACAATTGCCGTTTCATCACGCCGAGCGTGCCCCTCGGATGCGCTTAAAAGGTTAAGGAGAACGAGCCTTGGTTCGCTAAAAAGTCCGTCCAACTGCGGGTATCCGGCTCTGCCGAAAAAAAAATAAGGGAGCAGCTCAGATAGCGTCAAAGAGAAACAATTCTTTTTTTCTTCCGGAGCAAGAACAGCGCAGAAAAATATGAAACGTCGCAAGCTCCTGAAATCCCCGCCGTAACCCAATTACCGGTGCCGCCGATAAACTATAAAGAATATATTACTCCGTGCCAATAAACTTCAAAACGACTGTTCCGCCCACGCGCCCGAGGAGCCCAATAAAAAAACAATAAAAATTCCACAAAAATCTCCGGGAGTAACGGGGTCGCCGGGCCGGTTTAGAGTGAACCCGGGGCAGGCGGGCGGTCGCCGAGAGAATGCGAAAAATTTCCGGGGGCAAATCGTGCGAAGAGGGTTGATTCTACTTTCGAGACAAGCTGGTCCGCAGTCCCGGTTGTTCGCCGGCCACCCGTTAGAATATCGCGAAGAAAAATGACATAAGACATCCCCGTTTCGACTCGGGCGCCATATGACCGTCTCTGTCTGTTCCCCTCCTCTCGGTGTTCCCCCTACCGTCGTCGATATCCTACTACCGTCATTCCTTGCCCTCTCCTCTATGCCTGCCACCCCGTCCCGCGCCCATTCGTCCGACCAAGCTACACCCCCGCACTCTCACGTACCGTCACGCACACAAGCCCGCGGCTGTACCACCACCATCAAGCACCGAGCACCACTACCACCACTGTAATTCAGCAACAGCAGCGGAGCAGCAGCAGCAGCAGCGGGTTACCTGTGCCACCGGTAGGTACTCCCACTTCTGCGTCCCGGTGACCAACACTAATTGTAAGACCGACTCTCGGTGCATCGTCTTGTGGGAGCGAGACGGAGCGCTGGAAGAGAGGATGAAGCCGCTGGAAGGACAGAGAGAGAGAGAGAGAGAGACCGGCCCGGACGGGAGCGAGAGAGGTGTGCTGGCTGGCCAGGTGGAGGAACAGCGATCGCGAGACCCTGATGGTCACGGGGGCAAGGAAAGGGGGCTAGGTGGGAGGTCAGGAGAGTGGGGCGTCGGGGGAGGGAGGTGGCGGTAGAGAGGGGGAGGAGAGGGACAGTTACACGAAGCTAGAGAGTAGAACACAAGGGAGAAGGTAGCGAGAGAGCATAGTTTAGCATGGTACGACACGGCATATCCATAGACATATACACTGTGTCTATGGGCATATCGACGAGATCCGAGGGCGGCCGAGCACGACCGAGCGCCGCCGACTCGGACCCTGCGCGCTCAACCCAAACCCGAGGAAGCATAGTTGCATTTAAACTGCCATCCCACTGAGGTCTCTCTTCCGAGTAGTCTGTCGGCTGGGCCAGCTGCACTCGAGGAGTGCGCCCGAGTCTCGCCGAGTCCGCCGCGGTATACCTCTGCTCGCGCGTACACCCGCACTCTCTCTCCGGACAACTCGGTGTGTGACACTCGGCCTCGTCCACTTCGGTTCGGTTCGGTTCGGTTCGACTCGGTTCGGAACGGTTCCGTTTCTGTTCCGTTCTCGGCCGCGCAGTTCGTCCTCGTACCGCGCCAGGGAAACGTGCGTCGAGAGACACCGTTCGCTCTCGTTCTCTCTCTCTCTCTTTCTCTCTCTCTCTGTCTCTGACTCTCCGAGGGAGCTCTCCGAGGGGGTTGTTATCGCGCGCTCAACACCAGCCGAGGCCAGAATCCTCCTGAACCATCCTGCCAAAGGCCAAAGACGAAGTGAGAAGCGATCGGGTAAACGAGAGTCCGTGCACCGATCCCGGACAGTTTCGACCAGGTGTCGCGCGGTCTGTGACTGGTTCCGGTGACAAAAAGATCAAACCCTTCTAGGTGGTTAGAGGTGGTTTCGTTCGATCAGTGGACATTCGGATTCGAACTGTCAGAGTCGCGCTACTCGGGATCAGCTGCTCCGAGAACACCTCGCTCGCTCGGTTCTCGAGGTTGCAAATTGCTCGCTGGCATTCCACAGGCCCCGTTCCCTTCGAACGGTTCGTTAGCTTTTGTGCCCCCTTCGTCTCCGGTCGACCCCCCTTGCTTGCGTGCCAGGCACAATGCTGCTTCCTGGCCGGACCTAACGCGTCGAAAATTTCAGCAGATTCTCCTCGAACATTCTCTTTTGGCCCGACAACGACGACGACGACGACGACAGTTACTTGTTGACTTTCTCTCTCGCGGCGAGCCTACCCCGGGCATTATGTAAATCGAATTTGAATTTCTACGATGCCCACCGCATCCTCCTGCCGCGGCGAACTTGCGTATTACACTTTTCCCAACGAGCCCTTGGATCCACTCGCCGGAATTGCCCGGCGCAGATACCTTGATCGATAGGCCCGCGGGGCTTCGATCTGCAAATCGCCGTCCCGGCACCGTTCCTCCTCCACTCTCTCGCTCTCTGTCTCGCTCTCTTCCCCCTGTCTATCCGGGGCGAATTTATTACGGATCCAGGGAAGCTGGCTTCTCTCTTCGACTTATCGATCCTGTCAGAAAACGTTCCTTTCCTCGCGGAGCACGCTGTTGCTGCTGGGCTGTTCGAGTTAATTGCTCCGGTTAATTACCCTCGTTACGTCCAGCAGATTCTCACCCGATCGAGCCACCGCGCCGACCGGAAGAACTTTTTCCTTTTGCAAATTCTATTGTCTCCCCGCGACTTCTTCCTTGCCCGTCGCGTCGAGTCTTTGACAGCGTCCTCCGCTCGCACGGGCCAAACTTGTTATCGCGAATTTCAGCGAACTCGCTCCTCATCCTCCGACTCTCTCTCTCTCTCGGGCCGCGTACCTCTCTGCGCGTTTTTCGCGTTCCTGCCGATGTCCGCGCGCTGTTACTACGTGCTCGCCGCGACGGGGTCACTTTTAAAGCCGATATTGCGGAACCGAGTGATCGCCATAATGAAATTCTGCGAGGTCCTCGAATAATTCCCGGCGCCTGTGGCTTCTCCGCCGACCGGACCTTCTCGACGCGGCAAAAATTCGCCGGGATACAGCGAGCCGACTCGAAACTGCGAATCAATTTCACGCGATCAACGTGTGTTCCATTGTAAATCCGGCGAATTATGCGTCGAAGGGCTGCCAACGACGCGTTCGAGATGTTTAACTTCTCGTCTAGCATCGCACGACCGTCGTCTCGGTCCTCTTTCGGCGAAATTATCGGCCCGTGGACGGAAAGTTCTCGCCTCGGAATGTCCGGCCCGTCCGCCGTGTATTCCGCAGAGCTATCTCCGGTCCCGCTCCTAATTCGCGAATCGGCCAATTTCCCCCCGGGACTGTGTCGCGCCATGTGAACCCAAGTGTCCATTTCTCGGGCCGGAGGAATCTGGGAACGCCGAGGCTCTGAATTTTCTTCGGATTATCCGGTGTTTCTATTCATCCGAGAATCGCCGAGCGGCTGTTCCGCAGTTACCAGCCTCCACTTCGTTAGACGACGAAGTTTTCGATCCTCCGGAACTCCGGTCTTCTGGCCCCAGAGATCTGAAATGCCGAAGTTCGTAGAAGCACGATTCTGGCGAAGGTTTTCTCTGGTTTTCTCGTATTGTGCCCTCGGTCGTTTAATAACGCTGACCTAATTCTTCACTGGGGAAATGGTAAATGTGGTCCGAGGGTTTCCTGTCGTTCCCGAGATCAATTACTCTCGAAAAATAATTTCGCTTAGTCATTGACTCTTTTAAATATTGCCTGTTCCTTTAACGTCTGTGCCGTTTCCGCGTTGATTCGCAATCTCTGCGCGCATCGTTGCGGACGGTGTTTACGGGAAATCGAAAATAATCGTTTCGATCGATCGTGCGCGATGTGTGTACTTGTGACGTTCGGGAAACTAAAAACGCCAGAGGCAGAAATAAATGGCACGTCCGCTTAATTTCGCTCGAACGGGATCGTTCGAGTTCGTCCGCGTTCGCGAAGTGTGAATTCGCATAAAGATCCGGTCTATTGCTATCGATTTAACTGGTCCGTCGTGTGTACCAGCGGAGGGACATAAGGGACAGACTCTCGCCGTATATTTCGCGGAATACGCTCTCGCCGCGGGTGATAATGCTATTCATCCGGCCGCCGCGGTGTGCTTGTCTACGACGGTTTAACAGTTGGGAATTTTATAAACGAGCCCGCAGCGAGTGCAGTTTCGAGTGTCGAGGGCCACGCACGCAGCCAGCGAGAGTCGATTAGCCCGTAGCTGGGTCGGGCGAGACCACTAGCAAAAGTGGACTAGTCAGATAAATTGCCGCGTCGCCTTTTAATTAGTTCGTTCGACCAGGGGCATTCGGAAACTTGCTCGCCCCCCGTTACTCGCGGCGTTTTCCCCGCTAACCTCGGCCTATCGTACCTTGGAGAAAAAGAGAATCCGCAATTTGCTATTTATCTCGGCGGAGGTTCCCAGCGAAAGAAGCTCTGTCCTTGGAAGGATAACGGGGTTGATTCGCGAGGGTAAAATTACAGCCGGATGCAACCGGGGCCGGCATGGCGCGGCGCGATGCGGCCCGACAAATTGCAATCCCGATTCGCAGCTTCTGTAATTACCGTTGATACTTGGTTCCGTGTCGCGGGATCGTTACGCGCCACCAAAAGGTAATTTCTTACTCCCGATGTAATAGCACGCTCCTACGCCGCTTGTGTACACACATCGGCCGCCACTTTTGTGCAACTATTACCGCAATTACTCGTCCTCCCTGTCGATCGTTCCCCAGTCAACTGTTGCACGCGAGTTATCCGCCACTCACGACTCGATTCGTTACCCGTTCGTATCGGTTAATTAACTGCTTAACCGCGAACGAGCACCGCGCGCGCCGTGTTCCATACGGAAAAATCATCGGACGCCGCCAAGCCGACTGGCCTAATTGCTCGTGACCCCGCGCGCTACCTGGATTCTTCGTGTCCAACAGATTCCGAATTCGTTACGAATAGTTTTCTTTCGTTTTTGTTTTCTCGGTGCCCATCTCGCCCGGAGCAGCGTCGACGGTGTTTCGAAAATCCACGCGTTTCGACACGTTGATGGCCGTATTGATCGTGCGTGGCTGACACAATTCTTCGTCCATCTTTAATGTTACTTTGACGTCGGCGGTTCTGCCGCTAGAACCTAACGAGATTTTATTGTTCCGGAACGTGACGAAAGCGTTTTTCCAAATTCCGATCGCGTTTGTTACATATCTTCGAATTTTTACTCGGGCGTTGTACGCATTAGCTGTGTGTATTAATTGGGAATTTTATTTCAAATTTCTTTCGCCCTTCGAATTAAAGATTCGGTAATTATTTATGGTGAAATACGATGGAAATTATTTTTTACGTAGAACATAGTAAGTTGTCACATATTTTTGAGTTTTTTGAACGTTACTTTACAAATTAATTCTAAAGTTTATCTTAAATTTCAAGTGTTTGATCCTTCAAAGATTCTCGGATTTTGTGCGTTTATAGAAAAAAGTGTAAGTTTCATTTAAAATAGTAAAAATATTAGAGGATTGAAGATATTATTGTATTATTTTCAGTCTATTAAACATGTTAGAAGAGCAAATAATTGTTTATGTCACTCCAGTTTGTTGCAATTCGCGTAGAAAATTTGTATTTTGCGTAAAGATCCGCTGTCTATTAATTAATTTTTACGCTTAACACATCTGTTCAGATTTTAAGAAAAGTGATTAATAGACTGCGGATGTTTATGCAATTTGTAATTTTTGTAAAATATTATTTTCGGCGGTAGTAACGTTTGCAGATCTGAAATAAATCAAAATCGTATTAAATTCTGTCAAATGTTATATCCTAGAATTTTTTTGAAATTTTTCAGAAGCCATAAATGCAGGAAGATCCGCAGTCTAGTGATTAATGATTAAATTTTGTGCAAAAATATATTTCTCTACATCGAATTTCATTAGAATTTTTATCTAAAAGGGAATCTTAGGGATAGTCGATCAATGAATTAATTAAGGAAAGTGATGCCTTTCGATATCTGATATTTTCTGAAACTCTTACAACAATGTTTCTTCAATCGTCTCTTTAATATAACATTAATGTGATAAAATATTGAACTGGAACAGCAATGCATTTTCAATGAAACTAGGCGAAATAGGTTATGAAACTACTTCATTATGCAGGAATCGATGCGAATGATCATGCTACATGGGTGACACAATTCTTCGGCCATCTGTAACGATCAATTCCTGTCGTAACATATCTTCGTAAACTGAATTTCGCTAGGATTTGTATGGCTCAAAGTGTAGCCTGTATACTAAGCTTTGCGATTCTGTGGAACTTTTAGGTTCGACAGTCAACATTTTAATCAAGATTTTAAAGCAGAACATACAGCAAACATATCTAGTCCTTCCTCGACGTTTTATACCTTTGCAAAGTCGAAAAACAAAATTCCTTTAATTAGATCTTTAGTACGAACTGAAAGTGACAGAGGATTAAATTAGATCCGAGGATTTCTCGATTAAAATTCTAATAGGGATTAGGCAAAATAAGATCTGGAATTTATGTCTTCGTTATGCAACAGCTGAATGTTCTCTGCAAAAATAGCGGATAATGTCAAACGTGTAATTTCTGCGAAACCAGTCGGTTCAGTGCTGTCCACGGTTGTCTGCAATTACTCAATCATTAGAAACTTTTAAATCGATTGTTAGCAATGTGAACATCCTTGAAATAACAAGATTTCTCACTTTGACGACCAGTTGGCACTTTCAATTTGCCGTTCGAGAAGAAAACCCATTTGGGCGAAAGAATCTATAGCGTATTCACGCCAACGTGTTTCTTTCGAAAATTATTTCATCCAAAAATGTACCACCAAAACTCCGATTTCAAACTTTTCGAATCAGCCAACCGATTTGCATTTGGATTTGCTTAGAAAAATGCATTCTGAAACAGTCGATATTGCAGAAGTTTCGACTGCAGACCTTTCTACTTCGAAATTCATACTTTGAAACAAGCATTGAAACTTCTCTTGCTTCTTTATAGTAGAAGTACAGAACGTTTCCAAAATCGTGGTGCTGGTGATTCTACATGCAAAAAGAAGTCGAAAAGATGGAATAACATTTTTTTGTAGGACGCCCGGTTTTCGAGAAAAGGGAGATCGAAAATCGAGTTCGCGTGCTCCAGTATTCGCGATAAGTAGATCCGGTCGGTCATGCACAGACGCATCAGCCGATGCCTATCTAATGGAGCGCGTATTCACTGAATCCTCGAACTCGGTTTACTCGAAAACGAAGCGTCGAAAGATGTCGTTCCTTTTTCTCGACCTGTTTGTGTGTGTGTGTACTAACAGCCTGTATATGTACAACCTAAACATATACTTACAAACACGTTTAAACTTTCTGTACAGACTCGAATAAGAAGGTTACGAAAAACAATTCTTTCAAAATTTCTTTCCCTCGTCGAACTTAGAAATTCGAGACTCAATTTCCAAAGAAATCGACAAACTTTGGAGCAGCCTGCCATTAAAAAAATTTTTTAATTCAAAATTCTGAGCGGGAGTAATTTTTCCAAAATTTCTTCCTCTCGTCGAGTTAAAAAATTCGAGATTCAATTTTCGAAGGAGTTTCAAAATTTGTGTCAGTGGATCGCAAAAATTCGGAGCAGTCTGCGACCTTCCCAAAATTTCTTCTTTTCTTTCTCTAGTCGAGCTTAGAAATTCGAGACTCAATTTTCAAAGAAATCTACTTTTCTCGTCAGTCGAACACCGAGAATTGGGAGCAGCGTGCAATTTTTTGAAAAATTTCTTTTTGCTCCACTCGTCGAACTTAAAAATTCTAGATTCAATTTTCAAATGAGTCGACAGATTTCCCTTGTCGTTCGGACACCGAAAATTCAGAGCATCCTAAAAAAATTCTCTTTCTCACGTCAACCTAAAAAATTCGAGATTCGTTGTCCAAAGGATTCAACAAATACCTCTCGTCAGCGAATCACCGAAAACTGGGAGCTGGCTTCGGAGGGTTCCGATCTGGACTTTCTCGCAGTGCTCGTCAACTTGGTTCGGTCCGAGCACCGGCAATAGGACAGAACTTTCGCCTAATTTCCGCGGTCGGGGGACTTGGTGGTAAACCGGAGGGTTTCCATTTAAAAGAGAAATTCCTTGTCTAGTTTTAATAAGACGGAAAACGTGGTGATTCCTTGGAAAGGCTTGGCGAGTCCTCCTATTAACTGGAATCGGTCTCGATCGATAACCGGGCGGGGGTTGAAAATTAAAGAGCGCACTATTGTGAGAGAACATCTGAAGTAAATTCTCGCGAGTGATGGGGGGAGGTGGAGTAGGTGGAGTAGGTGGAGGAGGAGAATTGATGAGGATCGATGTCGGCCGAAGGAGGGACGAGCAGAAAGGGGAGAGCCGCCGGCATCTTTTTGTTCGGCGAAAATCGGTGAGTACGAATGAAATCACTTTTATCGGAGGGAATTTAAAGGTCTACGCCGCGGCAGCGAACGGCGCGGCGTGGTTCGAGGGTTCGGGAGACGCAACAGGGTGACATGTGCGATATTCGTGTACGTGTGCGCTGGTACCGAGGCTTCGCTTTGATACTGATAGACTATAAATCGCGTGCGCGAGCCCGGCCAAGATTACAGAACGCGCGTACAGACACACCGGGTGGAAGCTAATGCAATACTTTGTTGAATAATGCGCGAGCAAATTGTTGCCGTACGTCCGTTTGATTACCGAGCGATTACAGCCCTCCCCGGCCATTCCGCGGTTCAATAAAATGATAAAGTGCGCCCGAAGAAAGTGCAATTTTTCTTCATTTCCTCAATTATCTTGGACTCGCGCCGCGCCGGCCCCCACGATTTGCTCATGTTTATGCAAGACCTTGTACGGAGTAATTTCGAGGGAATCAAACAGAGATTTGTTCGCGCTAAATGCACTTAATGCGCCCACTGCCAACACGCCGCGCGTAAATCAACGGAATCCGCGCAAGTTTATGATCCTGTGGTTCGGGAAATAATTCTGTAAGTCGAGCGAGAACTGCTGCACAATTTTGGGTACTTCTAGTTTCCATTTATTCGGTTCTATTATTGTTTCAATCAGTGGTTCTTAGAATTATTTTTATGAGTACGTCAGCTTTTAGAAGAGGAGATTATTATAATACCTTTGACTAATTCTGGATTCACTGAAACTCTGAACATTATTCTATAAATACATTAAAAAATTAAATAAGTTTAGATCTACTGAAACTCGCAGAAGTGTATTACTTATTTAAGTGTTTCTTTAAATTATTCTACAAATGAGTACGTCAGCTTTTAGAAGAGGAGATTATTATAATACCTTTGACTAATTCTGGATTCACTGAAACTCTGAACATTATTCTATAAATACATTAACAAATTAAATAAGTCTAGATCTACTGAAACTCGCAGAAGGGTATTACTTATTTAAGTGTTTCTTTAAATTATTCTACAAATGCACGAGTTTTCTGAAACACTAAGCAATTATTAATTTTAATAGTTTTTAATAATTGTGTTGACTGACACTTACAGAAAGGTACTATTTATGTAACTAGTGTTTGTTAGAATTATTGATTAAAGACGCAAGTTTGTAGAAAAAGCCTCCACTTGTTAATATTAATAATTTTAAATAATAGAAAGTTACTATTTATTTATTAAATACGATGATCAGTACATCATTGATTAAACGTAAATGTGATTGATACACTTAAAATTGATGTGTTAAACAAATTTTGTAAATGATTATATCAAGATTATGTAGTGTTAAGACTTGCCAGAGTGGTTATAATTTAAATTTCGATGTATTCAATCAATTTTAAATGTAACTATTGTAAAACAAGTTAGTTCTAATTGTTCACACATGCAACGATTTATTTAAATAATAAAGTCATCGTCGAATTAATAGGGAATAAAATTTTAATTTTCGAGCTGCACGCGAGAAGCACAACCTGGTCGTATGTGATATTCTCCCTTGTTGATCAAACGTAAATATTTTATTCTTTTCCACGTTTGTACGATTTTCTTTCACAGCGAGTGCTCGCGTTGGAACGTGCAATGCTAGCACGAAGTTTACAGTTCGCTCATTAAACTTTATCAACCTTTTTACTATAATGAGTTTTTCGCAAGCGTGTGTAATACGTATCCATAAAATTCGTAGTCCAGTATTATGAAACCAAAGCGAAACCACGTTTCGCTTTTTTTTTCGTGTCTGTAGAGCAGTCGGGGCAAATAATATATGTATAAATTTGAGTACATGCACCTGGTGCAATTAGTAGATTGCATTTGCGAAACGCCTGATTCTCTGGAATTAAAATTCTAGAAAAAAGAAAACGGTATCTAAATTATTTGTACGAGTTACTTGATTGCTTCGTGTGTAAGAATATTTCGAATGTACAGTGATTATGATAGATTTATGAGGTTGAATTACAGGAAGGAATTCCGAAGAAAATACAGTTTATACCCTGGCTGTTAGTCGCGTGACTCGCGTGTGGCTCGTGAAGGTTTGAATTTAGGAGTCCATTGACCTACATTACATGTCCGAGCACATTTTAACGTATCCACCATACCATGACCCATATGTTGGACAAAATGGTTTTGACGCATGAGTGTACGAGCAACATATGGCACACACGGATGCATTTAACTTATTCTAGGCCGTTTCTCGGAACGTGTGAACAGTTTTCCAGTTCTATTTACGGGGACTATTAAATCTGAAGTCTTCTTTAACGTGGCCGACACGAAACTCGCGTTAGGGCCTGGAACATTTATATTCAACCGAATATTTAACACCTAAATGTATTTAAATTATTTGAGTATCGAGAATAACAAAATTCTTTTTATTTAATTAGAAAAGCACACCTGGAACATTTCCATTTAATTTAATATTTAATACTTACATTTACTTAAATTATTAGAAAATTCGTTTTACTTAATTAGAAAAGCACACCTGGAACATTTCCATTTAACCTAATATTTAATACTTACATATATTTAAATTATTAGAAAATTCTTTTTATTTAATTAGAAGAGCATACCTGGAACATTTCCATTTAACCTAATAATTACTACTTAAATTATGTGAGTGTCGACAATAACAAAACTCTTTTTATTTAATAAAAAACACCAAAAACATTTGAGTTCAACAGTTGAAAATTTCTCATGAAATTCTTCTGACATTATTATTGAAAAGAAAATTATCTCAGCCATTAAAAGGTCTATTAATAGACCTGGTAGGCAAATTGTTAAATCAAGTTAGGTTTGCTTTAAATAAATAGATGTGTTATTTAAAATTAGAGAAGAAGGTTCTTAAAAATAATCATCTTTACCGTTTTAGAAACAGGAAATTGACTGCCATTTACAGCTATTTGAAGCTGTAAAATATAATAACAAACTAGTATATTATAATATAAAGAAAAATCTAGCTACATTAAATTCCCATATTTTCTGTACGAAATATTGCAAATTACTATTCATATTATTCATTCTTGATTTTAGTTTCTACGCAAGATTTTTTGTGAACTGTGTTTTAAAAAACATTTTTTCGAAACCAAGGTCGTCACTTCCGAATAGATATTGCAGGCCAGAAAAAAAAAGATTTCAATTTGGCGGACAGTGTAATGGACGACGCGGGAACGATGCGAATAACTAGCGAGGCGCGGCGAGCGAAATGCATGCATATTGTATATCCAGCGCTAGCAAAAAACAATATTGTTGTATTAAAAGCCTCTCGCTCCGTTATTACTTGAAATGGGTCAAATGCCGGCTGGATGTCGACTCGGCAAGAGTTAAAGAAATCATACAGGTCAGTTGCCAACTCCCGTCGAGCTTATTATTGTTGTGTCATCCTGAGACTAAAAAGACCTAGGCGTAATCCATCTTGGGAAGCTAAAAAGGATGACACGTTTAACTCCATTCAGAAAAGGAGGCCTGTCACGTGTCACAATCCGGACATGGACGCGTCAAACTACACATTCTCTGGTCCGACCCAATCGCGTGCAGAGTTCGCGATTCACGCTTAAATATTAGCCCGAGAAAAACAGGTCGATGCGTTATCGGGGTGAAGTGTGACAGCAAAACGAGCCGGAATCTTTCACGTCCTTTACCGAACAATTATTATCCTGCAGTGCTGATCGTGATTTTTTCTTTATTTATGTCAGTATACTGAAGGAGGTATTCTGGTTTCGAGTGCCATTTCTTTTTCAACAATTTTTTGGCGCAGACAGGGTTTAGATATTGTCATCAATTAATATCTAGTTTACATAAAGATCACCTGTGTCTAATTATGAAATAATAACAATGCAAAAGCGAAGTGCAGCATAACGTTATCATTCACCGAAGCATACGAGTGCAGGAAACCGATTAATCAAAAACTGAGTAAACTGATTAACAAATGCTGCTTAATTATCTGCTTTCTGCCCATCTCCAGTGTCTTTCTTCCTAAACTATTGTTTTTCAAATTATGATTATACACATCTCATCAATCTTTACCGTAAATTATGAGTAGCCTGCGGATTTTATGCGTTTCGGCTGATTAATGTTGTTGAAAGGTAAAATCCATTTTTATTTAATTTCTGTTCCTCGCAATTCGCCTAAACAATTTTTATTTTCCATAAAGATCCGCAGTCTTCATTTCTTTCCCAATGTAGATTGAAATTTTGTGAAAAATCTCAGTGGCTGTTGAATTTTCTTTTATCAGTCTCGGTTTCTCGTATGCTCGATGTAAAAAACAAAGTGATTAATGGTTAATTTAACACGACGCGTGTTAGATTGAAACATCTGTCATGCTTAGGAGATACAAGTGAGTCATCTCGGTGTGATGAATTCTGACGTGTGATATTATTATCTGGCATTGCCGCGAGATCAACATGATTTTTTGTCAAGTTGATTTCAATTTTTCATGTATTTTTTACGATACTCCGCCGTATGAGTCAAATTCAATGGTGACGTAACAAGTTTTGCCGCATCTTCCGCTATACGCGGAATCCACGTAGCATGTATACATAGTAATTCTACGGTATAGTTGATACTGTGCCTTCTCTCTGTGCTCTTTCCTTGGCAGTGAAGCGCACAATTCTTGGCACTTGACAATTAGGTCACCGTTGGTTAAGGTATTTGTGATAGGTCGTAATTGCCTGGATCGTGCTCGTTCAGTCGCGAAAAATGACATATTTCGTATTTTCTTTAATTAATGTTGCTTCTCTAGTTTGCTGCACTGCAATTAGCCCGCAGAGAATTGTTACCGCGTCGTTACATCATGAACTTTAATGATAAGATAAAAATCGAGCGTACAACCATTCTGTATAACGCTTTGTTTCCTGTCATTATGTTCGTCGAACGCACTATAATCGTCGAGAGCGGTGTTCTCTGCATTTATGTTGTTCATTTGACAGCATTCAACAATATTTACTTGCAGTTTTTAAAAAGCTTCGAAGGAGAATAAAATTGATATTTGAATTAAAGTTTAATCTTTTTGTGTTGTTTTTAGACAACTGTTAACGCAACATACTTTATAATTGTAAATTTGCATAAACAGAGTCTACTTGTTTTTCAATAGTTTCATTTTATCATAAGAGAATGAAATTGATATTTGAATTAAATTTTATACTTTCTGTAGTATTTATAATCAATTGGTACTATTAATATTCAAAATAAATTTGTATTCTTTCTCGAATCTCTCACTTTGAAACTTTAAATTTGCATAAACAGAGTCTACTTGTATTTCCGTTAGCAATCTATTCTTACCACGAGGAATTCTTCTGTATGCTTCTATAAGATAATTTATAAAAATAGATCTTGCATAAAAATAAAAAATCAGAGTTCACTTATTACTAGGCCACCTTTGTAAATTATGATATTCGAATCAGAAAATTTACTCTATCAAGGGTTTTTTTTATAATCGAAAGTGCTGTATATGCATGTAATCTGCAGTCTAGTAATCTTATCGTTACAGCTTGCTTACATCACAGTTATCAGAAACTGATTACTGTGCTGCGTAACAGTTATCGCAAGTAGCCTCAGATTTTCCCACGCATGAGTCACCGTGCGTCAGTCACACTCTTATTAGAATATAACCATAAACATTTCCGTAGTTCATGAAAAACGTAGTTATCGAAGTTATTAAAGAAAGAAAAAAATTTTTATTTGGCTCATGTTTCTTGCAATTCGTGCAGGCAATTTTTATAATCTATAAAGATCCGCAGCCTGGAGACGAGTCATTTAATGTCAGACGAGCCTTTATTAGAACTAGGGTCAACGAACAAGAATCAATAATCTGTAAATGCAAGCTCGCATAAAGATCCACAGCCTTGGCCATTAGAGCACATTGAACAGTCATCAATAGATAGAGATATACATCTGTAAAAAAAAATTTAGAAGAGCGTGTGACTTACACATTGACTGATCTTCGTAGTTAAAAATATTTTCAATGCTAGCCATTTAGCGCTAGGCAAGAGCTTCTTAGAACCAGGGTGAATAGACAAGCACCAGTAAGAATTAAAAATAGTTGCCATGAAGAAAGTTGCATGAAGGTCCACAGTCCTCATCACCAAACTCTGTGATCATCATCATCAGAAAAAGACTCCCCCAAAGACAAGTCATTTAGTCAGCCCTCTTTAGAGCAAGGATCAACGAAGAGAGATCAGTAATCTACAAAAATTGGTAGGTCCTGCATGCAAAAACTTGCATGAAGAACAACGATCCTCAGAATGTGCTTCAACCAAAAAAGAGACAGCATAATTGTCTCGAGAGTCTCTAAAAAATTGATCACTTGCATAGAGGTCCACAGTTCTCATCACCAAAATCTGTGATCATCATCATCAAAAAAAGACTCCCCCAAAGATAAGTCATTTAGCCAGCCCTCGTTAGAGCCGGGATCAACGAAGACAGATCGGTAATCTACAAAAATTGAAAGTAATACCCGCAAAGAAAAGCTTGCACGAAGAGCCACGAGTTCCGATTGAACCGCGAGAAAATCAGCACAACTGTCTCGAGATTCCCTGAGAGAGAGAGATGAGTGGTTTAGCGCGCTCGGCAAGCCCTTATTAGAGCGTAGGGTCAACGAGCGTGGATCGATACGGCGAATGATGTCCTTAATCCGGCCGTTCGAACGAGCGTGGATCGCGGGGGCCGGCCGTTACAACGAAATTACATCACATTTGCGAGGCGGCTGCTCTCGGGCTTGTTCCATTGCGCGGCCCGACACTTTAGAACTTGAAATTATTTTGAACGAGCACCTTACGCGGCTGGCAATCTGCTGCGTGCGCGCGAGCAGCTAAGAATCCGCCCTCCCGCATCGCGGAGTTATAACGGCGGTCGTTGCAAAGGCTTCGGGAAACGCGAAACGAAAAGCACCTCCCGGGAAATTGAATCGACGCGCACCGCGCACTGGTAGATAGATCTCATCTTTCTCCCACCCCTCCCCTCTCTCTCTCTCGTCCCTCTCTATCACCGTTCTGTTTTTCTCCGGCTACTCTTACTTTCCCTTGTTCTTTCTCCGTCTCGTTTTTTTTCGGCGGTTAGGAGACGAGGATGCAACGCAGAGGAGGCGAACAAGCGGCGAACAAAAAGCGGACGAGAGGAAGGAAATCCAATTTGTTCGGATTGCTAAATGTCCCGCCGGTTGCACGCGATGCAAACACCCCGGGTCAGCATAATCTCGGGAAAGTAGCAGAGATTAGAGGTGAAAGGCGCGATTACCCGATACCAGCCCCACGGCACAGACATCCCCCCGAACGTTCTACAACGCGATTTTTATCGGCCGACGAATTCGATTGAGTTATCGGCCCCCGGATCGGACCACCGCTGTAACGGCGATACTTCTTGATAGGGATCGATGGGGATTGAATTCACGGCAGACAAATTCTTCGGGGCCAACAACTTTTTCGGAAAACGCCAAAGGTTACCCTGATCGACAATCACATTCGGAGCTTGCTCGCCGGCGTTCTTGTTTGCGCTGGTTTGTGGGGCTCGTAGATTCCAGATTTGCGAAAGAATCTTCTGGGAATTTGGAATATTTGCTGCGAGTGGGTGCGATTTTCTCAGATGAAGTGCAAAGAAATCTTCGCTTTTCTCGGGAATTGGCGAGCTTGTTTTATCGTATAGGTAAATTTCACGGCGTGATATTTTCTTTTGATATTTGTGTGTCGATTTTGAAAATTTATAACAATTAATTCTGGTTCAAATGGGAAGAATTTTTTGCGATGATGTATAAAGAAATTTTCGATTTTGATGCGAGTGTTAATAATAAATTGCGAGTGAATTTTGCAACGTCTCTGTGATATTTCATCGTGATATTTGCATGCTTGTACATTTTGTCAGGCTAATAGCTATTTAATAGTCACGTTTTGTTATTATTAAACTGCGGATTTTTATGCGAAATAAAAATTACTTAATAATTTTAATGGGTTGGAGGTACAATAGTATTTCTGAATGGTTTAAATATTTTCACTGTTTTAGCCCAGTTCGAGTTGTTATGGATGCGTGTTTGAAAATATTCGTGTTACGTTGTAAATAATCAAGAGAATTAATAAATTAGAAAAACCGGGAAATTTGATACAGTTTTTACTTTATGTATGATTTTCCGTAGATATACAACTGAATACATTTTCCATAGTTTACAAAATCATATTTTTGTTATAATACTTCAACTAAGTGTAAAAGGCAAGTTCATTTTCGCTGGAGAATCTAGTATTGATTCTAAATGTGCAAAGAGATCATTAAATTGTATGGTATAATTATTTCGTTCTATATTTAAAAGAATGTAAGTCTCTAATTACATCAAATTACTTCTAAGAAAAGAATTGCGTCGTATTTAGTGCGAACGACAGTACTTGGCCATACATCTAGCTACAGCCTTCGCTCATTGTACGTAGAGTCATAAAAGTTGTAGCACGAAAGTTTACGAGCTTCTAATACGCGTTAAAGAGCTTGTCTTTACTGCAATTTTCATGCAGTTTAAGAAGTTCGAGTGAACACGGTAATGAACCGATGAAATAATTCTATGCCACCTGTAACAGACATTCTTTCCATGCTATAAGCGCCAACAGATCAATGCACTTGAATAAATAATTTTAATTATTCAGTACTTTGAGGCCACTGATTGGTGGACTTGTATTTAGCTGCTCTGTTTCCTTTTAGTTTTAATAATTCCCTTATTATTATTGCAATTTTTAGTTTATAAGATAATAATACTGGAAAAAATGTTCAATTAATATTCAATATTTACTTATAAAATCGATATTATCATAATTAAATTCCAAGAAACTGGAGTGAAATTCTACTTATTTTCTTTCTTAATAGGTTTAATAGGTTGAAAATAATATAATAGTATTCTCACATTCTTCTAACTGCATAAAATCCGCAGTCATTATTATCGTGATGTTAATATTTACTTGTAGTATAAATATTGATAGTGACGTTACCACGCGGTTTGTACTAATTTTGTTTAAAAAGCGCTGGAATTGTCCCCGTTTCGCTTAAAACTCCGACCTAACGAATTCATTTAATCATTTGCTTAATCGTCGAACGGTCGATGGCGAGATACAACTGACCCAATTACGTAGCCGATCAGTTATCGAATTATCTGTCGGTTAGTTTCAATTTTCACAATATCCCTTGCGACAGAGCCGCATTACAGAATGATTCGATCGTATTCGCGATAGTTATTTCCGTCGGATATGCCTCGCCGTGAGTGTTCGTTGCGCGCCGAGCTGATTCGTTCTTTTCACTTTTATAAATGAAATCTACCCACGTAGCGTCTTTATACTTCATCTTAGAAGGGTCCACCCACTCGAGGCAAATACTGCCTCCTTGCCGCACGGTAAACTAGATTTCTCATTTGATGTCGAAAAATAAGATGCAGCTACGTGGACGTATCTCTGCTTCCCTTCCGAACGAACGAATGAAAGTAAATGATTCCTTCGGTACGTTCCCGCGGAAATGAAAAATAAATTCACGGTCTTCGGTTGGTTTCGAGCTTGCGTTTAAAAACTCTGGCTGTCGAGAGTTCTGCGTTGTAGCTACCAGAAGGATCGTCTCTCATGCATGGTCCACATTTTTATTGAAAAGGTACTGTAAGAAATCAGCCACGGAGAAACGAAATTATTGAGATTGAAGTATTCACCCGCATTTCAACGTCGAGCTAGGCTCCTCGTAAATATTCTAGTCTTCTCTATTCTGTTGCATATTAAACATTATATTATTAATATTAATACTATAACATTCTATATTCTATATATTCTATAATTTTCTGTTTTTTATATTTTTTACATTTTTTATCATTTTTGTAATTTCTATATTTTCTATGTTTTTTATATTTTTTATAATTTCTGTAATTTCTATATTTTCTGTTTTTTATATTTTTTATATTTTCTATAATTTCTGTAATTTCTATATTTTCTATGTTTTTAATATTTTTTATATTTTCTATAATTTCTGTAATTTCTATATTTTCTGTATATCCTATATTCCTGAATATTAATGTTAGTCGTTTCTTTTGAATAGAAATTCAATTTTCTCGTTAGCAATATTTATAAATTTTCTCTTTCATATACCACCCCTGGCAAACCCCTCCCAAGGAGATGAGACATTTTTCGTGCATCCTGCAGAGGACCCTTGGAACCAGCATTTTTCAATCGTATCGCACCGCGGTCGTACTAAGCAACCAGATACCCAGTTTCCGTGTCGCTTCGCGGCACCGTAATGAAAGTAATATGAATTAGAGCGCGAAGAAAACAGCGCCGGGACGAGGGACAAGGCGGTTCAATTCAGACGGCAGTCCTTTCTCCCGTTTCTAAAGATCTTTTGTCGGTTAGGAGATGGAGGAGTCGGTGGCCAAGCATTTGCAACCCTACGGACGCGTCTCGTCGCTGCACACTATATCTTTACCCCTCTCGAGAGCATCTCCTCGAACCAATTGGCAGTCCTCGCCAGAAAAATGTCGAGACTCGCGCCAGCATTTACGCGAATCCCCCTTCTTCGTGGTTGTCTGTCGCGCGTGCCCGCGTGGGCGCCATGGCGTATGACCATTAAGGTCATGGGGTCAAAGTATCTCGAACCTGACATTCCTTCCCACGAACGATTCGCCGCACCGTCGAATTTATGAGCGTCTGCCGCCGTTTTGGCCCCCGTCCTGCCCACCCCGATGGCTCGCGTTATCTCTTGGCTGATGAGACCCACGATTTGGAATGATTTCACAGCGACGGGAATACTTCACTGAACACTTCGCTACCCGGGACGACGGCGATATGGGTTTTTAACGTCCGCGCTTGCTGACGAGGCTCCTATTCATTTTTCGCTCGCCCGTTTCAACGTACAGTATAGGTATATGACACTGTTCATTATGAAAAGTTTACTGACGTACTAGATCAACTTCTAACATTTTTTTGGAAACTTCTTTAAACTTACTTTTACAAGTAGCAACGTTATTGTAGACTTTGATGTTCCGGGACTATCAGAGATTTGTTTGCATTTGAGGCATAGAAATATACATCGAAAATTTTTTTGTCGTATGGATTAAAAAGTCGAAAATAATATTAGCTTTAAAATCCTTAAAAATTCTGATCGGATTAGTTTCAAGTCTGATAAGTAGAATTGGTTGGTCATGGTCAGACGCGTCAAAAATATATTATTCGTTTTTTTAAATGTATTTTAGCAAATAGAATCAGCTCGCGTCCATTTTTACTTCCTGGATCACTCTGTATCTTAAAATTGAGAATGTTCATAAAATAGTATACATTTAGTTTTGAAAATCCTTTAAATTTTCATTATGTAATGGTAGTAAACCTAATTATTAGAATCCTTCTTTTTTTTGCACGGTAGTGATCATACACTTAAAAAATAATGCATGCTAAACAAATAGTGTTGCTCAATACAAATTCAATGTATAACATTGATTTATAAATTATTTAAATATAAATTCTCAATCAATATCAACAAATCAATACGATTGAGACAATGTAAATGAACGTGATCAGTGAAAAATGTAATAATGGCAATAATCAGACTCCAGATTTTATGCATTTATTTACGGTTAAATAATTAATCGCTATAGAAAGGTTAACCTGATCTAGGAATGCCAATCGATAATTTTCGGCTTGTCAGAATTTTTAAAGTAAGAATGAAATGTCTATTTGGTTTCAGTCCGGACATTTTTATATTGCATAAGTCTGACAATAATATAAACGATTAACAGTGTCGTCAACAAAAGCTCGGACGTTGACCAAGTCTCGTCCACCAGAGTGGTATCAGCGATTCCAACAGCACCTGAAGCCAAGATGGCGACTAATTACATTTTTCCTGTAGCCATCGACTCGGGTACGTTGATGATGCGACAGTTTTTATTTATCGAGAGGATCGATAAACGGGTGCTCGAAGGTCGAAAGGATCCAGGAGACACGGCTTGGTCTCCGGAACGCGGAGGAACTACGTTAGGCGTAACACGCCGGAGAAGATTGGCAATTTTCGCAAAATTAAGCGAATTGAATCGAATTATGTCGAGCCGGTGACGTCAGCCTTGTAACCCGCTGAATTGGCGAGAAATGTGACTCTCTTGCGTCGTCGCTTACACATCGATGACTTTACTCGTCTTGCCCGAGAGAGAGAGAGAGAGAGAGAGAGAGAGAGAGAGAGAGAGAGAGAGAGAGAGAGAGAGAGAGAGAGAGAGAGTGCTCCGTAAGAACACTTGCTGATGAACCTCGGATGCATGGGCCGATGATTAATTTTTTGCGGAAATTCGCGTCTCGTTTGCGGACGTCAGGGGTTTCGATTCGATGTCGAGCGGTTTATTTTGATGGATCTGGGTCGAGTTTAATGGGTCGATCTCTCCGCAGGGAGCGTCGAAATTGTGAGCTTTAATCATCGCATGAATAAACGTTAATGAATGTCAATGGAAGGAATTGCAGCGACGCGATTAATGCGACCACAGGAGCTTTCGAGTGCTGTCTTGTTTCTTAATGCTGCTAGCGATCGTGTTTGATGAATCTAATAGGCGACACGCATAGTATCGATTTTATGCGGGACAAAACGTTTTTTTTTTGTGTGCTATTATAATCATTTAAATTGTATAATTCATTAATTTTCAATTATAATCAATTTAATTACAGTTATAGTTTTATATTGTACTGTAATTAGACTGCGGATTTTGATAGGGGACAAAACTTTTTTTTGTGCTACTATAATCATTTAAATTGTATAATTCATTAATTTTCAATTATAATCAATTTAATGTTACACAATTATAGTTACGTAATCATAGTTTTACATATATTACACTGTAATTAGACTGCGAATTTAGTAATTAGACTGCGTCCCACAATCGATGCAGAATATTTTTATTTTGCATAAAGATCCGCAGTCTAATTACTAGACATCTAATTACAAAAAAATTAGTGGGTATAATTTGAAACAGTAAAAATATTGGAAAAATTTAATGATACCGCTATATTATTTTCGACCTATTAAACATATTAAGAAATAAATTTCTATGTCACTCCAATTTATTGTAATTGACATAAAAAAATTGTATTTTGCATAGAGATCCGCAGTCTAATTACAATAGTTTTCGGGTAACGAGCGTCGTTTTATTGAAGCACGTGATTGGTCTACAGCATAAGTAGGCGGGGCTTATACGACTGATCTCCATCTCCGACGTATTCGAAATTAGTTAACTAGACAGAATTAAGAACAGAGAATTATCGGTGCAGCAGCCCGTGACCTTGACCACCGGTTCACATCACGCTCGACCCTCTGAACCCGACCCGAAAACTGACCGCGTCGCGAGAAAACAAATTCGATTTTCGTACGGAAGAATCCGTCACGCCGCCGGCACGAAGAAGTGGACTCGCAATATTCGCCGCCGCTAATAATTCCGAATACCCGCTCGAATTGATTGAAAGAGGCCGGGGCTGTATAAATTCCTCGTCCGAGGAACGCCGGCGAAAATCAATAACCCAATCGGACAAACTGAATCCCGAGCTGAAAATAAATTCATCAAACCGGCGCGGCGGCGGTGGCTGGAGCTCGCGGTGGAACAAAAAAAAGAGCTCTCTCGAGAGAGAGAGAGAGAGAGAGAAAGAGAAGAAGAGTCAGGGGGTGGTGGGAGAAAAAAAGAAGGAAGATGGCGGCTGCCGCCCGCATCGCATCGGTGCGAAGGAACAATGGAATTCGACGCGGAGAGCCGTTTGTTGATCGAAAAGGTCAGAACGAGCTGTCTCGGGGAAGGCGTTAATTGACTTTAAACCACGATGGTTTACAGTGTCGGCGCTGCAGAACGGCGGATAGGAGAGAGCCCGGGCGTCAGGGAGTACGGGGTGTGCGAAGTCAATTAGCATAGGCACGAAGTTTGCGGCTCCAACGCGAAGCTGCCAGGTGACGAGGGTGGCTCGAGGAAGAGCAAGGGTGCACCCGGAAAAGGGTTCCGCCACCGGCGTAGGGGGAGGGGAGGGGAGACAGTGGGTGTGCGGGTGGCAGCAAAGTAGATCAACTGTCGGCCGAAGAGAATGTTGCAGCCCGGAGGGCGTTCCGCGTCGCGTCGATGACTTTATAAAGTCATCGCGAACGGAGTCCTGGGATAATCGGCCGACCCCGTGGAATTTCGACTGTCTAATTGGTGACACCGATCAATTATGCAATTATACCGATACACACCGTCGTTCATACACTTTCGCTGCTTACTGATTATGGGAATTGGCGTTCCTGCTATGGGGGGTACGGGTTTGTTCCGATATAAGACGCTTATTTCGAAATAAGACGTTCTTGACCCCGCTTAGTGCCAGAGTTCGCGGATAATGGCAGTAGAGAATAGAGTGTTTAATACAAAGAGTTAGATTAGTTTTAGGTTTAATAATTAAATCAAGTAAAATAATTTAAATAATAGCTAGTGAAATATAAATTAGGAGTAATTAGTTAATAAATTCTTGAATAATGCTAATTTAGTTAAAATACAATAAAATTCCTAAAATAATAAATTTAGAATAAATTAGTTTTAAAATCTATTAAAAGTTAGTTTATTTTAGATTAATAGCAGATCAGGGATCGAAATGAAGAAAATTTAGAAAAATATTGAGGATTCGAAAAATGGGCAGTGTTGGCAAAGTTTCAAACGTAACACACACAGCGGGTTTCATTTGAAACTTACTGATTAGTCATATGAAACTTTCCAATAGAAGAAATAAGTTTAAAATAGGATTGTGTGAGGCGTAGGTAATTAGTTTAGTGAATTTAATCAATAATTAAGGTTAATATTTAGTTATTATTATAGGTCTTAAATCTTAGGTTTAAAATTAGAACAGGAATAGAAATATATGCAAGTCGAATATGTTACTCGGTACAACGTTCTTATTGCGCGTGGATTTGACAGACTTGACGGCGGTGGTCGGGTCCATTCTGACCCCGAGCGTTAAAATTGCAATTTAAATATTCAGTTTCCGGCTATTAAACTAACCTTCACTCTGCGTATAGTAACCACAGATAAAAACATACCTGAATAGTTGCCGAATGAAAAATTGCCAAAATAAATGATTACATTTATTAGTTTTATTTATAGAGAATTTTTATGTACTCAAATAGATGTTTTAATCTTTTCTAACGTCACGAATATCAGCAAAAGAAATAGTTTTCTCTTTACGTTTTCCACTGAAAGCTGGTGGTGTGCACCCCAGTACAGGGTTACACGCAGAAGGCTAAACGAACTGTCGCACTAGAAAAACTGATGGAAGAAGTGCCGTGAAAAATATGTTTCGAAAAATTAATGAACTACGAATCGTCCTAAGTCGATTGCACGAGAGCAACGTCTGCCGTCGGAGGGTAAATAAAAAAGTCGAAGAACATTTCGGCCCGGTCATGAATCTGGCAGTTTCGCGCAAATGTTCTTGGCATCAAAGCTGACGGTCGCTTTATCCATAGGCAACCATGAAGTATGTCATATTTCATTGGCGCAGCGGACGGATTTTTCGGGGGGGAATTCATTATTTGCTGTCCCAAATTTTCGCGAAATTAAGCGCCCGCGATTCGAACGAATTCAGGCAAATTTGTATCGCGGAATGGACGTGATAAAATTTCAGTTTGGATCCGCGGCACGCCAGCCGGAACGTTTCCTCGGGAAAAAACTCCGTGGAAAAATGTATGGCCGACGCACGGTATAAACCGGTTTCCGGGAAAGCGTGGAAATTCTGTTGTATTTCGTGCGATGGGGAGATTATAAAATATAAAACGTCGGTGCACACGGGCGCGTATCCGTGTGCAGCTTTCAAATTTTCATGCCGCTCGCATAAATAAGCGCTTGTGCGTGTATTACACGCGCGACGTGCAACGCGCGTCCACATATAAATTGACTTGATAGATGGAGTCCAGTAGATGGAATATGAAATCGAAGCATAAATTACGGGAATGAATGGGATCCGAAACAAATATCAATGGAAATACACCGATTCATCTTTATTGTAGATCGCGGACGACGGGCCGATACGACCAGCGCGCCGTGTCGGCTCGTGCGTGAATATGCCCATCGGCAGGCGTTAATTCTATCGAAAATTCCGACCGGTGTTTAAATCATCATATCTCCGGGGCATGAGCAATGCTCGTTTAATATTTAGCATTTTTCACATCGGCAACGCGTTGAACTTTCCGTACGTGTTTTCCTTTTTTTTATTTATTTATTTATTTATTTATTTCGCGTCGCGCCGGTAAATTGTTATTATCGATTACTTCGGGTACGTTATTCTGTACGTAAAATTCTGCCAGTGATCGAATCACTTGCAGCCACGGCATGCAAAATTGACAATATTGCCACAGGCTGGAAACAAATTTGCAATTTGCAAACGTCAATACTTCCTGAGAGAATTAAAGAAAGTGTAGACTTTCAATTTTCTAGACTGGAAACTTGTACTAATTTACGCAACTTACTAATCTTTTCATTAACACTAAATTATTCTTTGTATAGATATTGTTACTTCATTTTGCAGTTTCCATGCAACTTACTAATCTTTTTATTGGCCATTGTATGCACGTAGATATTGTTACTTCATTTTGTAGTTTCCATGCAACTTACTAATCTTTTTATTAACCATTGTATGTAGATATTATTTCTAGGCAGCGTGTTTTATGCGTTAATTAAAATAGTGAACACTTTAGAAGAATTTAGAAATATTGTTATATTATTTTCAACCTGTTAAACACATTAAGAAACAAAATAAATTTCTATTTCACTCCAGTTTGTTGCAATTCAGGTGGAAACGTTTTATTTTCCATGAAGATTGGCTGTCTAGTTATTTCACGTTGCAGTGTTTACGCAACTCACTAATCTTTTTATTAACCATTGTATACACGTAGACATTGTTACTTCATGTTGCAGTTTCCGTGAAACTTACTAATCTTTTTATTGACCATTGTGTGCACGTAGATATTCTTACATGATTGTAAATGGCTATTATTTCCTGTTTCAAGAGTTTCTGTCTTAATAACCTTCATCTGAAGATTTTATTTAGAAATTGATCGTATCAGAGTAAGCTCGTTGATCTATGACAGTGTATATTTAGTTCGAGTGCACATGTTTCATGATATTATCTGCATTCAGATCAGGTTTATCAAGGTAATTGTGTTCATAGTTATAACTTTCTGCTAAATACAACTTGTCACCTTATAAAATATGAAAGAAGATACTATCTGAGACAGGTCATACATTCCAGAATATTACACTGGGTATTATAGCTCTAAATAACCACAGGTGTAAAATTAATTACGGAATTAAAAACTTATGGTCGTCGCACATACACTGTGCGTTCACCGCACGGACTCAAAGATACATGTAGTTAGGCTACACACACAGTACGTGAGTAAATTATTCGAGCCATTTATCTAATCTATACTTTTTTTATCCACGTGACAAATAATATTATCTACAATGTTGTTAAATGTATATTCGCAGTTCATAGGCATAGAGACTCCATAAAACAATAATAAGAACGCAGTGTAGTTTCCATTTAACAACCGACTGAATATGAAATTTTTAATCTATGTAGGTTTTTACAACAATTCAATTATCCATTCTATATGACAGCTGATAACGAACATTTAAATTTTTGTAGGGAATTGTATAGTTGTTGTTGCATATATAAAACAGTTTTGAAACATTTCTTCTAGTAATTTTTAAAAAATAAGATCATTAATTTAAGTTTATGTTCGTGCCTCGCATTCTCTTATTTTTGACGACAGAAATTTGTTTAAGACCAACGCTGAAATTTCTCGAGATTCACAAAATCAAAAAGTTCTTCATCAAGAAAAAAAACCAAACAGGAAGTTCTTTCTTTTTCAAATAATTTTAATAGATTGAAAATAATCGACGATATTTCAATTCCTTTCGTTTGTATTAAATAAATCCACAGGTTTGGAAATTTTTTATTTATTCTGATCCGAAGCAATACTCCAGCGAACTTTCCGATTTTTATCCAGTCGCAAAGTTTGTTCACGACAAGGCGGGTCCGCCAGAAAATTAAAACCACGGATCGTTCATAATAGACGCGACGTTATTTGTTTGCCGAGGAGAGATTTGCGCGGAGCGAACCCGCCGCTGAAATATCAGCAACCATTTTGCGAAGGTTTACGTCCATTTCCGGGCGGTGTGTAAACACATTTCTGCACTTACAGCGCGAAGATGACGTTTACGGGAGATGTAGTTTCACCGGAAACAAGGCGAGGATGAAACCTCAGCTCGGTGAGCATCGCCGTATGTTGTGATTCAACACCTTCTTGCGTAAATACTTCCGTTGAACCTAAACACGCGCACGTTAATACACACCGTGGATTTACTAAACTCCGTTCCCACTGGCGAAACGATTTCATAAAATATGGAATATGTCAGCGGAACTGGAAACGTTCGTTCATTTCGCTCGGATTTCACCGGGGGGCGAAAAAGATGTCCAGACATCCTCTAATTCTCGCCCACCCTGCTCGCAGGCTGCTCTCCGAATCAGAAACCAAATTCTTCGGCACATACGTAAATAAAATTATTACTGCAAATTTTATGCGTTTCTTGGGAACATGGATAATTTAAAAGAAATATTTCAACACTGAATTCCCAATTCTCGAAATATTGAAAATATTTCAACTACGATACTTTCGTTCAGGAAAATAGTACAGTAATTCATCGATAATTGTCTATACCACGGGTCTGGCCAAAGACAATTATCGTGAAGGGATTCTATTCTTTGACTTTTGCCAAACGTGGAACGTGAATCACTACTAATCCAATGACCAAACTTTTTTTTTTTTATAAGCTCTTCAGACCCTTAAGTGGGTCCATTTCGCTTTACAATTGGTGTCACATCGTTACAAAAATAAAAAATTGTATCCTCTTTACAAATACAAAAAACAGTTTAAACATAAATCAAATGGACAGCTTACAGTCCTCGAAAAAGGCATGGATATAATCGCATGCCTTGACATTAGGTTCCGCAATAAACATTTCAACACTCAGGGGCAGTTGGTATCCCATTTTACATAGAGATTCCATGAGTGTGCGTCTCTTTATTTTTTATTATTTTTTTATGGAACTTTCACCAATATATTCGTGGCATTTTTCTAATGAAAATGATATTTTGGGTTCCCGATATTTCGAGTTCTCGCACGGTCCTTCTGATAGCAGAGTGGAAGACCCCCAGATTAGGAAAAACGGACGAGGTTCCCTTTCCGAGGAGGTAAATGATCAACTGCTGGTGCAAATTTTTCTAACCGTTCAGCGAACAAATTTTTCCCAGTAAAAAATCTCGCAGAACTTCTCCACGGCCGTAACAGATGAGATATGCTCGTTTCGCAGCAAAGTCCATTAACTTCTGCCGAAAGAATCACGTTCGTTTCGGACGGTTAACTAGGCGTGACCCCTTAACAACGTGGCCGGGCGAACGGCTGGCCACGATCGCACGAACGAGCTGATCGCGAGCGTCAGCCCCCGGAGTTTCGACTTCTTTAAACAGCCCCTGTATCCGCCCGGGGGCACCGGACGAGGAAGATTGCCCCGCGCGTTCAACGATCATAGAGTATCCTTCATCCGGAGTCCTTTATTCCAGCGCCCCGTTTCTTCCCGCGAAACCGACGCGACGCGACGGTTACAACGTTTTTATGGGACATGCCCCCTGGAGAGAATCCGAGTGGGAGGAGGGCGCAGATTCATCCGGGCTCGTTTAGATACGACTGCTCCGTCAATTCAGATACACCGAAATTGCGCAAACCGGCGGGCATAACCGCGGCAGTAAAACCTTCATCGTGCTTCCCTTCCACCGTCGCTGCCAACCCCACACCCCTATCACCCATCGCCGCTGCCTACACCCCCGTACACTCTTCCCGATACCCTTCCTCCTTCTTTCTCCTCTCCTCGACCTTTCAGCCCTCCCCGTCTTCCGCGCTTGTATTACACGTCTACTAGCCGCCGACCCCCTACCAAGCTCCCAACGTTCCTTCGTCTCGAGAGACCGGAGACAAAGATGTCCGCCATTTCTCGCGCGAATCAAACGGTTAAGGGTGGACTCGCAACGCCGCCAGGCCGGCGAAAGATTTTTTTATGGGGCTCGTATGGCATAACGCGCGGCGTTTACAGTAGTGCTCCTCCCTGAACCCCCAGTCGCAGGGCTTTTCAAATGTCCGGCTTTATATGTACGTATACATGGAATGCTCGGTTATGGTCGTTCCGATGCGCGATGGCTGCTGCGAATGTACAGTGAAATGAACGCGGAGCTGTCCGAAGGCGTTCTCGATGACTTCGTTCACGACACGGTCCTCCGGTAGATTTTATTTATCAATTTTCTCTGCTGACAGTTTAGACCCCTTTTAGGTACAGTCGGGGTGAGAATCAAGCGGACACGCTTAAATAAATAACTTTGTAAATTAGTGTTGATTTCATGAAACTGTTTAACATTTCAATCTCAAGTCCAAACTCAACAGAAACTTATTTCACACATTATCTAGCAAACTGATCGTAACGTCTCTTACCACTCAACAGACGGGTTGTTTTTTCTCTGTTTTTCTCGGTTTCCGGTCATTTTTTAAGAGGATTAAACAGTTTCATGAAATCAATTTAATTCTAATTTAATTTACTAATTCTAATTTACAAAGTTATTTATTTACATGCCTAGCAAAAAGGTAAATTCACGTGACCCGTCCAGAGAATTCAGATGTCGAGGTTCGGATAATCGAGGGTCCACTGAATCGTCAATAGAACAGGCAAATGTGCTCCGAATTGAGCCGTGTTTGGACTCGTACAAATGCTAGGAATGTATCTGTAAATGTTTCGTTAATAAATCATTGAGGACGAGAACGTGGAATTAGCATTGTCTCGTCAAATTGTGATTTGAACGACTGAAATGAATTAGACTATTATAGAATAGATTATTATAAATTGTGATTGTGCTTTCTTAAAAAATTGTGTTTCAGTGAGAGAAGGAGATTGTTTTTAATCTACAACAATGAATAAAATACGACGAGCATTATAAAGATTTAATGCAATATTGAAAATGTGAAGGGTCAATCAGAACAGCATTGTTATTTGCAGACACGAGCGGATCTTTGGAGGAATTTATGCATTTGTTTGAATTTCGAGGGTAATGTAATGTCCACTGAATGTTGGTTCTGTGTGGGTGAATGGTTGTTGAGTTAATATTCCTCGTAATTATTTGTCAGTTCTGTTTCATTAACCGTAGAACGAACATCAAAGGCATATAAAGTAACCCTTGGACTAATTAAAACAGAAATTGTAGCGTTTCTTCTATCGAATTTTCCATTACGCCTCTCTTTGAATATACAATGAGCGACAAAAGTCTTCGTCCATAAAGAACACTTAATTATACATCAGAGTAGTGAAAACTATGCATATTTTCCGTGCCATTCACTTTTCAGTACGTCTTTGTGCAAATTTTACAGAAAAGTAGCATATTATTACTGAAAGAGAAAATAGTAACTAAATGTATTAATTAAAAATAGTAATATTAATATTAATATTGTTAACAGAACGAACGATTATTAATTAGATCAATATTAATATTAGTATTCAGCCCTTTCCAGTGAACACTCGAACTGCCTTATTGTCTTTTTTTCAATAATGAAATTTTCAATAATGGCTGCCACAATCAAAAACCACAGCATTAATCAAAATTTAATTTTGCAAGTGTCTGCAGAACGTGTACGACTATATTGATTTTTTTCTCGTTTTTAGAGCTCCTTCGATGGTGGTTGAAAATATTAAACATATGAAATTCTGTAGGACATAAAATAGAATATTAATTTTTAGAGTCCCTTAACATGAGGGTTGAAAACACGTGAAAGTCTGCAGGACACAGAATACAGTAAAAAATTAACGTAATCACATTTTCTAATTTTTAGAGGCCCTTCAAGGGTGGGGGTTGAAAAATATTAAACACATAAAATTCTGCAAGACATAACATAGGATAGAGTAAAAAATTGACGTAGTCACATTTTTCTAATTTTTAGATCCCCTTCAAGGATGGGGGATGAAAATATTAAACATGTGGAAGTACGCAGAAGATAAAATAAAAAATGACGTGATCACATATAAATAAAGGTCAGTCATACTCGTGTAAGAGGCTTGATAACGACATGGCAGAGTCGAAATGATGGAAGCCATTCTACAGGCGGGATTAAGGTTCTCATGAGCCCTTTTATTACCGTCTTCAAGAGTTGCAGTCGGTCGTTTTCCGTCTCCGCACTTCGCTAAGGTGTCGACGAATACGCGACATACTGAATCGAACATGATTTCAACAAATTTGAACCACGAGATTAGCCAAATGACCCGTTATAATGTTCTAGAAAATTAAGTTACAAGCTTCGAGTTAATTAAAATTGATCAAACTAAGTTTTACTCGTCGCTCAATATTGGCCATTTTCTGCCATCCTCCAGACCATTTTACTTTCTTGGACAATTTTTCTGTATTTTTTAACTAGACTCTTCCCATCTAACGTGTAACAAGACGACGTTTAAACTTTTTATTAAAACAAGTAAAAATTGTTAAACTTCGTTACTGAGCGAGTCGAACTTGTAGAATTTTATACTCTATTTAATAATGTAGAGATTTATGAAACCTTGAATAAGATTACCAGTGAATTTTAAAGTGAATAGATATTTTCTTTTTAACACAACTATTTCATAAAATATTATCAGTAAAATTACCATAAGAATAACAACCTTTACCTTCAGAAAGTGTTAGTACATGCAAAATTATGGAAGCATTAAATTTCTGTCGAAAATTTATCGTCTCTGACATTTAAGTATTTATAACTTTATGATAAGGAATTACACGACAATCATTTTGGGCTGGTTTTAACGCGTAAAGCCTCTACTTTCAGATCCTTGTTTATGTTAAATGAGGTTTGTCACTTTCACCAAATTAATTTCTTTAATTTGACACACCGGTGAGAGGCTCTGGGATTTCAATTAAGATCGTATTCGATCGCAGAACACCCCCCCCATAGAAGAATCGCCGGAGGTTCTTCCAGTTTCTCCTACGAAGAAATGTGTCTAAGACAGGACGTTTATGAAGTTACCGCGCAATTTCAAAGTTTAATAACTTTTCACATATGTACGTGTCGCGCGAACGAACTTGAAGGATCGCTCGAAGGAACAATTCGCGAAGTTCTGAGCGGCGACGTCTCCCCGGGCATCGAAATCACTAATTTTAGAGGCATTGCTGCGGTGATCCCTGTTGAACGTGTCAGCGAAGAGATCCTTGAATTGAATCTATATTGATGCGCGCTAAGTGGAATAGTTTAGCAGTCATTCTGCGCGCGAATTTATAACGAGGTCAGCGATTTCGCTGACGGTAATTGTTGGACGGATTTTACGCGTTTGTGAGAAAAAAATCGATAATATAAGAACTTTTGGACGCATTACATTTTTTACGAATTAGAGCGTTAATTGCCTTAGAACCAACGGCAACAGTAATTCGGACAACGCTCGAAACACTATTTGATTGTCAGAGCCAATCTTCCTACAGCTGCCAGCATGAAGCATCAGAAAACTCCCCGGAATAATCTGACGAAGGCTGCCAGATCGAAGTGTCGACGGCCAGGTCAGAGTGAAAAAGTCAGACCGTAACCGCGTCGTTTCCGGGGTCGAACGATCAGAGCCCGTTCCAGTCCGGAGCAAGCTGGTGAACGCGGTAGCCTAAACGAGTCCGCTAGCTGTGGGGCAGAACCGAAACAATTAACAAGGAGGGAAGAAACTAGCGCGCCCCTAAACTGACCTAACTCTGCAGAGAGTCGTTATGCGTGATTTCGATCGTGTCGCTGGAATCCTCCCTCGTCGGGGCGGGCTTCTCTCGGGCCCGGTAATTGCAGCTCCGAAACAAGCGCGATAGGAACACGGTCGGAAGACACTTCTGTCCTTCGGTTCTTTTCCGAGAAGGGTGGACAGAGAAAAAGAGAGAGAGGAGGAGGACAAGGCTGCAGGCAATTTGAATCGTCCGTCTTGTTAGCGCCGATAGGCAGAAAGAGGAGCGGCTTCGGATCCGAGTTTACCGCGAGAGGGAACGTTCTCGCTTCGAGAACCGGTAAAAACGATACAAAGGAGCGACGACGACGGCGACGTCGACGACGCGGCGACGGCCCGAGAGAAAAGGAAGACGGACGGACAGCCTTGGTAACGCGTGAAATTGAAGTGGATTTGTGACAAGTGGCTGCTAACGACGTGTACACAGCCGATGGACGCCGGGCCGCATAGAAAATGAGACCGGAAACCCGGGCTGGCCAGAGAGTGTGTGGACTATCTCTCACTCACTCTCTCTCTCTCTCTCTCTCTCACGAGCGCGCGGGCGCGTTGTTTCCCTGCCTGCCCATCGATATTCCCCGTTTAATCTTGGCTTCGACGAGTAATGGCGACAGTCGAATTACTCTTGCCCCGGCTCATCCGTCGTTTTTCTTGTTAAGAGTCGCCGCCCGGGGTGTTTTAAATGGAACTGGAGCGACAGCGTTGATGACCGTGCCACACGGCCGGCCCGACCCGGCTCGACCCGGCGCGCGAAGGTTTCACGTCATGCCGCTGTGTTATGAGAAGACAGACAGCTTGCAACCCCGGGAAAAATTGTCACGGCGCGGCGCCACACCGTGCACCGCCGCCGCGGAGCTCCAGATTGTAATCGTTACGGTCCGGCAATTGAAACTCGCGAATTTTTCCGAGGGCTCTTCGGCTGCTCGAGAGCCTCCGAAGAGCCGGCTCGAACCGGACGATCCTCGGGGACTGTTGTCCGAATATGTGTACGTTGGAAAAATGGACGTGACCCGTTCGATTTTTTTTTTGTCCGGATGCCCAGTGCTCGCCGGGTAATTAAACCTGGAAATTGTAATTGGAGGCTCGAGCACCTACTCGTCCCTCCTCGAGTGAGAAAACAGTTTTTGGTTATTACTTCTTAGAGGCCCGTAGACTCTCGAACGTAATAGAATGAAGTGAACGTAGTGGTCAAGTCGATAACCGTTGTCCGAACTGTTCCACTAGTTCGGATAGTCGAGGTTCCACTGTGTCGTGGATTACGCGGGCAAATGTGATCCAAGTTGCGGCGTGTTTGATGTCGTTTCAATCGGGAATCTGTGGCGAATGTAATGCGAAAGTGCCGACAAAAAATTATTGAAAACAAAATAGTTGGATTAACATTGTTTAACCAATGATGTTGCTCTTTTGCTTTCTTGCCGTTTCTTCCTAATGGAGAGCCTCGAGGACTGTCGTAAAACGTTCATATTACACCGCGTAGTTCGGATAATCGAGGTTCCACTGTCCCGTGGATTAAACAGGCAAATGTGGTCTAAATTGTGTCGTGTTTGGTGTCGTTTTAATCGAAAGAACGTGACGAATATGTCGACAGTAATGTCATAAAAAGTTTTGCCCTTCAATAAAAAAAATGTTAGTTAATTTGATAAAATTAGACTGTAGATTTTTATGCAAAATAAAAATTGTCTTAATCTGTCAATGTTATCCTGTACCTCTTCAATAATTTTAGTGAGCTGAAAATAATATGTAGATATTTTTATACCCCTACCTTCCCCTTCTAGTATGCCATTCCCCCACGTCACGTGACGCGTTTCATCCTCTGTCGTGAGTCACAACGTCACGTGACTAATCTGGTACTGGCAGAGAGAGGGTAACATTTTCCCCTCGATTCGCTCTCGTAACATAATACATTTTTGTTTCCTAACTCATATTAGTAGGCAGCGGATTTTCTGCATTGATGGAAAAAATTAGTAGGTGTAATTTATAACCTGCATTACTTGAAGACAGTGCTATATTATTTTCAACCTATTGAACATATTAATACACCGGCGACTCCGGCGCGGCGTCTCGTAGCATGAGAGATCGACGGAGTAATCCTGATTGTGTTTTTTACTGCGTTGGCTAGCTTCTCGAAAGTTCGAGGATGAAATTAGAACTCTGGAATAACGAAGCAAATACATTCCGAAGTTCGGTAACTGCGCGGAATTGTCGAGAAGTATTTTGAACCATGTATTGTTCGGAACTTTGAACTGTGTAGCTCTTTCTCTCTCGCTCGCCTCCTCCGCCCGCCCTCATTCTTTCGCGACTGTCAAACTTTAAACTTTGGAATTTCTGGACTCACGGGGACGCAATTGTGTGTACTGGGAAATTCAATGGAGCAGTTTTCCATTTTCTTAAAATTTCTTCCGCTCCGAGGGTCGTAAATTTTTCAGCTCTTCGGCTCACGCGACCCTATAAATAACTGAGCGAGGCGGGACTAATTAAAATTCACTTTCAACAAATTCACTAATTAAAACTAGTGGGATTCTAAGCAGTTTCGGTGGCTTTCCTCGAAGTGATGTATGGGCTCTTTTGCAGACATGTATGAGTGTCTCGAAAGCCACATTCTCAACCCTTAAGTAAGATTAAATTGAAGCTTAGAAAATGATGTAAAAATCTATTTTGACAAATGATGAATTAATAAATGGAGGTCAATATTGGTTCGCATTGCGATTATTTAATCATGTTTATTAATGTAACCAGAAGATTCCGATCGATTTTTCTGTCTGTAGAATTTCTATGTATATAAGAATTTCTACAATTTTCTATCTAAAGAAAAATTTATCTAAATTTTTAAATAGTTATATTTCAATTTTTAATAAGTATAATTATTAGACTAAACGCAGGGAAACCTTGAGATTTCCATTAATCGTTCTTGTAATCGTAGCATGAATTTCACTTTTCTAATTTAAACGTACAGACTATTTATTTAAATAGAAACTAAATACTTGCAAAACATGCCTAAAATGTAAAAGAAATATAATGTTATAAAGATAGACTATGAGGGTTTACACAATTTTTACATTAAGGTTCGAGTACTTATAATTTACCACTGAATTAATGTATAAAATGTTCTGTTTGCAGGATGGTCGTAACAAATCCTGACCATAACAGAAATTGGCATGGACCTCCAACTACAAGTGAGTTTTATCATTATTATTCACAATCAGATGTATAGCTAAATGAAAAAAGATACGCCTTTCATTGAAATAAAGAAGGAAATATCACACCATCTTTCATTTTCACTGGCTTCCAGCAATTGATTGAAAAAGTTCATATAATTCCCGCCGGCACCAATCATTTCAATACCTATTTCAATTAATTACAGCTTTCTCTGCATATTGTGGAAGGTTGAAAGCAGAACAGTTTTACCAAGAACGCAATAATTTTCAATGAAAGAATTTTCTTTGCAAAATATGAGATGAGCCACGTTGATGGGAAAATTCCAGAGGAATCTAACGAATGTTTCGTATCTTGCAGCACTATCCTTTTATTCTTCGTACAGCAATTTGCAAAAATAATTCTGTGGATAAAACACGACATAATATAATTCCTTACGATAAGAATATCTATTATAATTTGAAAAAATGTTTAATTTTCAAAACTAGCTTGCTATATAAGAATTAGAATTAGATTAGATAGAATTATTAGAATTATTATTAATTATTATTACAGAAGTATAATAAAAATGTACAGTTCTGTATTATAAAACAAAATTCGCAGTATAACGAATACAAATAACACCTCGAAAGCTATACTCTCAATTTTCACTTGTGGAATCTAATTATTTTGAATAATTTAAGGAAGAAATTTGTCGTTAGAGAGCGTACCTTTTTACAAAATAAAAATTTTCTGCTCGAATTGCAGCAAACTGAAGTGAAATAGAAATTAATTTTATTTCTTAATACATTTAATAGGTTGAAAATAATATAACAATATTTTCAAATTCTTCGAATATTTTGACTGTTTCAAATTACACCTAGTAATTGTTCTCATAAATGCATAAAATCAAGTTTTGCTGCAATATTTTAGATAAACAGACAAACCTAAAGAAGTAACAATTTAAGATCGTACATGAATATTATATATACTCATATATTTATAATTAATTGCAATAATAAATTCAAGATCACCTCTGACAAGGGTGGAAACAAAGTTCCAAGTGTCGCTCGTTCACTTGAAATCAAGCGAAGCCATCGCTTCCGCGAGCACAATAAACTCATTCCGTCTTAGTTGCCGAAGCTGCGCAAACGCGAGACTGTTTTATAATTTAAATATAAACACGAAAACAACAATTGGTACACTAGCAAAATAGGTTTTGGTTCGCAACAACTGGAGAACTTCCAGAAGAAGCTCGCAGCTCGCGTTCAAACTCTCTCGCGCCCGCCAATCTTCCAGCGTAAATATTTGTATGTCAATTACTCTCTTTCCTTCCACCTTCACGGAATCCAATTTGCCTCGGTCTGTTCCGAGTATATTTGCTCGTATAAGTTTGAAACACCGAGCGCCATCGCTCCGCCCCGGATAAAGCAATCCTTCGCGACGTGACACCTTTAAGGAACGCTTACGAGTTCGTGGCAAACTTTACCTTTGCTCTTTCTTCAGTTTCTTCTTCCTCTTCGGGGCCAACGTAGCGAAAAACCGGCGGTCTACATTCCTAGCGCTTTGGTGTCCGGTCCGCAAACCTGTACACACCGATCACACGATGCTCGCGTTAGGTGGACAAACATTGTTCCTCATTTGTTCCAAGAAAGCGCGAGCTCTCGAATTTCCTTGGAGAGCAGAGCTTGATCAAATAACATTTATTATCACACAGCGGATTTTATGCATTTATGGAAAAAATTAGTAGGTGTAATTTTAAACAGTAACACCATTTGAAAAATTTGAACACACTGCTCTGTTATTTTCAGCCTATTAAACATATTAAGAAAGGAAATGTATTTACACTTCACTCCTGTTTGTTTTAATAAATACAGTCTTCAATGTTTTCCGTTTCGTGAAGAGAGTGTAAATATTTTTATTTTGAAAAAATTCGAATCTCTACTACTGATCTGTGCTACTGACTAAAACGTCTGCCCACTGCTGACTAATTCTACTCAAGATCAGACATCCACACTGTGAACGTGGATAGCTTTTAATAACAATATTTCACTATAAGACGCATTTTTATGTAAATTGCTCAAGCCTCTTCGTTAACTGTTAAAGTAATTAGTATCTTGTAATCTGCAATTTCTTTCAATAGATACAATTAAACATTTATAAAACACTCATTTATTTGTTGATATTTATTTTAATTCGAAACATCCGTGGGTATAACCGTATAAAATCCACGGTGTAATAATGAAACAGTAGAAACATTAGTGACGAAATAAATTGCTGTAATAAATTTTTATTTTACTTAAGAATGTGAAGTCTGACCACAAAATGAGCTGCATAATGTGACTGAAGTTCTATTATGCCTAAAACGAAGACTTATAATAAATGAAAGTTTATATCGTTTAACGTAGTCCTTAAAAATTTCTGGGCTGTCATATTAAAAAAATGCAATATTGAAAAGTTTTATAGGCCAAAGCTTAAGCTTGGAGATTGCTCGTGGCTCGACTTTATTAAAATGTTCTTCTTCTTTTGTAACGTTAATAAATGAAAGGCGAGTTGCAACCAAAGCGAATCATCTGATGTCTTTGCTGTAAGAGATCGGGACTTCTTAAGCCATAAGAACAGGAGAATGAACGGGAAATAAATCTGTGACAGCGTTGAAAATTGCTTCAAACGTTCACAAAATTAAAATTGGAGTACAACGAAACAGCAACGGTAAAGAAAATTATTACAAAATAGAGTTAAAGAACATGTAACACGTGACTGTAGAATATTAGTTTCATAAGAATTAATAATTTCACTTTCTTTTAATTAAATTTATTCTCACCTTGCCTATAAAACAGTTAAACATGTAAATTTTCAAAATCGATTTTCTCAAGTAAAAGAAAAGTAATCGAAAGAAGAGAATTGAGTATTAGCATTTACAATACAAAAGGAAGAATAATAATAAAATAAATAGTACAATTGTTTGCTATTTCATTGAATTGCAGTACATGTATTTTTCTAAAAAGAGATTCAAAGACTTTATGACCCTCTTCGTTATTTATTTTATGATTGTCCGAATCGACGTAGCGATGTTGAGAGAGGATAAAATGGCGGAACATCCATGGCACCTGAACCGAGTTAATCCCTTTATCGCGGAAAATGTACGCGATGTGAGAAATCTGGGTAAGCTGTCTCACCCGTTCTCCAAATGTACATATCGGGTACCCTGAAAAGTTATGTCGATTCTTGCTAGTCATAATTGTCTGAATTTTCAAGTTAAAAACCAGAAAATATACACACGAAAACATATTAGAAATTATTTTTTAATTTCTCACATAGAAAACAGTAAAAACTCTGGACATCTAGTAAACATTATACACATTTAATTGTGTTTATTATATACATTACATGATATAATATTATATTTTTATTAGTAACTAGTAATTTTACATTTTTTTTCTTTTTTAAAAGATAGTTTAAAATCTTCCTAAATAAATTTCGAATGAACCACCTAGAATGATAGAAAATTTCACAAAATTGAAAAATAACTCAAGTTAACTGCGAAAGATCATGTTACTTTCATAATTTCTGTCACAGCTTTCCAGGACGTTTTCACTCTGTGAAATTGAAAAAAATATTTCAGTTACATGATTTTTTCTGTGTTTTTTTCTGTGTACGTGTTTGCACGTATGTGTATACCACGAATCCGTTTCATGAAAAAATCATATCGCAGATAGAAAAAAAAATGGAGTTTTTCGAGTGTTCGTGCGATACCGCGGTCGATTTTACGGACGGAAGAACGTCAAACGTCGGATCAATCCGTGCTCGCAAATGGGTGAAATTTTCTGATGAAGATTTTATTTTTATGGTAAACAAACCCGCGGAGGAATGATGGTGAATTCGCTCGTTGTTAGATGAGAGCAATGGAAGTTGAATAGCCGTTTGAATTTTATACGCGAGCGAATGAATATACAGTTATAGAGCTCGAACGAAATTATACAGGTAATTTCGCGAGAAAGAAAATTTATTGAATGACACGACAGAGCGACCGGGAAAATACAAAATTTCCGTTTATTGCATTGCGAATATTATTTAGGTATAACTCCGTTCAAGTGTAGTCACTTTGTGTTCGTCTGTCGATTAAACATTCGATCATAAATTATTTATGAAATTGTTTACACGTTATCATTGATGGTATAAATATATCCTTTAATTTAAAATATATATTTAATATTATTATATTACACGATTATAAAAAATGTGTATTGTTTTTATTGCTGACTTTTTGCAAATGCACTATTATAAGTTCAATTGATCATTAGAATATAATTTAAATAATAAAGTTACATGGATTTCGTTTATGCTGACGTACAATTTTCTAGCGAATGAAAAATATGGAAGATAGCTGTGGAAATTAGTTATTCTAAATTCCACCCCTTTGACGATCACAACTGTGAACGATGTATATTTTATTCTGAATTTAACAATGTACTTAGAAATATACATGCCGCATATGAGTTTTGAAATATCGCACACTGTATGTCGGGTATAATGCATAGCCTGACATAGAATGTGCGGGTAACAGTATAAACCATAGCACGTTAAGCAAGAAAGCCTTGCACACGGTGCGCCGACTATGCATTACATCGTTGAACTCGGAATAAAATATACATCCCTTTAGTTATTACTATCAAAGAGGTAGAATTTAAAATGGGGCTAACTATCACGTTTAGTTTCCGAGTTCTTTAGTTTTCCAACGAAATTTCATTTAATTTCTGCTACAGATTATCATCTAATTTTTGAAATTCTCTCGTAGGCATATCAAATTACAGAGGGTGAATTTCATCCCTTAAACTTCCGTCTTCGATGGGAGAATGAACATTAATAAATATCTATATAAATTAAATATCTCTGACATTTCTACAAACCCCCAATGTTTCATAAAAATCACGGAAAATTGTTGGGTAACGCCATTAGCAATTATTGAATATAGAAGTCTTAATTGATTTTTGACACAGTGCGATACCTAGACTGCAAATTTTATGCATTTATGAGAAAATATGAAACGGTGAAAACAATTGAAAAATTCCAAATACTGTTGGATTGTTTCAAACTCATTCCAATGATTAAAACAACAAAATTAATGTCAATATGCCTACTGTATCTTGGATATAGACAGCGGATCTTTATGCAAAATAAAATTGTTTTACGTCAATTACAACAAACTGGAGTGAAATAGAAATTTATTTCCAGCCATTTACAGCCATACTTTTAATAAAAATTACAATTTTAAAACATCAAAAGAGGTGCAAAAACCTTTGTTTTTTATTTATATCAAATCATGCGACGTTTCGCGTTGACAGGCGCAAAGGCAAAAATAAGAACGCAGTTTACATTTTCTGAAAAGAAAAATTTTAAAACATTTACAAACCAAACCATGTGAAAATATTAAGCATAAACATTACAGATTACAATAAAAATATTACGGTATCAATTCAGCATAGCAGAATATACTGTGTACATTTTCTGCACGAATAAAGAATGTTTTTAATCAAAGTGTCCAGAATTAATTCCACAAGTGCATAAATATGCAGAAAATCCGTATCGCTTTTAAACGAGTCAGTAAAGTCACATATGAGAAAATGATTCTACAACATTCCTGAACTGTTTTAAATTAGCCCCAAGAAATAATTGACTTAATTAATATTATAACTGCGTCTAAAATAAACCACGGACAAAGGGTCGAAAGAGGGTGGAGAAACAGACAATAAAATCGTTCGAATAATTACGCGAGCGCGTTGTTCGACACAGTGCAGACTGTCGCTAGTAAAATCGTTTCGCCATGGAGCAACATTTTTCCGCGGCAAACTGGCTGCGGGAGTGGCGAGCAAACACTCGACATCGTTCGTTTCAATTCATCGGTCGGAAGAATGATCTCAATGGAGACCGTTTGCTCCAATTATTGACCGTGTAATTCGTTCGTCTCGCCGGTGTTTCGCATAATTGTGCAAGAGCCGCGCGCGCTCTCCCTCTCTCCCCCCTCTCTCTCTCCCTCCGAGGCTTGGAGCCTCTCGTAAATGCTCGGCCGGAGAACAACGAATCATTGTAATCGACGAAACGAGAACAACCGGGGGAACGGAGCCTTGTATAATGGCCGGCCTGTGTATCACGGTGACGACCGGTTCCTCGTTATCCTGTTGGGAGCCCGTGAATCACTCGACGTGCGAGAAATGACGAATTAGCGGCGTCGATAGACAGAGCGTTAGTCAGAAGGATCGTTAGTCACCGGCTCACACCTCCGCCATCGCTCTCGTTGCTCTTTAGATGCTTCACGCGCTCTCTCTCTCTCTCTCTCTCTCTCTCTCTCTCGTTCCCTCCTCGCTCATCTCAGCCTCCTACCCCCTCACTCCTCTTTCACGCCGCTCGTTTCTTCCTTTTGTCCTGCTGTTCCTTCCGTACCGATTTCTTCGGCTTTCGAACCACCTGGTCGAACCTTCCCCGATCGACTTTGAATCTCTTCTTGTTAACACTTTACCCACCGGAAGCTTATTAACTCTTTGCTACACTTTTTACCCCGCTCGCCGGAATTGTTTTCCCTCGCGCCAAACCCGCTACACCGTTTTTCTCCGGAAAGCTTCAACGAGGCTTCCGCGATCTTACGGACCGGTCAGACCCGAATTCTCTGCATCCTCCGATTGAAATTAGGCGCAATTTCGTCGAGATTTAGTTGGTCTGGGTAATTTATTCGTGGGGACCACGGTGTAAGTCAAATTGTATAATGTACAAATTTTTTGAGATTTCTCTGGCTTCTTTCTTTGGATGCAAAGTGTAATTTTGTGGCATTTATTGTGGACCACATTGTAAGTCAAATTGGATAATGTAGAAATTGTTGTTTGAGATTTCTCTGGTTTGTTTATTTTAACATGCAGTCTACTTTATAATACTAATTTTGGAGCATGATATCATTCAAGTTGAAATAGAGCACGCATTGCTTGAGATAATTCTGGTTTCTTTATTTTGAGTTTCAGAATGCTGAATCTTCGAATTGAAATTAAACGTAATTTCTCTGAGAATTGTTCGGTTATTTTATTTTAATGTAAAGTGTAATTTTGTGGAATTTATTGTGGACCACGATATAAAGTCAAATTGGATAATATCCAAATTGTTGTTTGAGGTTGTACAACATACTATGAATGAAAACATTTACATATGTATGAAAACATTTACATTCTCTCATAATCCAAATATACTATACTTGGATTAAAAGTGGGTTCTTATTACTTTAAAAGATTTATGCGTTCCGTGATTTCAAAATTCTGATATTCGAATAGTTATAATGTATATCACCCTATCAATTATGATAATCATCTCTGAATAATTACGCGTTACTAAATAATCAATACTGTTTCATTTCATTGTATCTCATATGGTAGGAAGTATGAAATCGAGCATGCCAATTAAGCTTTTAATAAGCTCGAAATTCGATAATTAACGATTTTCGAAATAACCAATATTCATTTATGGACATTAATACACAACGCATAAAATGTGCTATACGAACTACTACATAAATGTATTTATGTGCTGTAAATGGCTGCTGATTAGAGTAGAAATTTTATGCGAATCATTTACGTCACTTACGAGACTGTAAGAGAAGATGCAATCTGTGCAAAATGCAGAAATCATTTAATAAACATTTATACAAGTCATGTGGTATATCCTTACTTATTTTGTGATGTCGACACGAAAGTACAAATTTAAAAAATTAAAGTCTTCATATAAATAAATGTATAAAATGTAGCTATACATTGTCTGATCCCTATGAACATATCTGAATTAAATAAACTTAAATTTTTACAAACTCATTTAAATAACAATGAACAGTGTTAATTTTTGATTCTGTACTGTATTTTAATACGCTCCTTAGTTTGTTATTAATCTAATTTGCATTTAGATGCATTTAGATCGTAAAAATAATTTCGTTTATTAATGTACAACAATTTCAACACAAATACTAATGGAAAAAATATTTATTTCAAATAACCATTCAAGGGTCGAACTGAGAAATACACAATTGGAATACACGTTACACACATTGTCCAATCAAATAAGTATTTCATATAGTATTTAACCCGAGTCGTTTATGTTAACAATTAGTTTTTTTATTGTTCTAGACTTTAAAAAATTTTTTTAATATTTTGGGATACGTATTGAAGTCCCTATCGTTGAAATATCAAATGTTTAAAGCATTAGTGAGAAAAAATAAATATTGGAGAGAGAAGAATTCGAGTGAACACACAAGTAAATAATTATTTCGTGTTAACCTTGTAACAGAGTTTAGGCAATACTTTCCGGGACTATTTCTATTGTTAATTTTAAATACTATTATGCAGCGCTGTGCACACGCGACTCACGTGACAGTGGACGCGTTAACACGTCAAAGGGTTGACGTAACGTTCACCGAATCAATTTTCCGACCGATTACTGGAACGGTATCGAGCAGTTGCAAAAGAATCGATGTCCTCGGGCGAGCGTTACCTTTCCTCGCTGTGCAAACTCGTCGCCGGCGGCATTTTTAGAACGTCGATGCGTTACTTAAGTCATTATTTAAGTGCCGTGCCAGGGGGACATTAAGTCGTTTGTGAAGTGCAATGCTATCATGGTATGTCCTTGACGAACCTGTTATTGGAATTCATGGTGAGTGACACAAAAGAAGGGAAAAAACCGTAACGACGAATGCGAAGCTTGTACGCATTGTGTAGGAGAGCCAGTACGTACGAGAAATACAATATGGCACCTCCTGGCATAATGCTCGAGCTTCGCAATAGAATTACCTTCGCGTTGGGTGTACGCACCCGCGCGTCAACCTCTACTAAATTCGTTTTCTAACTTGTATTTCAGCCACGCTCTCTCTGTCCTGATTATTCTCTTCCAAAACAGAAACCGAAAAATTTTCATAATACACATGGAAATCCTTGCCGGTGCACTTTGATTTTTCACTATTTTTAGCAGTAATAAATGTCACGTTTCTACAGGAGGCTTCACAAATTATTATTTACTTTGCTGATTTTTATGTCTATTGAATTCGATTAAAAATCGTGCAATTACTTCTTCAAATTTCAGAGTTTGTTTGTCGTTTGTACTTGTGATTGTTTACAAACTTGTGATTTTTTTGAAAATGCAACATAATTTGATTCAAACCTTTTGTTTTAATGTAACTGATAGGTTAATTTAGAAGTTTGTTTACAAGGACACTTTGTAAAACAAGGAATATTGATAATTTTTAGTCGTGTTTCCTCGTTTTAATGTTATCCTTAGTTTATTTATAATATTTTCTTAGTATTAATGTTAATCCTGAGGATTTACAGAATCACAGTTAGGCCTCGTAACCCTTACAAGTTTGATGAAAATGTTTTACAATGTTTCGTGAATTTAATTTGTCCCAGCTAAAAAAATATTTAGGGTATATTTCGTAGCATTTTTACAAACAATACGTATTTACTTAAAGAAAAATGTTTATTCATTTAAATGATCTTAAAAAATGCTTAAAAATACGATAAAATTAATTGCAACAATAAAACTGTTAGGAGTAACAACATAAATTAACAAAACTGTTAAACAACGCGACAAAATCGGCTCTCAAATAAAATAACCATATTTCCGAGGTTCCAGTTTCTCAACAAAATTCCACTCAATTCCGCGCGTTCCGAAATAATCGAATAAAAAAAATACATCGACAGTACAGCGGCCCTTAAAACTTTCCATCTCCTCGGACAGAATTCGTTCAATTTAATTCCATCAATTTTTTGAAAATGCTTTTCCAGCGGCGGGATTAAACGAATAATAATCTGACAATATTTGTCGCAAACAAAATTTAGCGACGTTGTTTATTAATTTTCGGGGACACTCGGGTCGAGCGCGTATAAAGCCCGTCAAAACGTTAAAAATTTCCCGTTTTATCCGGTCGCTTTGCCGAGACGAGCGGATAATAAAATTCATAAAATGCACGGGTTTCGAGCGGCGTCCTTTTTTTTTCTTTTACTGCGTCGAAACAATGCGAGACAGCGTCGTCGGGTACGTGCACGTCGCCATTTTCCACGGTTTCTGTTCGTCTCCTTGCGTAATACGCCAGTGATTCACGAGTATTTACTGCCGCGCGGAACAGAGGTCAACGTAAGCGTGACTGAACATCGGAGCCGCGAATAATTCAAACGCTGTGTATGTATCCCGATATATTTTTACGACAGATTTGCATTTAAATGGTCCACGGCTGCTTGCTACGGCAACGCAATATTTCACGGCCGCCTAACGACGATCGTAACCGATTCTTTGCTTTTTCGGTGTCCAGAGGCTTTTCCATGCTGTTCCGTGTACGAATTGAAAACAGCCACGGTGACTCCCACCAGTATTCGGACACTCTGAACAAAAAACGTTAACATTTGTAAGAATTCTAGCATGAATGAATAAATTTTTATTGATTTATGCGTTGCGTTCACGTTTTGTTAACAAATTCATTAAAGATCGAGTAGCTCGAGCCTCCTTACACATTTTTAATATTTAACCATATGACTTGGATTCTTTTTTGAGATGTTAGAACAATCGGTTTGTTGCGTAACGTGAAAAGAATTTTTTGAAAAAATTGCAATTGGTCGGAATTGCAGAGTCTAATGCTCTAACTTCTCGAGAAATTTCAAATCGTACGGTCTCTAAAAGGTTATCGTTTTCTTAAGCCCGAGTATCAATGGGAGTCGCTGTATTTGCTGTCGTTATATTCTCAGGACCAGAAAAAACAAGTCGAACACGTGGAATAAATATTTTTCTGTGGTTTTACTAATTCGCGTGCATTTTTAACAATCAACCCACCGAACACTCCAAGCATTAACGTTCAGACGAACGAGCCAGGTGTGCGGTAATTATCAAGCTCTAAAATTAGTAATCACCGAGCTTTAGAAATCAGGAATTACGCCTGCACGCCACTAAATATTCCATACCCTTGTTTCTAGGTCAGAAACAGTACGCCCAGATCGCGGTACATGTTTTCTTACGATCGTAAATTATTTATTTAACGCGAGTTCACAGCATTGTGTTAGCTCCTCACGCGATTCGCCACGCGAAGTGTATTTTTAATTTACGAACTTCGTCTAATTGTGCCATAACTCTACGGAAGTCGCAGCAATTTGTTTCCACAGTTCGCGATTTCTTTATCTCTCCATTGTGCGATTTCGATCCTTTCTTCCCCCCAGAGATTGTTTCCCGTTTCGGGGAACACTCCGAGCCAGCGATTCTAAAGGTTCGGAGAATAATTGTCGAAGCGAAATACAGTAGCATCTCCGTAACTGTCGTATCGTTGAACTTACCGAGCAACAGCTCAGCCTTGTACATCCAAAAATGAAAATTCCTTATTTTTGTTTTTTTCGTCGATGAAACTTTCATCGTCCTATTCCTCTCGTTTCTCTGATTCAAACGACACCAAACGCGATATCATTACGAGCACAATTACTTGTGTAACGCGCGCTTAAAGGAGTTCACATTTACGACAGAGGTACACGAATTCTTAACTCGCTTGTTATACAAGTAATTATGATCGCAATTGTGTCGCGTTCGGTGTCGTTTTAATTAGAAAAACGAGGGGAGTACGATGGTAAAAGTTTCACGAAAAAAAAATATAATAAAAAATCAGCAAAGTTGCAATATTTTCGTCTTTGCTTTGGCTCCGTCGTCGAGCGTGTTTCGTGGTGGGGATAAAATTTTCACAGTTACGGTAGAGACCATCGCGACAGTTACGCAGGTAATGCTGCTCTTATTTTCAAGACTGCACGTTCGACTCTAGAGAGAACAGAGGACCATTGTTTGAAGCAGCGTTCTATCTCAGCGCTGACTTCGGGGTCTAGCTGGCCGATCCTAGCGTTCAACAAATCCTTCGATCAGGAGAGCCTTTTCGAGAAGCGTATTCGTGGTCGATAGGTGGTCGGTCAGTCTCGCGGCTAATGGCACGTAATGTTATCGACAAGCCGGCGGAGCGTGAAATTTAAGCAACTCGGATAATTGTTATTACATTGTAGAATTGCCGGTCGCGGCTTGGGAATCGTTTGCCGATACAGTTGCGTCTCAAAACCGTGGCGTCATGCGTCAGGTATGCGGCGTAGCCTTAGACCGCTATGAGCGGACACGAGAGCTCGTTATGTGGGCGCTTCCGGCAAGGGCATGGGGCCTGATGTAATTGCATTTGACTGTCATTAGTTAAAATAACCAGCGTGAGTAACGCGTTAAAAACGTACAATGGCTGCGTGCGCTCGCTAGAGGAGAAAATCGTCCGCCATTGTCGCTCACGCATTCGTCTCCATAAAATACATCACCGGCATAAATAAGCCGCGTTTCTTGTCAAAGCGGAGCCATTCCGTCTTCATTATTGCACAACGTAACGTAATAACGCTACGTTCCGCGAAATAAGAACAGAAACGCACTGTGTACCCGCCACATTGCACTACGGCCAGCGGTTCGCCGAAAATCGCGACGCGTTTACCCCCAAAACAGTCTGCAGTATGATATTTCACAGGCTAATCATTGTCAATATTTGCTTTGCTTATCTTTCGGATTTTATTAAACTGAATTAGCCAATGTGGCCAACTTCGGGATTTCTCGAAAATTTAATATAGAATATATTAGAATATGTTAGTATATATTAGAATATATAGTTAGTTAAATAAGACTATATAAAGTTATTATACTTTCTAATTTTAACTTCTTCAAGTTATTAGACGAATAAACACATTTCTTGGAATTGATGCAATTTTTATTTTGCATAAAGATTCGCGGTTTACCATAACAGTACGAATATTGTATTATAGGGTGTCCCACCTAAGTTGAGTAGTACTGTGACCTTCATGTGTCCTTGGGTACAAAAAATTCACAAAAGTTACTATAAAAATAGTGAAATAATTTCTGTTATAATTGTTGTAGCGATTGGTCAACTTTTGTCAATTTTTCGCACCCAAGGTCACGCGAAGGTCATAGTACCATAGGTCGATAAATTCGTCTTGATCTCAGCTATCGTAACATAATGACGAGAACATGATATTTAAGATGCTGAACTTAGGTGGTACACACTGTATACACAAGAAGAAAACTAACGTGTTATTATTTTTTTCAGTGTGGGTGGTGCAGAAGAATGGCGACTCCGCGATACTCAGCTCCGTTGAAACGGTTTAAAAAGGCGACTAGATACAGCAAGGTAATAATTACGACCTCACCTTAAGTCTACTTACAATTTCGCTGGGAACGTTATTAAAAACGGTAATATTTTCAGCCGCCTAAGCCTTGTTTGCATAACAAACGGGGCTATTCGCGAATAATTCCTTTCCTTGCACTTTCGCGTGCTTATCTTTAATGTTTTCTCCATTGTGCCGCTCTACTTCACTTTTCCCTTTCGCAAACTTTGCGTTAATTAAGCTGCGGGAAAAGTGTTGAGGGTAATTGCGTATTAACTCGAACAGCGTTCACGATTTTTCTTTCCTTGTGTCCGTTGCCGTGTAACTCGCTCGAATCGATTGAAATTTTCGTTGCAAAAACTCTCTCTCTCCTTTTGAGGCGATTCGTGCAACCTTTCTTGTGCGGGCAACAATGGCAAGTTTAACGACCTAATTTTAAATTTATGAGAAAGGTCTCAACGCAACTATTAAATCAAAAGTATGTGTTGTAATAATTGCAAAAATTTGTGGCACTGCGTCCCAAAAATGTAGTTCCTTTAAAGGGGTGATTCTCCTGAGGTCATTCAAAATAACTTTTTCCTTTGCGAAAATGTTCTCGGTGGCTTTGTTGAGGAGCTACTAACGAAAAACACGGACCAATCAGAGCGCGGTTACGGGTCTCGCTGGGCGTGGCGTTGCGTTGGTCGAGCCGGAAGCTACGCTCTGATTGGCCCGTGTTTTTCGTTAATAACTGCTTAACAAAGCCGCGGAGAACATTTTCGCAAAGGAAAAAGTTACTGCGAATGACATTAACAATTATTTAACCATAAGTAATTTATAGATTTATATGAAATTTTACTATCTCACTACGTTTCTATTGGTTGGGCAAGTAATTTCGGTTTTCACTAATAAATAGTGATATGTTTTTTTTTTGTTTCAATAACTTCTGGTAATATTATAATTGTTTTCTTTCTGGCATTTGATAACATTTTGACATTTGAGTTCATATCAAAAATTGGATTTTCTTTCACATTAAAATACCGAAATTACTTTCTTGCCAACCAAATATTAAATATAATTGATAAACAGCGAAATAGCTTTATGCAAAATAAAATTTTTAAAATACAACAAACTGGAGTGATGTAGAAATATATTTCCTTCCTTAATATGTCGAATAGGTTAAAAATAATGTAGCACTGTCGTTAAATTTCTCGAATGTTTTCACTGTGTTAAATTACACCTACTAATTTTTGCCATAAATGCATAAAATCCGCTTGCCTAAAGTCCACTGGGCGAGTAAAAAAACATTTTGTCAAACGAGAATTTTACGCAGCGTTTCTCGAAACGTAGATTTCGCTTCAAAGTGTGCAACGAAAGAGTGGGGCACATTAATTTCGCGAATCATGCTAAAAAGAACGAGCGTGTTCAGCTTCTGACGCGCCGGCTTTATTTAACTGTTATTAAAATTAATGTTTGCAAAGTTATTCCGCATAATCCGAACAGAACTCCTCATCCTGTAGAAATGTAAATGTGCGAGATTCGTGCAACGGTTACCTAAAAAGCAGAGGAAATCCTGATTGAAGAATTAAGGTCCACGGAAGTTTCTCGCGAGCAATTCCGAGAGACGCGGCACGGTGGCATCGAGTTGCGGCCGGCGATTAGGTTAAACACTGATACAGTTAATCCGTAGATAGGAGCTTAACAGGTGTTAAACAGACCCGTTTTCGAATGTTTAATGAAACAGCGGGCTAACTAGTTAAACGTGTTAACTATTCTCATTAGAGGTCCACTTTGGTTGCTTAATCGTTTCGAAGTGGCCGATTTCACCGCGGGCGCAAGTTACACTCAAGTTGAACGGAGTTCGAGATATTGACAGAGGATTAGCGTCGTTATTGCGCTTCCTATAATTGGAGATAATTCACCGGCAAATCATTATTCCGGATCTGAAGCCAGCGAAAATGGATTCGAGCGCCTATCCGGGTCGGTGATTCCTTTCCGCAGTCGATCATCGAATATTTAACGTGCTCGAGCATTCAAGACAAAGCGGGACTCGTATAAATACCTGTAATTATAATTAGACTGCGGATGTTTACGAATTTGTTTACGGATGTTTACGAAGGAAATTTTTTTTAGCTCCAGTGTCTTGGAATCGATGCAGATATTTTTTATTTTGCATAAAGATACGCTGTCTAATTATAAATACGTAAAACCCACAGTCTAGTCATACCAAAAAATATTGAAAGTGTATTCGTTCAAAGAAAAATTGCAATAATCTTTCATATCGTTTAATAAAATTTATTCTCAGATGTGTAAATGTATGTAAGTTCCTAAGTACCACTTTTTTTAATAGATAGCATTCTACCTGCAGCTTCTCCATATTAATTTCAGTTAATGTAGGCAAAATTTAAATGTTTAAACTGAGAAATTACGGACAAGTCATAGGTTTTGTTAAAAATTCTTACAGAATAATATATTCGGAATTGAAAAATTGCTGGGATTCTAATTTCACTTTTTTTTCATTTCTTTCTAGAAATTTCAGTGTGTTCTATAAACAATTGTCGATGCGTTCACGCTTCATCAGCTTTTATATTCGTCTTTATAACAACATTGAACGCGTAGCACGAGATATAATTGATTCGGGTGCATTTGTGTACGTCGAAACAGATTTCAAATTAATTGTCTACAGAAGTGATTTGTTTTCCAGTTTTCATTAAAAATTTTATACATGAATATGAAATACGAAATATTCGACGTCCAATGTTATTTACTATTTTACTCGTGACTAAACATTTGTATGCAATTGTTTGCATTGAAATTAAAAAAGAGGTAACGAATGTTGTTGCCGAACATGATGCCTAATAAAAATAACAAAATTGAATTTATTTGAACTTTACGCGGTTCGTATTATAATATCCGCTCATTAGATATATTTATTTAATCATTTACCACGAAAGCATCTCTATAGTTTTAAAAATTGTGAAATAAAAAATCTGGAAGCGGTCACCATGGTGGTGATAGTGTTAGTGTTAAAAAGATTATGAATGAAAATCTTGAAAATTATAAACATTGAAACACGAACGTCTAGTGAATTCACCGTCCCCACTGAACTAATTTCCCAATATGAAACTCAAAACTCGCATAAGCGCCCACAGTTCTTCAGAGCCCGGCAGACCTAAACTTTCAAATAGTTAGTGTCAAAAAAATGATGAATGGAAATAAATGCTAAAAATTGAAACACGAACGTCTGGTAAATTCGCCGTCCCCACTCAACTAATTTCCCAATATGAAACTCAAAACTCGCATAAGCACCCGCAGTACTTCAGAGCCCGGCAAGCCTAAAGTTTCAGATACGGTGATCATGCACAGCCGAGGCGTATCCTTCGAATGATCGAGATTCCGCGGTGTCGCTATCGAGGAACAGAATCTCTGAAGCTACTTGAAACACGAAGTTACCAGTTCCCGTTGACGATAATCCGGCGAGTCGGCGGACAAGGTCGTTCATAATCGATATCAGAAGTTTTCCGTAATGCCCCGGCGGAACACTATACTCGTGGGTGTGTTTTAAGTATCCGTAAATCGAGATCCAGAAGTTCTTGCTCCTCTCGTAGTCCGCCTTCGTTGGCCGAGATATCGCGATACCGAGGCGCCATTTTTTTCTCTCTCTCTCTCTCTCTCTGTCCCTCTTCCTTGCTAACCCGAGGTGGAATTACACGAGAGCCGTGTCCTTGCAGACGACACCCACGTCGCGTTCGCGAACACTTGCAATCCGCGCCCGGTGTCTTATGCCTTTTTATTATCCTCCTTCTGAACGACGCGACGCGACGCCCGCTTTAATGCGCAGTTCACTTTTTACCTGCAACATTTACCTACAGCGACGTCTCTGGCAGCTAGGCGTCCTGATTTCGAGCGGTATACCGCTTTGTTCGCGTTATGCTAATTAGAGTGCGCCTCGCCGCGGGCGGGGCGAGTGCCGGGCGATGAGAAGAAGTCGCTTTTCAACATAATTCCCACCGATGATGTCTTCATAAAGAGTTGCACGAATGCGAGATAAGGTATACATGTGTATAGTCCCTCGCAATAATATTCGGGCACTCGAGCGTGGTTGCGCACTCATACATTGCTAGATCCGGAGATACTTATACGCAAATGCGAGGGTCAAAATCCAGAGAAATTGACGCTATCGTAATGAGCAGTTCGGAAGTGGACACTTTTGGGTACTTTTACGTTAGCCGGGCGCAAAAAAAAAATAATGTAGAACCAAACGCGAGCCAAGCGAAGCGAATGACAAAACAGTCAACGGAATAAAAGTCGAAAACGTTCAACGATAAACAAATATTAATGAATTGTAAACAAAATAGTTTTACCCAAAAAGAATGCTCATAATTATTGGTCTGGGTTAGGTTATAATTATATATGCTTATAATTATTGGTCTGGGTTAATATTAATGAATTGTGAACAAAATAGTTTTACCCAAGAAGAATGCTTATAATTATTGGTCTGGGTTAGGTTATAATTATATATGCTTATAATTATTGGTCTGGGTTATAGGTTATAATTGGTTAGGTTATAATTATATATGCTTATAATTATTGGTCTGGGTTAATATTAATGAATTGTAAATAAAATAATTTTACCCAAAAAGAATGCTTATAAACAGTAAGAACTACAAATAAAAATGTACACGTAAACAGGAACATAAATACAAATAGTATATAAACAGATCTGTAAATAGAAACAGAATCAGCTATAAATACAAACGTACACATAAATGCATAAATAAACCAACAAAACAAGGAAATCGTGAAAAAACGCAGAAGCATTCCTTTTGCTACCCATGTGCAGGAAGTTGCTATTACGCAATTGCACCTAATATGTAGAAGAATTTCTCGCAATCCGCCGTATCAAGCGACTCGATCAAACTGCGCCGCAAAAGGTGATCCCCCAATCAGACGCAAACAATTCTTAATTACGAAACGCTCCATAATGACAAGGGACTGTCCCGAAACAAAGAATCGTTAACCGCGAGTCCCCTGTTCTGCCCACCTTGACCTCGATCGCTGATTCCCATTCGGTGATAAAAATATAAAAAAAAAGGTGTCCCGGTAGTTGAGAACTGTTCCGTGAGGGCACGTGGACTGGCCAACGGTGGAATCAGACTCCTCACCTGTTCGGGACAGGTGCGAAACGGTGTTGGCCTGCGAGTCCTGCCCCGGGACCGGAAGAAACTGATGTGGGTTTTATTTCAGAAAAAAAAAAACGATTAAGGACGAAATCCGACCAGCTGTATCCGTTGAACATTTTTAACACTTGGCTGCCGTTCGTGTAATCGTCGCGTTGCTATCCGTGATACGATAATAGGCAGTCGTTGTTATGTAATTACCAATGGACGTTTATGTGAAATCAAAATTGTCTGAATTAACTGCAAGAGGCAGGAGCAAAATGGAAATGACTTTCTTCTTTGAATACCCCCTAATAAGTCGAAGGTACAATTTTAAAATAAAAATTTTATATTCTTATTCTGCTGTTCTTGTATTCGATTGTTATCTCACTGTAAACTATATAGTGATTAAACTGCGATTGTTGCATTTTATTTTGTCATAGTGATAGTGATTTATTTTGTCATAGTCAAAAACTGATTTTTTCGCCTTGAAGGTCATTTCAAGGTCATCGTGTGTAGGTCGTTGAACTAAAAATACATGCTAATATGCAAAAAAATATAGTGACCTTGAGAAAACTTAAAATTACCTTCAAAAATCCTATTTAGTTATTTTTTATTATTTTTCATAGTAAATAATTTAGGTGTTCAAGATGACATTAACATCCTGTATATTCTAGATACGTGCAATAAACCAATAATTCTGAAAAAGACATTTGAGATTCGTCTCTTTGGCCAAGGTAGTTCCAGCATTAATAGACAAGGTTTAATCCGTCGCGAGAAGAAAATAGGGAGATTACAGCCGCCGTTTTATCCGTTGATCCGACGACATTCGTGGCGAAGTGGCGTTTAAACGGGGGAATAGAATTTTGCTTTGTAGAATGGAGACTGATTAATGTTTTCGAAGGCGTTTAAGATGGACGGATAAGATTGGAGTTCGCTGCCTCAGCGTCTGGCGATGATGACTATGTAAGAGCGATCATAGTTTTACACGGTACGTAAAGCTAAGGGAGCAGACGGGTTACAATGACACTTTTAACGAGGCGATTCTGTACTATAGCGAGGGAGGTGAACAGACCTTGTCTCTTAACTTCTCCGGCGAATCCTTTCTCTCTTCTTCATCGAAATAAAAAGGACCAAAATTACTACCGATTAATTATAAATTAATTTAAGGATCAGCACGTGGAACAGTACTTTATTTGCTACCTTCAACAAATTTTTGAAACGATAATTTCATTTACACGTGGCATAATTAAATTAAAAATTCAATTAAGAAGAATCAAAATGATGACTAATTAATAAAATGCGGATTTTATATATTTATGAAAAAAAATGAATAGACAGTAAAAAGATTAAAGTAGTTTAACAGTGTCGATATATTATTTTTGACGTATAAAAATAATTAATGAGAGAAATAAATTGTTAGCTTCTACAGATCGTAACTGATGTATAAAAATTTCATTTTGCATAAGGATCAGCATGTTAAACAAAAGTTTATATGCTCCATTAAAAAAAATGTTTGAACGATGAATTCACTGTCACGTGGCATAACTTCATTAAACATTCCAATAACGAGAATAAAAATGATGACTAATTTGTTGTATACTAATTTAAGAACGAGTATAAAACAGATGTTTGTTGACTGCTTTCAAAATTTGTGTGATCAATAAACTTATTAACGCATCAGCAAATTAAAGATGAAGTTCAAATTCACTGATTCAAACTACAATTTTCAATATGTATACTGGAAATATCTAATTTCTGTGCAAGGCTATATTTTCTCGACTAAGGGAAGTAAGCACCAATTAAACAATTAGACCCTACGAATTTATGACAAGAATGACTAGATCAAATACCAAACAAAGAATATTCCATGAATTCAAAAATACTGTAGCAGTATTTTTGGCTTATTTATCAATTTTAAGGAAAATATGAGAATCCCATGATTAAAACAGGCCTGGGCAACTTGCGGCTCGCGAGCCGCGGACGAGCCTCTCCCCACTCCTGAGTCCTCCCCGCCAAACTCCTGTGGAGTGTAGGAGGAGAGTGGGGAGATTAGTAGTGTATAACAGTGTGTATGAGGCCGTGTCCTCACAGTCACGCGAAGCAAAGCGCGGTAAGAGCAATGTGGAATAGTTGATAGTGGGGGAACCGGTGCACTGATAGTGGGGGAAGTGGTAGTGGAGGAAATAACAGTGAGGAAGAAATTGCCTGGATTGGAATATGCCGTGCGGTAAAAATACACTGAAAATGGTATGTACTTTCATCAACTGCATACATATATTTCTCTTAGAAATTTGCATAAGCCGCGCCGTAAACGCGCAAACAAAATCCACGGTCGAATTATGTACTTCGAATGCTGAAATTCTCAACGACAACAAATTAACGCGCAGAACGTGATTGTCGAGCATCGGTATTTTCACTTAAGGAAATCTCGCGGCGATCGGGGCGCGTGTTCGCGTCGTGCGCGTTATTTCCCAAGAAAAAGCCGTGTTACAACACGGTGTAGTCATCGATGTTACGTGTATCCGTTTACGCCGGCGTAAAAACGTATTTTAAATGTTCATTGGACGTTAAACGGAACGAAGGCACAGTCATAAAAGGAAAAAACAAAAGGAAAGAGAGAGAGAGAGAGAGGCGAGGATCGCGAGTCAGTTTTCATTTAGCTTTACCTCGAAAGACGAGTTAACGATCTCCGGTTTACGCGTACCCTCCGCGGGGATTGCCGCCCGTTTATTATAGTGCAACCGGTTGTAATGGTCACCGGGCCCCGATCGATCGCAGTGCGCACTGTACACTGTACAAAATTATTACGTCATTATCCGCCGTTAAATCGCGATTAACTGCGCTCGCAGGGTAACTCAATTAAACGTTTCCTCGATACGGTAACCCTAATAAATATCAATTCGCTTCAATAGGACCTCTTTTTGCAGTTCCACTTAACGCGCTGCAGCTCGTATATCAGGCTCGTAAGGGCGTATTTAGTGTTCCAGGCATTTATTTCAACTGGCTTCCTTTCAGTTACGCCGATCGGGTGGTGGGAGTGGGAAGAGAGGGGGTCACGAGCAATATTTCCGAATGGACAATCATGTCGCACCGTGCTTTATGCCGCTGTAAATTCAAGTTCGAACGCGTGCGATGACGTACTGTCGATGTATCGTGCAACGCTCGATCGGACGGTCGCCTTCGTCAGCCACGATACGCTCCGGAACTTAGAATCACGTTTCGAGCGTAAAATTTAAGGATCTCACGGAATTTGACTTGCAATCTTTCGTGTCGTCTTCCGTAAATGTCCGAACTAATTTATTCATTCTTTATGTTATGGGGAAAACGTGATTCTTACCGGACATATCAAGTGAATACTTTGTAGTCTTGAATATCTTATTGTTAAACTCCCAGCTTGAACTCGTTTGTACCACTCGCATAAAACTACGATGAGTTCATATTTGTTTTATGGAGTATTTTTTCATTATTAAATTCACTCGCATTCAGTGAACGATTCTTTACACCCACCTACATACATAAATTGAAGAGTTTGCATCGCAGTAAATAATTTTAATCAATTTTTGAATGGAGTCCTACTACATTCGTATTTGTGTTTCTACAATAATTTTTCATTATTAAATTCACTTGCATTCAATAAACAATTCTCTAGACCCACTTACATAAATTGAGGAGTTTGCATCGCAGTGACAAAATTGTAATCCATTTTTTAACGAGGTCCTGCTACACTGAATTCGTATTTGTTTTTGTAAAGTATTTTTTCATTATCAAATAAATTGTTGACGAATTTTTCATTAGGATAATCGATTTTTTAATGAGGGAGCTACACTGAATTTTTATGATCATTGTGATGAGCTAAATGTGCATATTCCACTAATAATTTTAATGTCGCGACAATAATATATTAATTCTAATCTTTTCACTGTTTTAAATTTTATCTACTCATTTTTGTCATAAATGCATAGAATCCGACTTCTATTTATATATTATTACAAAATTTACTTTTCTTTTTATTTTTGTACTATAATGATTTGATATAAATGAATTTTTTATGAACCGCACACGAAATATTTTATACACTTTGTGCTCATATTATTAACACCGTTACATTCCTGTTATCTTTTTCCCGTTATCTTCCAACAATTTTAATGGTTTCGTATCCATTACACAAAGAATTCTACAAATTACGAGCTTCCTTAAAAACAATTAAAAAGAACTGTTCACCGTCGGATAAAAATAAAATAATTGAGCACGATTACTTGACACACTTGTGCCTGTATGATAATTTATATTTTCCTTGGAATTACCATGTGCTCTCGTCGGCTTCTGAACAGGGGTGTATGTGTTCGTAAAGAATCACTATTGTAATGCAGCCGTGGTATTTCCAGCCGGAAGTCACGTAATGCTTTAAGAGTTTACAGAAGGAAATACCTAATGTACATCCACGGAAAGTATTACATGACAAGTCACATAAAATCCCGCGCGTTACAGCTTGTATCGAATCTTATCCATGATTGCGCAATACATCTTAACGTCCGCTGCACTAAAAATAAAAACTCTGTTATCTTTTCGCCTATAGAATCGATATTACATGCATGATGAGACAGCAGGATGCGATTCAATCAATTTTGGTTTAAGGCGTGCAATTTTCTACGCGCACAGATTTCACGGGTTCGCTAAATTAATTTTATATTATTATTTAATTTCCTTGTTATACTTTTTAATATTACAATAGAGCTTACGATGCTCACGATAAAATATAAAGGTTGTTACAAACAACCACATTTTGCTATCAATGACGAACTTTTTTTAACCATCGCACTCCACTTTATGTGACTCCAACGTAAATGAATTTGTTTTCAATCAGATAACTAATGCAAAATAAATATTTGCTTGTGCAGTTAAATTCATAGTTTTGAGATTTTAAATACTGTACGCGAGTAATTAAAAGTTAATTCTGTACCATTTTTCACGGGCAGACATTTTTTAAAAATTGTTTCATTGAATTAGAGAAATAATGCTCAAAATTTTAGTTTACAGACAACACTGGGTATTCACAATTCTTCGATTAAAAATTGTTGCTAAATTGATGAGTCGCTCCTGAAAGCATTAAACGCTACATTTCCGATTCTCGGAAAAATTGCAATAATTTCGTAAAAACTGGCAGTCGATGCGACATACGCGAAAAAATTCTCCACGGTTAATTAGTGTTGAAATACTTCCTGTGCCCGCTGTCCTTAATTAATACTTCGCAAGACAACGCCGAAGGACTCTCGCACCCAGAGAAGGATCCTCGAAGCAGCCAGCTGGCCTCTGTGCGGTATATCCGACGTATTGAAAAGTTTTAACGAGTCGCCGCTCGGTTCGCAGCCCGGTAAGGGTTGAAAGTTCACGCTCGGGCCGAACGTGAGTGGTGGTCCCAGCGAAAAAAAGGCAAAAAAATCGCGTCGCCGGTAATTGTTTCGCTGTTTTCCCGGTTCAGGACTAATGGCAGCTCGAAGGAGCGCGCGTGGCGCGTGATGTTTTACACGACACTGTTCGTTATGACACGCTCTTCCTCCCTGTTGTACGCGTTTACGCGTGCCCGGGGCGAGGAATCGACAGTTTGACGGATCGATGACCCGGGCGCAACGTCGATCGACCCGATCGCTCGCCGGGCATAGATTCCCGTGACAGGATTGCACGGAGGCGCAAAGGGCCCCATTATTTATGAGGGCGTAAATCAGGATCGAGCACCGATCGCCCGAATCGATCACCCGTCAACCGCCAACACCGCGTTCCCTTTGTCGAGGAAACACTGACGAGCCGCCTACGTATGACGCGTCCGCCTATCGCCATCATCATCATCATCATCATCATCATCATCATCATCATCGTCGTCGTCCGCATACTCATCCTAATCCTGATCGTCGTCATCGTCCTACGACGGAGATGTTCGCTGTTCTTCAGCTTCCTAATGCACAGCACAAGCTGATCGGGTAGGATCTGATCGAGGGATGATCCAGAACGGTGGCCAGCAGCGAAGGGAAGCGAACAAGGGTGAACAGAAGCTGCAGGTTCTCCGTGCGACGCGAATTTCTCGAATTTCGATATAAGGCGATGGCTCGGGACCGGCTTTCGCCGTATTTCGGATCAGGGTTGTTCGACGTCACTTTGTTCTCGAATGGGCCGAGGGTGGACACGGAGGATCTGCGAGACGCTTGGAGAAGAGGGGAGTTTCTTGCTTCGAAGTATACATCGTGTTAAAAAGGTAACTTTTTAATATTTGACCGCGTACGACTTGGACACAATGGTAAAATATCAATAGGATGAAATAATTAATTGTGTGAATTCCTTCTTAGAGAATGAAAGCCTAAATGATGAGTTAAAAATTAACATTAAACCTACCAAGCACTAAAAGCGATTAAAATGTTTTAGCTTATAAAAGTGACAAGGCTCAAGTTATTTAGATTTTGTGCAATTTTTATTTCAATATGTGCTCGGATAAAAAAGTAACTTTCTAATTTCAATAATTGTAAAATGAACGGCATTGGTAGGTTTAGTGTTGAAAAGAGATTATCATTCTCGTCGTGCACAACTAATAAAAAAATGTGCATTTTTCACTCGAAAAATGTTAGCGAGGATATGCACTCAATTTCATCGTTTAACTACTTATAAAATTGCTTTCCGCTCTTTATCTCGCACCTTTCTCTACGCCTCTTTCGGTTCTTCAATTATCCTTAATTTACTTTCTACTTTCCCAGACTATTTGTCTACTTTCTCTTCTTTCCACCCACGAAATAATTCCTCTAATGTGTATCTATTCCCCATTTTCAGTCCATAAAAATTCTTTAAAAAACGTCTCGACGTTCCCCTGTCGTCATTCCTGGAATGCAAATCTTTATGCAAATAAAAAATTGTCTAGGTCAATTACAAGAAATAATCCTAATCACGAAAACTTAAACTATTTTTCATGCTAAATCTGTCACCGTTGATCTAATAACTAGTTTCAGATATTGTATTCTACAATTGTTGCAATGTACATGTTTTTAAAATTTGTTCTGTGTTGTTAATCTTAAGAATGAAATGAAAAGATTAATCTTAACAGAAATCTTCAATTTACCAGATTAAAGAAACTGTAGCTCTTAACGACAGCTCCAAAATAGGTTGCATCTGTTGCTAGTATAATTATATGAACATTCAAGAATATCTACGCAAGCTTCATCAGCTTATTCTTGGCAGCTCAAGCGTTAAATCCAATCTTTATCATTGCTCTTTAAGCAAACAACAGATGCAGTTTCTTTAACGGCAACATCCGGTGGAGTGGCTTAGCTTTGAGTGACTCTTCTCAAGGTCTGAAAAGTAAGCACGTAGTATTTTATTACCTTTGTTTTCTTTACGTTTTGTTGCTCGTTACTTTCATTAAAATCTTTTCCTCCTAATTTTTCTCATTATTCTCATTTTTCCGTTACCTTTCCCGAAGGAATGATAATTAATGTCTGAGCACGTGGTATTTTATTATCGTGTTTTCTTCACGTTTTGTTGCTCATTACTTTCATTAACATCTTTGCCTCCATTAATATTTGTCACTCTTTCGAAGGGATGATAATTACCGCTTCAGGAAAATTGCACAAACAAAATAATTAATGGATTTAAAGTAATTTTTCAGAATGTTTTATTTAGTGCAGTTATACTTGTGGCAAACTAAGGGGGATGTAAAATTAACAAAGTGTAAATGCAAGTAAAATTTACTTTTCGAATAGTAAAACAGTTACTTATTTTCTTAATCTCATAGTCTTTGATCTATTTTATTATAATTGTTATGTGTTGCCTTATAACATGTGCTTTGAAGCACGTAACGAATTATTTAACCATTTTCCATGAAAACGTGTTTATAGTGCAATAATCGTCAAATAGAAAATTGATCATTTCACTATGGTGCGTTTAATATTAAGAAATAAGCCAATACTCTTTCTAGATGTTAAACAGGAGCTCTTAAAGAGCACAAAATAAGAGTTTATTTAAAATTTCCAGTAGCAAAAAATTAATTTTTCAATTGAAAAGCTCACACTACTAAATCCTCTGAATTAAACAAGAGAAGTCTCCTTGATTCACAAAGGAAAGTTTGCACAATATTATTTTTCACCCACTTACTATTTTCACATACTGTAAAATTATTTATTTTATAAATGAAATCACAATTTGTTGATTTAACGGTGTAGAACATTTATTTACGAGGAGCGTAGGGTTAACACAATTTAAAATAAACCAACGATTCGGACCAATTTTATAAAATTTAAACAAATTGTTCCCCGAGAAATTCGCTGCTGGTTCGCAGTGTCCATGCTCGCGATCGCTCGGCGAACTGCGCCGACCAGTGTGGACCCGGCATAATGCGAAGGAAACGACAGATCAGTCGAGAGAGATCGGCCCCGGCTGAATTTGCATTTTTCTTGATATCCGTTTGCCGGGGAATCTTCGACCCTCGAACCGTGAGACTTATCTGGCTTTGCCCGGAGACTTACGGCGACTCGCGGAGTTGTTCAAATAAAAGTGACATGTTTATTCGCGGGGATTGCGTAGGGCGGCTTTATGGTGCTGCGGGGGATACACGCCGATCAAACAGATCCGAGGACTAAATAACGTATTGAAAGACGTTCACGCGGGGTGATTCTAATGTCGCGGAATCCCGCGTGGACATATCCTCCACACCTTGATGCTGACGAGCGGGAGCGAAGATCCCCGCTTATGACCGTTTTAACACTCGGGGTAACGTAAGCGATGATTCACTGCGGGCTTTTTGTGCAACCGTGTTGCAAAATGTGAAACGCAACGAAACACGGCTTCGCGGAGTTTAACCTTGTGTTGTAAGGGTTCTTCTCCAATCGATCACATCCCTAGAATATTAGAACTGCGAATTTTTAGGCGAAATGAACATTTTCTAATGACGATTCTTATTTAAATTTTTACTTTTTAAGGTTATTTTAATTTTTATGTTACTCGTTTTTTATGGACAATTAACTGTATCGACTGGTGTATTGAAAAATAGTTTTATTTAAAAAATTGAAGGTATGGCCTTCTACTCAGCCACCTACAAAATATTAATAGACAGCGGATTTTATGCATTTATGCCAAAAAACATTCAAAAAAATTTAAATGTACTGTTATTATTATTTTCAACTTATTAAACGTATCAAGAAATAAAATTAATTTCTATTTCAGATCTTTAAAGATCTATTTCAGATCTATTTCAGATATTTAAAGATCCGCTGTCCACATATAACTTTTGTTCGAAACATTTTTAGATATCGTTAATTTTTACCGAGCGGTCACCCTTCCTACTGCGCCCCCGCCCTACGCCGCTTAACTTCGGTGATCGAAGGAGAACCGGTGTTTTCAGCGAGGCAATGGTCGTTGACTTAGTAACAATATTAGCAATAAATCACAATTAGATTGAAGGCTTAATATAGAAAACAATAGAATTTCTTCATTGCGCGACGAGTGACATGGTATTTCGCAATAACTTCTTAAAAACGAAATAGTAATTATCGTGACCGGGGCGGCATCAAAGAGGTTTCAATTAAATGGAATTTAGTGCCGTTCTGGTACCGTGAATTGGGGCTCCATTAATTACCAATAATGGCCGCGCGGAATCCATAACATAACAAGAAGTCCAAGTGTCAATGGTTCCGCGACGCGATCTAATTATTCGTGCTGAACGCTGTTAATTAAACTACGCAATAAATCGCGATAATCGGGCACATTAACGAGGAGTAATGGCCGAGCGATTTCTTAAGTAATAATTTCTTATGGCGTACATTGTAATTGATCGTCAGCGTGCATCGTGACCGGTTACGCTGCCATAAACGACGGTAATCTCGTCGAAAAGCGCGTAAACCGGCGATCGTTAACCAGATCGTAATCCCCGTCCAACGGAGATAGAACGAAAACTGATCCGCGATACGAAGTTTTATGGGTGTTTCTTCGTTCGAAAAAAAAAAAATAGCCGACTGTCACGTAAATAAAATATTTACGCTGTTGCGGGATTAACAATTCCATGGTACGTGAGTGGCTCCGGTTGGTATTTGTTGGAGAATTCGATTTTCCTTTTTACGATTTTTTAAACAGCAACCGTGGAACGTGAGAAAACATCGGGATATCATTTTTCGGGAAATTTCAACACGTAATAACGCAATTAAAAAATTGCCAATCGCGACGGTTCTCTGTCGTTAATCTTTTTTCGTATTATGCAACGCAATAATTTTCATTAGCTTATTGTTTCACGATATTTACGTATGCATTTATTTCTGTATGGATCTAATGTTTTTGTTCCTGTCTGGACGGTGGCTTTGTTGATGCACAAGCTGTAATGTTTGCAGAAGTACTACCTAAAAGTTTGCGTTAACTTTACCGTGTATTCAGATTGTAATCCAGACACTGTGAGGCGAACTGTTGCCAAAATTATAATGTTGCCGTTAGATAACACAAGGCCGAGTTTCGAAACTCGTAACGCAGTTTGAGAGACCTATTTTACGGTAGTTTATTAAAATGTTACTTGAAAGGATGTGTTGGGGACGTGGCAGAAAATTTGCTAGTTGCTAAAAACGAAAAAGAAACCAAGGAAAATTGTTTATCAATATTATCAATTATCTAAGTGAAATCAAGCAGAAAAATTCCGATACAATAATTTAAATTATTTCGTATAACATGTATTCTATTTCATTAAATAGTAAACACATTTTTATAATGTCCGTTTAAAAAACAATGAGTACAACTTGACAATACTAGACTGTGAACCCTGATACAAAATAAAAAGTTTCTTAATAATTTTTATAACTTGTAATTTGTATTGTCCTAATCAAAGAATATTCACACTACTTGTAGCTAAGACCTCAGAATATATAAAATAATTGTTTAACCTCTTAATTATTGGTTTCTCTATAAAAATTCAATTGTCCACATTTAGGCATCACTTTTAGTTTGTCCACACTCAGGGCATTTCGCTTTACTGTGAAAAATCACACGAATAAGTTGCAAATGTTGTAACAGAATTTCTAAAGACCTTTTTCTCGACTGAAATCAGTTTATTTATTCCCTCTGCCAACGCAACGGATTTCCCGCGAAAACACGAGGTGGAAGTCGCGATGCTAATAAATTGCCGAAAACGCGTCGCATCGTGGAATACGATTTCCATTCAACGAATGAAGTAATGATCCTTTTTCCCCTTGAGTTTCTTGCTCCAGCTTTTTCTGTAACAGCCGAACCGGAGGCCAGATGCTGTGCGTACGCGGAGGCCTGCGCCGTAAATTATTGTTAAGTGCCAAGCAGCCTTGTGTTAAGTAACGTACACAAGCAGCTGGAATGTTCCTCTAATAAACAGAGCTCTGTGCTCGAATTCCATGAATTCAATGCTCGTGAATCATCCGACTAACAGGGATACTCTCAAATCCATCGCGTCCACCATTTTCGCCTGCTTCTCGTAGCGCATATCTTCGCTAATGCGTATTTGATCTTTGAATTATTAATGCGTCGACTATGGATGCTTACAGAGATTGCTGTGATATAAAACAACCATGATTTTTCAAGAGTCAATAATATTTCTTTTAATTTCAGTAAAATTGATAACACTGGAATTCATGTTGAAGTTAGATAAGCATATTAATATTTTACTATATTTTAAGACTTCCTGAGATTATTTGAAGTAACTTTTTCCTTTGCGAAAATGTTCTCCGAGGCCTTGTTGAGGAGTTATTAACGAAAAACGCGGACCAATCAGAGCGCGGCTACAGCAGACGGATTTCGGCTCGACCAATGGCAACGCGACGCTCGGCGGGATGCGTCATCGAGGCGGAGTCCGCTGTATCGGTTCGCGCTCTGATTGGTCCGTGTTTTTCGTTAATAACTCGTTAACAAAGCAGCGTAGAACATTTTCGTAAAGGAAAAAGTTACTTAAAATTATCTCAGGAATCTTATGGCAGTATAACATTTCTGGCTCACACTACAATTCACTTCACCTATGGGATGACATGTCCAACTGCAATCTAAACAATAACTGTGTTGGCGTCGGCCAATATTTCTCAGATAAAACTGTTTTTGGAATGTGAGTAGGCAATTTTTCATAAAAAAGAATCGCGCAACGATAAACCTGGGCTCATTTTGATGCGTCTACTTTCGCGATCAATAGTTCGTTTACTTCCAAAGTGTTTTTAGAATATAGCAATGATTACTTGGATCGGAGCGATGGTTTTAAGCCGTTTATTCAGAATTCCGTGTTAATTTATTTCAAGTGGGAAGGTGCTCGCTAATTAACATTTGAACACGCCGCTGAACGCGCGCACCGATTACATCTGTCGGAGCGTAAATCAGATCTTACGTCGTCCTGCGATCAACGCGTGCGTCCATTAATAATTTAGCCTTCGCCATGTGCTTCATATTATTGTCAGAGTGTTGGGTGTCGCGTGGCCTTGGCGCTAACCTCATCTGTCTGAATAACATTTCGCGCGTTTAGATACTGCGCGAGTGATCCTTGCTCTGTTCGCGTCTCTTAATTATGAATCGATGGTGCCTTGTCCACCGACTCATTTTTTTTTGCAACTGTGTGGGCTGTTTCAAAGCTGAACTAGTTGGATCGTTCTGAGTTTTCGAAAAACATAAATACTATTAGGTGTACAGATCGAATCCATCGAGTTTTTGTTACTATCGTTGTTCGCAAAAAAATTTTGTAGTCATTGGACCTTGATTGATAATGCGGATTTTTATGCATTTAAGAAATTAATAAAAAGTACAGGAATATTGTCATGTTGATTTGAACGTAAAAAGACTATTAAGGGGTCAAATGAATTTTTGACGAGTGTACCTTTGGAATTGTAATTCTCCATGCATTTCTTTTAAAAAATTTCCCAAATTTTCTTTACAACCTCTAGAGAGACTCCTTAAAATATTGCAATTAGGCTACAAATCTATTTTATGCAAAATGAAGCTTTTTTGCATTAATTGCACGATATAAGAGCTAGATAGAAACGTAGATCTTTTCTCAACAATTTCAAAGACTTGGAAATAACATAAAAATGTTTTTTTTACCAGAAATGCAAAATCCACTGATAATAAAAACATTGATGATTTCTTTACCATGTTGTTTGTTCTTCCGAACATTCCAAAGTTTGAACAAAACCTGCAGAAAGTTGGAGATTGTTTTTAAAATTGTATTTTCTAATCGTTCATAAATAAACGTCAGCGAAAAAAGGGCTACGAATTAATTAGTCTAGTACACTGTTAATGTTTCAACGAGTGAGTCACACCGAAGCGATCGTAAGATACGTCATCGGTCACGAGGTGGCTAAAAGTGTTTAATCTTAATTACAGACTAAATTGCCGACTGGCAGCTAGGCGAGCCGATTGGCAGCTAGGAGGCCGACTGGCAACGCTCTATCGAAATTTTTATCGCCTCGTATCAGTTCCCTTTCCCCCCTGATAATCCGGCAGCCACTTTTACAGAACGAAACTTGTTTCACTTACGGGAATACCCCAGGGCCGCCGGTAGGAAATTAGATTTGGCGTAATCGCGTAAGTACGAATGAGAAAATTTTAAAATAATCGCGCCGCGCGCTTATGGCGACGTTGGCGATAGAATTATCTCTGGATCAATGGTGGTTTGGACTGGCTCGAAGAAAATGTCTCTTGGCACCATCCAAGTATAATTACTTGACTGCGGATCCTCGTGCATTTATTCTGAAGATTTTTCAAAATTGCTGGGATATACAGTTCGATTTTTATTCCTGTTAAATCTACGAAGGTGTGATCAATAACAATAATGTTGGTAAAAAATGAAATTCATAATTTGAACAGAGAGTCGTAAATACGATAAAGAAACTTATTGTTCATGTTGTATTTCTACTCGATTTTTGGACTCTTCACTCGTGAAATTCCGGGATCCTCTTTTCAACGTTCCCAACACGTGCTTGACGGAAATGGTCAGAAATACAAACAAACCAATGTATTCTCGGAACTATGGATGCAAAGCAGTTCAGCACAAAGTCCAATCCTCCCGTTCTAAATATTCTGATTTTCGTTCTATGTGTATTCCAAATTGAAGCAAATCCAGGTGAGCAACGATTACAGACGATTTTAAAAAATACTAACTTCCTCAGAAATTAAAAATTCTCCAAGACAATCTAATTAATTCCTCATTTTAAGTCGTGGAAGAAAATTATTGCAATAAACTCGTTGATGAGAAGAATCAATAAAATAATTTTTGGAAGGGCATTCTTCACTCTAAAATACTCTAAAATCATTGACATGGTAGAAAATTGTTGCAATAAACTCGGTGATGAGAAGACTCGGAAAAAAAATAATTTTTAGAAGGGCGTTTTTCATTCTAAAATACATGCTCTAAATCATTGACATGGAAGAAAATTGTTGCAATAAACTCGGTGATGAGAAGAATCAATAAACTAATCTTTGGCAGAGCATTCTTCACTCTACAATACTCTAAATCATTGACATGGAAGAAAGTTGTTCCAATAAACAAATTTTTAAGTCATTCTTCATTCTAAAATAATCTAAAAACCGAAATCATCGACAGGATACTTAAAATAGCGAAGTCAAATAATCTCCACGGTCTAAGTAACTCTTTACCAAATTAAACATATGTTGTCCGTAAATTACAAAAAAAGGTGCATACTGAAACGACACGATTGAAGAAAAAAGACACCCAGCCCATCGGAACGACGGAGGGTCGTAGATTTCTCCGGGCAAAGGTAGACATTATCGAAAAAAGAGCCTCGAATTAATTTCCCAGGCAACCGGATAGAGAAAATCGTGGAGGAGAAGGAAAGGGGAGGAACAAAGTCTGCGTACGCCGAAGAGAAAATCGCCGGCACGAAATCAATTTTTCGCGAGACGGGAATACTAAGGAGGACAGGGTAGCAACACGGGGGCGGAGGTGGAGGAGGTGGCTGTCGCGTTCGGTTGATGTCGGTGGCGGAATTAAAACGCCTGTTTCGGAATATTCCGACGAAACCGGAAGCCCGTGCAGCGACGGGCGAACGTGACGGAACAAAGAATAGGAAGCGAGGGAGAAACGGGAAAGGAACTGGAACAACGGATGGAACGGATTCGAGTCTCTCTCCGTTGCTGTGTTCGAGATGACGTCATAAACCTTATTTATATCCGCGCGTGTTCCAGGCGTACAGCGGTGCCGTTATTCGGGGCACACCTCGTTTCAGTTTGCGCGCGGATGCGGGCGGAAATACGTGGATAGTGTGTGGATACACACGCGTGCGCTGCGGTTAAAACACGCACCGTTCGCGCACACGCGCGCCAACCGGCGGCACATCCTACGCTCTCGAGGATTGCGTCATGTGTGCGGCGGCTCCAGTTGTCGGGTTACGAAATCCTGGAAAATCTACGAGCCCGCGACAAGGAATCGACGATCCGACGCCGGTACGCGATCGATGGAAACGATGCTGAATTATTTCGCAGACTTTCATGGAGAAATCGGGATTAGGCGATCCATCCCCACCCCCTCCGCTCCTCCCCCACTCATGCGCTATCAAAAATTTAACGATGGAACTGCGGAGCGCGCCGCCATGTTGTAATGTTTCGACAATTCAACGGGGGAAATTGAATTTTCGTAATGTATTCTTCTTTGTTGGAATTATTAAGATTTGTTCGTGAAAAGTTGTAATAAATTCGAGCATATTTTACAGTAACAGAAGGTCTGGATAAATTCCGGATACTTTCTTGGAAATAATTTTGACTATTTAAAAACAATGAAAAGATTTATAAATTGCACCACCATCCCGTATCGTGTTACGAATACCGTGCACATCCACCTATCCCGTGTCGAGGCACTACTGCATTACGTAACGCGTCGAGCTTGTTCGCGCGAGCCGCCAGTTGCGTGCACCAGTTGTTTTTGAAATCGTTTTCAATTTAACGCCAATTAAATTGCACGCTGACATTTCAATCGAAAAATGAAAAAAAACACTCCGGACAGAACGGGGACGACGCAATGCCTCCGGACCGGAAATACAGAGTTGGAACAAGCTCTCGAAGTGTCACTGGGCGAGACTGTTCCGAAAAAAGAGGCAAAAATTAAAGACCGGAGGAAATTTGGCTTTCGCGAATCACAGGCGCAAACTACGCGCAATTACGTGACCGTGTGCGTATACGGACGCGTGTGCGAGTGCGCGCGCGCGGTGGTTAACAGGAAACAGAGGAAATATAAAATGAATTACGGCCGGGCCAGACACGTTTGTGTCTACCATCCTTTACGGTTAATACGGGAAAAAATGCATATTCGTGTTTCCCGTGGACGATGTTTTAATCCTGTCCCCGCATCCACTTCGTCCGCCGACGATGTAAGACAAGGTCCAACTGCGAACGCGTGATTCAAACCTGCCCGGGGATATTAACATAATTCATTTTGACGAAGGAACGTGCTCGGTCACCGGCTGAATCCTTCGAGGGTTTAAACGTGGCAAGTGATAAGAATCGCCGACTACGCATTCAAGTCGTTTCGTTTTATCACGGAACGACTAATTGTAGACGGAGGCAATTCGCGAGTTTTACCGTATGGCTGCGGGATTAAGAATGGTAATTGCGATCGCTCGTACGGAACAGATGGTGAGAAATAATACGTCATAAGTAGACTGCGGATCTTTATGCAAAATAAAAATTGTCTGCATCGACTGCAAGAAATAGAAACCAAATTGAATGTTATTTCTTCCCTTAATGATTTTCATAGATTGACAACTTCAATTTTCAAAAATTTCCAACAATTTTGAATTTCATGTACTTAATTTAGATCCGCAGTCTAGTCATAAGTATAATAGATTTTCAAACGATTAAAATGTTTTAGCTTATAAAAATGACAAAGCTTCATTTATTTAGATTTTGGGCAATTTCAATATGTGCTTGTAAAAAAATTTGTCGAATCAATTTCCATGTAAGCAACTTCATTACTTCAATAATTGCAAAATGAAAATTATACAACCGTTTATTTGACCGGAGGTGGTAGATTTAGATTTCTAATGTTTTTACTGTTTTAATGCATAAAATCCGCTGTCTATTAATATACAAGATATACGGGGTTAAAGAAATAAAACTATGTAAATAAATCAAACAATTTAGATAAATTATTTTCTGCAAAATTGCGATAAATGTTGTTCTTCGCGTTTCATAAGCAGACTGTAAAATATCCTGTGTTGATGGCATAAACTATAGCAAATCATCTGCCAACATGTGAACACACAAACAAGTCTGTCACATGTGCACCCTCAGTTTGTTTTGGTAAGTTGAATACACAAAATTCAATGCACACGTGTAAACCTTCTGCAACTTAGTCCTAACAGTGAAACTTTATGAAGACCCTCTTTTATTAATTTTTAAACCTGTTTCTGTCGAATCAACATAAAAATTGCATTTCTGATAATTCACGATGTTCATTTATAAAATTTCCATTTCCATTTTCGAATTAATCTTACCATCTATAAATAATCATTCGTTCACTACATTTTGACCAAACATTACTTAATATTATTGTTAATTTTTGTTTTATTCGTGTAATAAGAGTACACAGATGAGACCTCAAAGATCAACATTGTACTTCAAAATGATGTATGAACAATAAACCTGTAGACTATAATGGTACCTGTTGATCATAAATCTCTGCAATCCTGTAATGATCCTAAATGTCAATGCGTAAATGATATACAGGGCATAAACCATATTGCAATGTTCCTTATTTGTTGAACAATCATTGTAATTTATAAAACGACTAAAGAAAATTAATCTGTCTTTTCCATAGCCATATAACATTTTGCTTTTCGAACTTACTGTAGGGTTATATAAACTTATTGTTTTTCCAATATTGTAAGCTAAATATACAACTAAAATATAATATCAAACATTTATCCTAGAAAACAATATAATGTCGACTGATAGTACATAATGGTACAACTAATTATTCAGAGTAATTTAAGACTTCAATTATTTTCAACCTATCAAATATATTAACAAACGAAATAAATTTCTACTCCAGTTTGTTGTAATTGACGTACAAAAATTTTATTTTACATAAAGATCTGCTGTCTACTACACTATACTATACTAGAATATAGTATAAACTACTAGAATGTACTAGACTATACTAGACTATACTAGACTATACTAGACTATACTAGAATGTACTATAATACACTAAGAATACAGCAGAAAAAAAAGTTTGTCTAAAATTTGCCTACAACTACTGACAAAGCGTTAAATAAAAAAATAGAATTTTCCCTCAAAACTTGAAATAAAGATTATTAAATATTAACAAAAGCAGAAAATACAACATAAAAATGTTGTATTTGTATAATAGTGTTTATACACGGTGTAATTACACAAATGAAACTCTCGATCACGAAAATTTCCTCCATATTAATTAATTGTAACTTTATTTTAAATTCAATCTCTTATCGGATCCCTCAGTCACTTGTAAGATGCGCAGTGCACAGAAAATCACAGAAATTATTTTTAAGATTCGAATATGTTCCTGATCGCGTTCACAAACGAACTTAACAAAACCACGAATTTACTCGTACACCGAACACCGAGAATATCGCAGAATAATTTCCCGAGTAAAAGTTAAGATTACCAAAAAGAAAAAACGAGAAATCGTTTCATACGTAACAATCGACTGGTTTCTATTCAGAAAGATTCCGAGAGGGGATTTTTGTACGCGGTAAACGCCGAGAAACTCGGTTTATGCGTCGCGAGCAACTCGAGTACAGGGAACCGCATTTTCGCGAGAAAGAGGCATGTAATTCCGAGATGGCAATTTCTATAGAATCCATACTCGCTCGAATGGAATGAAATTTCATGGGGAAAAGGGAAAAACATGCGTCGGCAAGCAGAACATTCCCAGTTCTATCATCCGCGGACGCGATTCCGCATGCGAACAGCCGAAAATCGGGACGAGACCGCGGTGGCTTATTGGGTTCTTATGTTAAACAAAAACCATATATAATGGGCACGCAACGTTCGGACGACGGAATCGTTGGACGCACGTGGCCTTTCGGAATTTCATACGCTTCCTTCCTGTTATTTACGACGTAACAGAATACAGAGTGACACACGCGCGCGTGCACACATACATACGACCGAGAAAAAGAAAAAGGGACTACAGCTCGTGGAAGCAAAGGGGGTGGCACGAGCGAAGAAGGGGTCGGAGGGGGGTTGAGCAGCTAATGTAAAATCGAATTTTCCCCCGGTCGGATGGAAAACAAAGTGGAGGGAACAAAGAGAATATCTTCGGCGAGGAATAATTTTGTATCGACTACATCCATCGGTAGTTTCCCGATGGTTTTGAATAATTCACCGAGAACCGTTTTATTCGTTCGACATGTCATGCAATTTGTAATATTACCGAGCGAAATGTCTCCCCTATTCGTTACGGCGGACAACCAGCTGCAATTAAAGAGTTTTACTTTGCAATTCCTATCCTCCTCCCCCCACCCCTCTGTACACGGCGAATATGTTTTCGTCCGCAGACAGTTTAACCCGTAGCATCGTAAAGTGGATCGATGCGCTTTGCCTGGAGAGAGAGGTCCTTGGAAGATAGTGTTTTTTTTTCTCTTTTTTCTTGTTATGCACTGCGATTTTTTTATTGTGCTACGTCTCTAATGCGACGGAAACGAGGTAAATTCAATTTACAAAGCGGCTACCGTTTGCAATATAATGTATTATAATTTATGGGATACTCGAACCGCCTCCTGGTTCCACTGCGTCGTTGCAAATTACCGATCGCGTATCTTCCGTTCAACAAAGCGGAAAAAGTAGCTTCATTTCACGTTAGTTGGTTCACATTGTTTTGTCGGTCGTGCACGTTCGTGGATGTTCGAGCATGTGCAACAAATCAATAAATAAATGATCGGAGAGCAAATATTAAATGAAATTAATTTAAATGTGGGATGAATTGAGTTAAAACAGGACTGTGGATTTCGTGCGTTCATGATAAAATGGAGTAGGTAAAACTTAAAGGAGATGAAAAATGTCGATTTATTAAAATTAGTGAAGGCAGCAAGAAATTTCTAGTTCGTTCTTACTTCTTCCAATTTGTGGAGACAATTTTTATTTTACGTTTTATTTTTCTATTCTTTAAATTCTTTAAAAAATTACAAGTTGTAAAGCATAGTAGTTGGACCAAAGTTCTAGATTGTAGAATATTAATATTAAATCTACCGACCGCTAAAATCGATTAAAATATTTCACGTTACAAAAATTGCAAGACTGTATTTACTCAGATAGTAGAAAATTTTTGTTATAGTAATTTTAGTAGTTGTAAAATAGGAAATATGAAATTAATCATTCGACCAGCAATGGTAGGATTATAAAGTTATAAAATTCCGTATTATACTTCTTTTCATTCTGGTACTGTCAAATAAAATTAATTTTTAGTACCAAATTGAATATAAGAATTCAATAATATTTTGGCCGATTAACATTTCCACAATAAACAATGTGACTGATTTTTTATTTAGCTCTTGCCTGCACAGTTTAGCAGGTTCATTTTATTTATTGATGTGTTATTGAAGCTTATATTTTCGCGTTGTACGTCGATCGTAAACGACAGTACGTAGGGATAGTAATAGCTGCCACTGCCAGAACAATTCGAGGATGCTTCAAGATACGAGTATATGGGTGCATTACGATGGTCTGGTTCAATCAGCTGAAGGAAGGCGATTTGCATGATATAATAATGAGATTGCCTTATTAGAAACGGTCTATCGAATCAAGCATCCGGTTGTCCTTATTATAAACCGTGTATGCAAATTGGAAAATTGAAACTGCTTCCGATACATTTCGATTAGAATTACAACCGTTGCTATAAGAAAGAGAGACGCGATTTAAAATTATAATTAAGCGATCGTTAAACGATTATCATAACACGATCGCCTATCACATATAATTGCGGATTCCGTACATTTATGGCAAGATTTAATGCGACACGGTAAAAACATTTAAAGAATTTAAACACATTAAATATTATTCTCAATTTTACAAAATTATTCCGAGCAGAAATTGTCTACGTAGTTCTCGTATCTTGTAATTAATACAATTTTTATATTGCATAAAAATCCGCTCTCTATGTGCAATGAACGTTATGCAAAATAAAAGTTCACTGCCTTAATCCAGACAAACCGCAAAATAAAAATTGATTGTTCAATGAGTTGAGAATGTAACAATACTTCTGAGTAATACTAGTGTGTTTACTATTTTGTTTTACTCTTATCCATTCTTGTCATCAATGCATAAAATCGCATGCAAAACCGTGAAAACAGTCGAACAGTTTAAAAATACTGTTGCTTAATTATTTTCGACCTACAAAATGATTAAGAGAAGAAATAAGTATTCTGTATTTTACAATGAACTAGGACAGTTTTCACTTTGTATGGAAATTCGTCGATGCATAATGATTTTGTATAGAAATTCGTCGATGCAGATTTGAAGATAGTAAACGCGTGTCCCCACTCTACGTTCCACTTCCGTCACGCTACTCCCCCACGCTTTCTCCCGGTCACGTGACGCGTTTCCTCTCTGTACTGACACAGAGGAGGTACCTCTTTCCCCAGAATTCGTGCTCCCTCCTCTCATCCGGCGACTCTGTTTTCGTATAATAAGCCTGAGGATCGTCATATTCCGTTTTGAAATTGCCGACAAAGCATCGCGGAAAACGCCGCGAGCACCGTCGCGGATTGTTTGCAGATCCGAGATACGTTCCCGCTATTAATCACCTATATCAGTCACGTTCGATGGAATTTCTGCGGATAGGGATCGCTCATTCTATATGCCGCCACGTTTGACGGTATAAATCTTATCTCGCGATTTGTCTTGATGAAAAATATCTCCGCGACTTCATGACGAAAGATACACACGGTAAGAGTCGCAATTGATTATAGGCACATCTTACAGAGAAGAAGCACACGCAACAAGCCTGTAACATTTCTGTAACAGTATTACCTTGCTAAATACTGGTAATCTTGTACTCATCTTGTTCGTTAACTCTTGTACCAAAAATTTTGCTAGATCCAATAACATTGTACAGTGTTTTATCGATAATTGTCCAAAGCACGGGTCCGGCCAGAAACAATTATCGGCCAGGGATACTGTTCTTTGATTTCTGCCGAACATGGAAAAGGACAACGAGATTTTTTATGGAACTTTGACCAACCAAGTTTTGCAACTGGATTAGTAGTGGTCTTCCGGTCTCACACCGATATACCCGACCCGTATTATGTTACACTTCTCGGCGACCACAGCCTCTTGAGCTTCAGGGCCCCTCACGGGGTATATCCCGCTGTAGTGGGGAGAGTTTTGGGGCAATTACAGACCAGACGCTTGGGACATTTATCGATAAAACCCTGTACTCGATTTAGTGTAGATTTTTATGCCACTAAATCGATTTACAATTATTTTTAAGAAGTGAAAGTCTATAGCAATTTTACTACTTGTTAAGAAAAAAACTTCGTGGGTTTAATGCATGTACATTTTTACGCCTCTAAATTAACTTGCAATTATTTTTAAAAAGTGAAAGTCTGTAGCAATTCAGCTGCTCGTTAACAAGCAAATGCACAAACTTTTAACAACCAATTAAATATATTAACACAAGGGTTAAATTTGTATACTGCATTGCACTCTGTCGTTCTTTTCGTTGAAAACTCTCCAGAACCTTCGCACACACTTATTTTTCGTCAGTTTTGAAAAAGGCACTGTGCATCGTCACGTGATATTTGAACATTTTAATCTTAACTATCACAAGACCAGACCATTTAAAAACATCTTTGGCTCCCGCAGAAATTACATCGGCGATTTCCAATATAACTTCAGAAAGTTCAGCACGAAAGGAGAATGAGAATGTTCCTTATCGTAGTGTATTTGCATTTCTGCAGAAGCAACAAAGATATCGAAGTGGACAAGATAAACGAAATGTCCCGCGCGTGTGTACTCCTCGAATGCGAGATAAATAATCGGAAAAATTTCCGAAAGAGGCTCCGCAGTTTCACCTCGGAATAAAATCGCGAAGCTCGCATCGCTTTCGACGCTGTGAGCTGGGTTTTGCATAGAACGGGAGAAGTTCTTTTCGCGTAAAGACACGCGATCGAATTTATTCCACAACCTAATATTACGGATCGAATGAACCCGTATTATCAAGAGAACATCCCTTTCGTCGCTCGGTCTGCCAAACGGAATAGAATACACCCGAAGGGTAGATTACATTTTCCGGCGGTGTTTCTTGAATGCGATGGAATACCTTTGACGTTCCGCGAATCAATCGCGTTTGGCTCAATACTCGGGGATTTCGTGCCGAGCGAAACGAGGAGAGATATTTAATAAAATCCATGAAACGGTTCGATGAAGTCTGGGAGAGCATTTTTAATGGTACTCTCCGCCATGATCCATCCGTCCGGGGCCCTCGATATTCATGAGGCAGTCATAAATCTACGTAGCCACGAGAAATGATTTAAATGTAAAGTATTGTTAGTACACCGTTCGCGGCTCGTTAGCGGATCCTGGAATTGTATAAACGGGTCGAGAAATATCCTCCGCCAGTAGTCTGTCCATTATAATATCCGTTAATCGTGCCCGGTTGCAATAACACCGTGGATAATCGTGTTTTTCAGTTTATCTTGTGCCAGCGTGGAGTACCGTGTCCGACTGTACCACCGGAGCCCGAGACCCGCTAATTGTATTGATAAACAATGCCGTTGAAACATCAGCATTAAACCGTTCTAATTATCTCTATGGTCATTATAAGACGGTTAAACACGCCGTGAGAATCTGGTGCCAGGCTGCTCGTTGTTCTAGCCGAGATCTAGGGTATTTATGCATCTAGAGACGAGATTTCGCACTTCATGCTGCTGAACTTACCGGGCACTAATTCTAGGGTGTCGAACGCTCGGTTCTTTTTATCTCTGCTGATGTGAGCGCCCACTTGAATGTTTAATTTCAGTCTTCTGTAATTAGTGCTTGTTTATAAAATTAGACTTTTTTCACCTGCGTGAACATCTGATAGCCTTTCAAGTTCAGATTTCTATCGACGCAAACTTTAAATTGTAAATATTCCATTGTTTACTAGTTTTCTTTATTAATTTTATTCGAGAATAAAATTAGCTGTAATTAAATAATTTATAAGAGATTTTTCGTAAATTCACTCAAATTAAATACTATCGAAATTGTTAAGTATTTAAAAAATAAGAAAAACAAAGTACAAAAATATTTAATTATTAAATGACGTTATATTTATGCTTTAATTAGCAAAATAGAATACTAAAATATACTACAATATAGCAGAAAAAATTCTTCTAAAATTGTCCTACAACAAAGTGTTAAATAAAAAAATATTAGCTTATTATTAAATTAACTATTAACAAAAACAGGAAACACAACATAAAAATGTTGTATTTGTTGAACAGTGTTTATACATCGTACAATTGCCAAAATAAAACTCCTCCGAAAAGTATAAATATTTTTCTTAAACAATAACCAGCGAAAAACTCTGGTAAAAATTGTTGGAACAATCTCTTACGAGATGTTTTATTTTTGTTTCAGGTCAAAAATGATCACACGGTCCGAGGCGTGCTGACTGTAATTCCGGTAAGTGTCTAAACTGATGATAAAAATTGCTTCCGTCTCGCGGGCGAGCTGTGTATACAGAAAAATTTGACGAACGAGTTGCACTCGTTATTGCGCCACATAGTGCTCCCTCTCGCCGTCCATTTCTCGCGGGGAATTATTTTTTTAACGTGCCCGGAAGAAGGGAAACGAAAAAATCCGAAATAATAGTCGCGGTATATATTTTTTCATTGTTCAAAAACGCATTAAGATGGAAATTTACGAGGCTTATAAATATCATTTTATGATATGTTACGAAAACGTAAATGTCGCCCACGCCCGGCCAATTGGATTTATCCTGCCCACGGTCTTTTTCCCCCCCTCCCTCCCTCCCAACCCTTAAACAAAAATGGCGGTCGCGACACACCGGGCCGGAATTTCCGTATTTATGGCAATCGCATTTCGATAATAAATTCGGCCTCCGCGTAATTAATGCAAATTTATTAATACACGAATTATACCGAGCCTCCCCACCCCCCTTCCCGCTACCCACCCAAAAGCCACTTTAATCAGATTATTTCTGACCGAGGCGGACCAAAAAAAAGAAAAGGAAAAAAAAATAGAAGACGAATATTGAAGGAGTACCTGAGCGGATTAAAATTGAATTGTATTTTAAATTCATTTCATAATGAGCCCCGGCAAAGCGAACGCCCGCGCGCGGATAGAGCCCGTGGACGGTCTTATTTCATTTTCCGCTTCTTTCCGGTCCCCGTAAGCGGTTAAAAATAAATTCTCACATCATTTAATGCTCGCTGAAAGTGCAGTTTATCTAGTTTCGAAACATAACCGGATTGCGTCACCGGAAAAGACCCAGGATAATTCTCTCTCTGTAAAACACAAACGCAGTTACGACACGTGCGAAGTAAGGTTGCCTGCTGTATTTATCTCCGCTATCGAGCTATGTATTTCTTGTTGCACTGGGGAAACCCCGATGATAATGGAACTCTTCCTTCCTCTAGCTTTTATTAGCAAGTTAATGTTCGAGCACCTGCTTCCATTTGCTTACTCTTTGTTTCTGTTTCTTTTTTTTTTTTAATAAAACGATTAGATTCGTGCGAAAACTTAAGCGAGAAAGCTTTCAGTTAAATGTAAACGATTAAGCCTTGGTCGAATTGTAATACCGTTTAATTGAGACTGTGGATGTTTATCTGAAACTGAAATATATTAAATTATTATTTTTAAAATGGACACTGAACAAAATAATTCAACTAAATATTTGTCACAGAAGACGATCAAAATTATTGCATCGATATTTTTCACGTAAGTGATCGCCAAATGTTTCTGCATATTCCCATTTTGACCTGAACCATTTGCAAAAATACTTTTAACAAAGATTCGCCGTACAAATAAATCTGAAAGTCTAGAACAGTGTATCGAGCGCGAAACAATTGGAAATAATAATTTGGATAGTAGGCCCGTGCTTATACAATAAATAATTAACGACGGCCAGGGTTCCATTATAGCGAACGGTTAGCCGGTAATCTCGATTTCTCAACGAACCTCAATTTTCCTTTCCCGGAGCGAAGCCGAGTGGTTTAAATTAAAGCATCGCAGGAGTAAACGCAGTTCCTCGCATTAAATTATGGAAGGGCTGTCTTCTTCTATCTAATTTCCCCGTCGCCGCGAGTTAAGCTGATGCCGGGAATTAAGCCCGCCTCTATAAATTCATTGGAAGATAATTCCACTTACAGTTAACATAATTCTTGGATTTTCCTCGGCGAAGTGAGATTCGAACAATCGACTTTGGTCAGCCTTTGGCGCGGGGTCATTGTCTTTCGTCGGATAGCGGAGCGAGAGAGTTGGTTTACTTTCAGTCCCCGGAGGTGAAGTCTCTACTTCTGAGGTATGCAGCCCCTTTGCGAGTGACTTATCAAATTTGATATTAAAATCAGCTAGACCAGCTCTTCTCGTTCCTTACGCTTTAATTACGACCTTTTTTTGTCTAGCGACGGAACGGGCGGGGCCGCTGAAACTTCCTTTTAAAGTAAAATCTCTGTTGAAGTATGCCGGGTAGAACACGGTTGTTAAGCATTCTGATGAGCTCCGACGCCGAATTGCTCTTGCTACGAAGTTATCTTTCCTCCTTGTCTTCGATCGAAGAACACTTGGCAATCACGTTTTAGCGCGGGACATGTTTTTTTCATTCATTTATTTATTAAAGTCGCTCAATCTCTTTTTGTAGCATTGTGTACAGTTCCCAAAAATGTACTTCCTTGAAACATGTGATTCCTAAGGTCATTTGAAGTAACTTTTTCCTTTGCGAAAATGTTCTCCGAGGTCTTGTTAAGGAGTTATCAACGAAAAACATGAACCAATCGGAGCGCGGCTGCTGCAGAGCGGGGCGTGGCGGAGGCGGGAACACTCTGAGGTAGGCGCGCTCCGATTGGTCCGTGTTTTTCGGTGATAACTCCGTAACAAGGCGTCGGAGAACATTTTCGCAAAGGAGAAAATTGCTTCGGATCACCTCAGGAATCACCCGTTTCAAGGAAATACAATATTTTGCATTTGTAGCCAATCGTTCAGTTTTTTAGTTTGTAATACCAAATTTCCCTCCATGCAGATTCTTAGTTGCACTTTATGAAAAAAATGAACATTATAAATAAAATATTAAATTATTTTTTAAAAAATGTTTTCTACGAGCAATTGAAACTACGAACAATTGAAACACGAGTTTCAATTTTAAAACACCCTTCACAGCCGAAAGTTTGTTAAGGGTAGCAAGAAAAGAAACAACGTCGGCGGTGTTGTTCAAACAAATGATAAACGCTTGCGTCTACCACAGATTCCCGTCCGGCCGGCGACTTTCTTCCCCGCTGGATTATTGAAGCAGGTAGAACGGATCGAAATCACTCAACACAGAGGAGAAACGAAATTTCTTTCTCAATGTTCCCCCTTGAAAGGCGTCTAAACTTGACACACGCGTAGCGTGCGCGCCGCCACCGTGCAAATCTTCCTCGAACCATGTCAATTTTCCTCCGTTTCGCCGTTGGAATATTCTCCTCGGTGGAGCTTTCAGTTTAACGCGCTCTTTGTCTTGGGCTGGCCATTGCGAAGCTTTCGGATTCGCTTGCGACGACGACAACGACGACGACGGTCGTATCGTCCTTTATTTTATCCGTCGAAGCCGGGTAACTGTCGTGCATCGATTTCACGGAACATTCTGCACAAGTATATTGTTACTCGAGTATCAGCTTAAAGGGACTACAACTCGACGAGACAAAGCGATTGATTGTAACGCGATAGTAAAGGGAGATATAAAAGGAACGAGTGGTATCTTCCTCTCGGATGTTCCCCGACAGAGAAAGAAATCCACAAAAGAAATCCGGCGCAGTGATTACCGGCAGAGAGACGACGCACTCGAGGAATTGGAATAACGCTCGAGAAATGATATTTTTTATTCCCTTCGGCCGCTTCCTTTTTCCTTAATCCTCCGGCCTGGCTGCTGCAACCGATCGCAACGCCAATTCTCTCTATCTCTAGTTCTTTTTCTCTCGCCTTCTTGTTTTCCCCATTCTCGCTTTGATAATTTTTCGAACGCGTAAAAGGCCGCGCGACGCGACCGTTTGACGCAGTAATCATCGGGCCGCCGACGCGACGTTTGAATTGCGACCACCAAATTACATGGTATCACGCACCGCGAACACCTTGCAATCCAGCCAGCACGTATCACGAGCATGGTTGCGCCCTCGATGACGAACGAGAAATTGTTAATCATGCACCTCGATTGTTACCGGTACAGGGTACAATCTATTAGCCGATGTTGATCCTTTGACTGTTCGGCTCCTAACTCGGACGAACAATGGCCCTAACCCTTGAGTGGTTATTGGGGCCGGAATTATTCAAAGTTGATAATTATTTAATGAGTTCTGATGTAACTGGTACGAGGGTTACGAGTCTTGAGTGGGTTATCGGAGGAATTATTCAGAGTTGATTATAGATTAGGGTTAGTGTTCGTAGGTTTACATGAACTTATTGTTAAATAGGTTCCTGATGGTGATAATTAGACAGCGGAACTTTATGCAAAATGTTTATACATCATTCGCATGGGAATGAAGCTAAATCAACATTTATTTCTTCTGTAATCTCAATTGACCGAAAACAACGTCGTCGTATTTTTACTGTTGGAAGCTTCTTAATTTTTGTCATGAAAAAACTATTGATAATTTATTTTTACTCTAGAAACTGTTTGATTAGAACAGTTTCAATGCTGACCTTTTCAGTTTATTACAAAAAAAATTCATCCTACATATAATTCTATGGATTATTTTGTGTTTCAATTTTAAAATTATTATAAAATATATTATTATAAAAAGTTTGTGAATCAATTGCAAGTGCTGAATATTTTATATTTTTCAGTAACAATTTTAATCTCTTGAAAATAATACATTAATACTTTTTAAATTGCATCCTTTACGCATTTGGATTTTATTTTTATAGATTTTATAGATACTGTTGTATTATTTTCAGCCTGTGAAGCATATTAAGAAAGAAGATAAATCTCTATTTCATTCCAATTCGTTATAATCCACATAAAAGAAAATTTATTTTGCAATAAAGATCCTCTATCATAATATTTTTCTGTACCAATATCATTCAATATTTCTGATGTTTTACAGTTTCATATATTTTTTAATAAACGCACAACGTCCGCAGTCTAATGATTTCATGCGACGTAAGGTGACATTCGTGTATTTCTGCGATGCTAAACATTTCGAAGGTTCGAATAATCCCGGTTTTAATCCGACCCGTTGCGTGTAAAACGTGAAAGGCTGCGACTGTAGGAGATTTGAAGATAGCGGTGCGAGGATTTCCCTGAATTTCCCGTACATCACGTTGCTGTCCTCGAACATGACGCGAGCAGAGACGTCTCTAAATTTGACGTACGTACGCGAAATATGAAAAAGTTTGCTGGGAAAGGGTTAAATGGGGCAAACGCCTGCAGATCTAGCCCGGTTTCTCTCCTTCGGCCCTTTCAGCTTTTCTCATCCCGGTCGCACTCGAGCCCCTGATATATAGCGCGTTTATCGACCGGTTCTTGTCTCGTCGCGGATTAGAAAGAACGGACCTACCGTGTTCAAGCGTGATTCCAATTCCTCGATTCTGTCTGCTAGTAATCACGGCACCGGATTTCTTTCGGTGCCGGAACTCGAACGCCGATGCACCCGATGCCCATTCTTCTTTTTGCGGTTCCTCCGCATCCCGTTACGATCGATTATTTTCCCTTAGACCCTTTAATCCGTTACATCGGTTAGGATACTCGGACATCGGGTTCGGGTCCGACGAGTTTCCGCAATGTCCGGGCTCCTCGGTTTACCATCCACAAAGATTTTGCAATCCGAATCGAATTTTATGGAAAATTCCTTCCCCAATCTTCGATGTCTCCTTTAAAAATGTTTGCAAGCGTACAGTTGCATAATTCATCACACATACTTTAGGTCAGAGTAAGTCTTTTATAAATTGATCAGACGATTTCAATTTTTCTGTAAGGCTAGAAGGATTAGTTTACCTGTTGAAAAAGTGCATTAAAATAAATGTGGCGTACGATAATTATAAATATTTTTTTAAGGACAAAAAGATTTCCATCACTGCAACTACGAAGAAAATTATACCGACAATTGACCATACAGAAATTGAAATAATTGAGGATTACGATATTGATTACTCTTTCAATCCTTTCAGATGTTAATTATAATTGATAATTTAGCAAAATTAATTTTCAAGTCTAAGCAAGTCATTTATTCAAATATGTGAGTGGCACGACAGTCAACGTGTTAAAGATATTTTTATTAAAAAATTAATTTTGCATTTCTTTTATCGTGTTAAAGAACAGTTCATATAAAAATTAATTTTCTGTTTCTTTCATTCGAACTTTTAGATTGCAAACATCTGAATTTACTGTGAACTGTAAAGACTTTTTTGTTGATGGGACTAGTAAAATTGAATAATATAAATTTTGGAAACTGTTTAATTAATGGTTTTAATAATATGAGCTGCTGTTCAGTAGTCGATGAAATATGTATTATTGCAGTATTATTTAACATTGCGTTTGGTAGTTTAATCCATTACCTAACTGTTTGTTGCAATATGGATTTTCGAAACAATGGAAATAGAGAAATTGCTTTTACAAATATGTGAAGACGTATTGCTTCACATTTTATTTCATAAGGGCACATAAACTTTATTATCTGATTGGATATTATTTCAACTTCCAATTGCGTTATTTTCAGCTGACCGGAACGAATGTTTCCAATCTTGACGATGCAACATATTGCATAGTCACTTTCATTATACGTACCTGAACTGTCAAGGTGGAACCTCAGCTACTAGAATAAAACTTTAAGCTATCACAATTTGATTAGAATGGAACAAATTGTTCGGTTTCGAAGATTTCATTAAACTTCTCAGTTTCTGGCAACGTGAGTTGTCAATTCTCCTATGAAATTTAATAGAGTAATTAGTAATTTATGAGAGTAATTAGTATTAGTATAAAGTAATTCCAAAACAAAAGCCTCGAAAATCTATTCCAAAGAAATGCGTGATCTATTTAGATTTCTGTTAAAATTTGTCGCATTATTTTTGTAAAATAATTTTGACAGACATCTAATAGATCATACATTTCTTTGGAATAGATATTCGAGGGTTTTGCTTTGGAATTATTTGGACGTTTTCATTTTTCATTTCTGACAATCTTATCTTTGAATAATGTTCATAAGTTACTTCAATCTATTCCAATCGAACGAAACTTACATTTACTACAAGACACAAATGGTTAATATAAACAATTCGTAATGTAAACGTAAATGTTTTCGGATAATAGAACGGATACCTAGCTACAATGCTAGATCAAATCTTCACTGATTTGCACAATGAATGCTGTCGCGTATGAATCGCTTTAGATTGAACTGTTTACACGTGAAACGCGCAATCGAGAATGCAGCTGTCATCGGTTCGGATAATCGAGGTTACATTGAATGATCCGAATTGTGTCGTGTTTGGTATCGTTTTAATCAGCGAACTGTCTTGGATATACTGATAAAAGTATCATAGAAGAATCATTAGTAGACAGTGGATTTTATGCATTTATGATAAAAATTAGTAGGTGCAATTTAAAACAGCAACAATATTAGAACAACTTAAAGGTACTGATATATTATTTTCAACCTATTAAACATATTAAGAAAGGAAACAAACTTTTATTCCACTGCAATTTGTAATTCACATAAAAAATTTTTATTTTGCATAAAGATCTGCTTTCTAATCATTAGAAACTTAAAAATTTCAATATAAAAAATTGAAGAAAAAAATTTTTTTTATAAATAATGAAGATCACCTCAATTTTTAAAATATTAACATATTTTTTACTTCCTAATATTTTAACTGGTATCAAAACGAATCCAACGACCTATAATAATATAACATTAAACCTTGAAATAACGCTACAATAGTTTTGGCCACAAAAAGCGGGCTCCCAGACCACTGTGGCGCCGCGCCGCGTCGCACGTGGAGCAATTGAATAAAATGAGAGTTGGCCGGCGGGTTTCGCGGACAATTAGGCCAGTTATCAGACCGTTAGAACGGCGTGACGTCGCAGAAACACTGGACTCCCGATTCCTCTCGCGTTTTCGGTTTGCCGCGGCTGAGATTTCTGCTAGGCCTCGCCTAGCAGAGAGCTTGCGGTGACAAAGGCTGTTCACCGTTCAGTCGACCGAGGGACAATCAGTCGCAACGTGTATCGCGATGTTCGCGACTGTCTCTCGCACACCTCTACCGTGTGGATACACAAACGAGAGACGAACACTATCGATCCCGCGTACCAATGAGAAATAATGCATCCTCCGGAGAGGAACGGCACGCGGCGTGTTGCTCCTCAATCTAAAGAAAATACACGCGAGCGTCCCGGCCCGACCCGGCCCGAACCCGCTCGGAGCCCCGTGAATAAACTGTTTCGCGTTTCTTCCGTCGAACACGAGCAATCACGCCGACCCTTTCAGCTTGTCGGCCGTTCTCAAACGCATCCATTTGTATTTCAACCTTTCACCTGACTTCTCGGTTCGTTTAATCCGCGCTGCGTTCATTCAGAGTTCACTCGACGCAATTGATATTTAAATTGGAAAGGGGACGTCCCGTCGTCGTCGGCTCGTTTCCTACGGGAAGATAAGGCTCGCTTCTGCTCCGGGGATCCTCGGACACTTTTTATTGTATAAATGAAGCACTTCGAGCCATCGACAGAACCTTTTCCATAGTAGGCTTTCAAGTGGCCGGAGCGGATTGCATTGTCGGCGGAGATGTTTCCGAGATCTCTGTGATTTTTCGCTCGGGAACCGCGGAAATATCGCGACGATGGAATGATAGCTAGATCGAGGATCTAATGTACAGGCGGAGACAAAAGTTAATAGCCTCGAAAAATTTTTTTCACCAACGAGTTTGTGAGCAATTGAATCATGAACGACGTGCAAAAAAGATTTCGAAAAAAGATAGATTTTTTCATCCGAGCTTGTAATAAAAATTTTTTTTGGCACGCCATTTGGTAAACCAATTCTTCTAATTGCTAAAATAATCAACTCGTTCCCGACAATTTTAAAAAAGTTATTCTATTTAAAGGGACGAATACTTACAGCACTGACTGTAAATGGATTCGTTCGATATTAGATCTTATAACATTTTGTTATCGACTAGAACATGTAAATACCACAGCAATAGCATTACTAAGTTTATAGTGAAGCTATAGCCGTAGTATACATACAGTAGTAGGGTACAGGGTGATAGTAATGGCGTGGACACAGTTTGCAAGGCAGATAGACAGTGTATAAAGAAGAAACTTTGCACCCCGGAAGGGAAATAAAGAAAATTACACTGCTACTACTGCTGCTGCTGCAGAAAATTTGTTGTAAGTTCTGTTACTTCTTTACACTCCGGTATTAACTTCCAAAGTTGCACAGTAGCTTCTAGTTCTTCGTTCGCAGCGTGTAGTGCGCTGTGTTTCAGAATCTTCGATCTGCAAAATACATTTTTAAATAGTACTGCATAATCTGTGAGTAAAGAGAAACATCATTTGTAGATAACGATAATTGAATTTGAAGAAACCACTATCTGCCATTTTGTATATTGTGCTATTATTACACATTTATGTATTTTTAGCATTTTCTATCGTTTGGAAAATTTAAGTGTATCATATAATATTTTCAATTTATTAAAATTACTAAGGGTCAATAGGTTCAAAAGTTCATGAAAAATTACCAATTTCTTAATAGCCAGTTTAAGTGAGCAACTACTTGTATTAGGTCAAACAAGAAGGTCAACGATGACCTGAAGAATACAGGTTCGAAAATCCATAAGAAAATCTGCAATGTCGTACTAGCCAGTTCCACTGATTAGACACTTGCATTAGGGTCGAATTAGAAGGTCAACGTCGACCTCAAAGAAGTAGGTTCAAAAATTCATGAAAATTCTCCAATTCCTTGTTAGCCAGTTCAAGTGATCAGCTAGACTTGTATTAAGTCAAACAAGAAGGTCAACGATGACCTGAATGAAGCAGGTTCAGAAATTCGTAAGAAGAAGAACTTCAGTGTCCTACTAGCCACATCGACCTCATTAGTTACTTGTATTGGGGTTTAATTAGAAGATCACCATTGACCTCTAAAGTAGTAGGTTCAAAAATTCTTAAAAATTCTCCAGTTGCCAGTTTAACTGGTTAGCTGCTTGTATTAAAGAGACACACGAGGATTCGCATAGGCCTAACCAAGCCAGCCACAATATCTCCAAAAATTAACCAGTTCAGCTGGTTAGCTACTCGTGTTAGACCCGGTAAGAAGATCAACGCTGTCCTGAAAGATTAAAAAATTGATACATGAAGATTCACATGGGTCTAACCGAGCCAGCCACAATATCTCCAAAAATTAACCAGTTCAGCTGGTTAGCTACTTGTGTTAGACCCAGCAAGAAGATCAACGCTGTCCTCAAAGATTAAAAAATTGATACACGAGGATTCGAATGGCCCTAACCAAGCCAGCCAAAAGCGTGCTTCTCGCGAGAGTAGAAAAGCTCGGGACTCCCGTTGGACCTTGAAAAGAGTTTCCCGTCGCCAAAAGTTATTCGCTAAGCAAACTATAGGCACGGTCCGCCGATCGTTTGTCCATGATAAATTCCGCGAGAAGCCAATTCGTCAGGGATGGTGGTGGAAGGGAGGGAGGGGTGTAGCGAGCGAGAGGTGGGTTTGCATCGGAGGCGCCACAGGGGAAAAAAGGAAGGTTTTCGGGCTTGGAACTTTCCGGGCGTCGAAGACAATAGGCTCCCCCGGTACAATGCCTCGAATCGTAGGAGCTGCCGGTGATTACATAATCATAGCCTAGTAAACACGTACAATGAGAACGAATCGTTACGTGCATGCCTGCTGGCTCGTCTCCCCATTGCAGGCTTGGGTATAGTGTCTGCGGACGAAAAATCCGACATGGTACTTCGTGGACGTTCTAATGCCGTGCCGTGGTCGGCGAGCTGAGAGGTTTTCATCGTAGGCTATCCACGCTCGTGGGAATCAGGGCTTTTTATCGGGCATAGTCTGCTCTCTCCCTTTTCCTCCTTTTGCCTCATCCTCCCTCCCCTCCTCCCACTCAACTCCCCTCTTTTCCCCTCTCGTTCTCATCCACCCATACTCCCCTACACAGAGTCTTCATCCCCACCACCGGACGCACTCTCTCTCTCCCTTTTTCTCACCTCTTTCTCTCCTACTCCTCCTCCCTCCCCTCCTCCCATCCTACAGCTCTCTTTTCATCTCTTCTCTTCCTCTTTCTCCCTGGGCTGGCTTTATACACGATACAGACTTTCTGCGGTATTACGTGGCTATACAGGGTGTCCTATCTAACGACCCTTATCCAATTCTCGCGTTTTCCAAAATGTTTTTTTGAGCCACGCCCACCCTACCCCCTGGCCCCGTCCTTCCTCTTCTCTCGTTCTTCTTTGTTCGTCTACGATATTCGTTTTTTCCGTTCACGTGTCCTCGGTACTCGTCTATGGAGTTCTTTTTTTTTTGTTTTGATTGTTGTGTGTGTGTACGTCCAGCGTGTTTCCCGGTGCTTGATCTCTGCGGGATCTATGAAAGGATGGCGGATAGTTTTTCGAGGTACATTGTTTTTAGACTGAATGGGACACTTCGTTTGATCCTTCTTCGCTTTTTGCCGGCGGTCCTCCTTTTTGCTCTGAATTCGATTGCGATTTAATGCGAGCGGGTTCGGGCGGTTTGGTTTTTTGGTTTTCGGACGAGATTTGGTGTTTGATGAATACGCGCGACATTTCTGCGATTTTAATGGTAGTTATAATTGGTAATTATTGAGTTGAACAATAAATTCGTTCGGTTGCAAATATTTAGTTGTGACTCTTTGCAATTGCAAATAACAAAAATGTTATTTATAGTCGACAGATTTTAGAAATTATTGATTGCAATTCTCGATGAATATATATAATAATTTTTGAACCCGTATGGCCCGTAGCCAAGCAATTTTTAACCTTCTCTCTGCGTACTGCTATTCTAACGTTAGTCGTGGACAGGGGGGTAATTAAATATGTATAATAACATGCCCTTCAAACGACCTTGATTTTTGAAAATTAAAGGGAACACTCCGGAAAAAATTTACAAAGAATTCACCTTGTGATACCATTTCTAATACATTAAAAACATTTGTCATGTCATTACAAATAAAAGAGACATTTTGGTGGCCACATTTAGGTGGACCACCCTGTATAAAACAAAAATGTGCTCTCACAGACCTACGCAAAACAATAAATTATTAACCAAATTATTAAACGTACGTTTACCCAACGAGTCTCGAATTACGAAGGATTTTGACGTGCAAAAGTGACTAAATCAAGTGACCTACATCTTCCAAGACGTTCAATGTACCGAAATAAACGTGTGCACTCGCTGAGAAAAATAGCGGATCATTAGCCGGAAGTGAACGATCATCCGGCAAGTAAATAGACTCGAGTTTCGACTGATTTCGCTGGGCAAAATTGATCGGCTCCGTTCGGGACACCCCGTATACACGGTCGGGTCGTAGCCTTCCTCTTTCTCGTTCACGACCGCCACTTTAGATCCGCTGTTCCGTCTCCCTCAGTCTCGGGTGTCGCGGCTCGTCCCTTTTCTCCGCAACTACCGTCGTCATCGGTATTAGTTTCAGTTCGAAACTGACTAACTCCTCCGCAGGAAAAATCCGAACAGGCGTGACTCGTCCCGACTCGGTTTCAGTCCGGACCGGCTCCGGCTCCGGCTGCTGCCTGGCTCCAGAGGTCTGCTCCGACGACGGCGCCCGCTACTCCACCGCAGGTTTTCTCAAGTACGATTACGATACCTAGGAATCTGTTTATCGGTGGAGAGAGAGAGAGAGAGAAAGGAGAAACCCGCGAGAGCCATCACGGCGTGCCTGCGTTCACGTGAAATTGAACGGTCGAGTGGCACTCGGTCGGATAACCGTGCGAGCGAGTGCACGTACACGTACAGTCGGGAGTAGAACAGGGAAATTTTTGAGTCGAGGATTTTCCTTTCCACTCCGCGGCTCGTTTACTTTTGTCAGCGTGCACTAGTTGCCCCTGTCTTTCTCCGTCGGAATCGCTTTTCGAGTTTACCTTCGAAGAGCTTCTTTCATCCCCCGTAAACGACGCAGACTTTGATAATGACAAGAGGCGGAAGAAAGAGAGAGGGGCAGAGAGAGGAGGAGGAGGGGAGAGAGAGAGAGATACAGCAGTGGGGAGAAGGAGAGAGGAGAAGAAAAAAACTCTTTACACGGGGCTTCAAGGAAATTTGTCGTTTATGAAAGCACCGGTGCCACGGGAATAACGTGGAAGATCAACCGGCCGTCGTAAAGAGGCTTCTCGAACCGAAAGGTTTCTTTACGCCGGCTCCGGATTTGCTCTGCTATTGACTTTTAAAGAAGGGATAGAAGCGATTCTTTTAATTGCGACTCGGTAACGAGGCGCAGCGAAGCTTCGTCTTCGTTCGATTCAACGCTCTGCTCTGCTCGGCTTCGACGCGATTCCTCGTGTGGAGGACGCTTTCAATCGCGTTCGGGTTATCTTGCCGGGTAACTCCCCGCATTCGCGACCGACGAGCCAGACGAAATTCTTCCATTTACGATAGATCGCGCGCGCGCGATTTGCATAAAATTTTACGTTCCGCTGCTTCCTTCAAATTCGTTAACGTCGTGCTCGCGTGTCATCGTCTGGCTGGCCGAAATTATTTCGGTTGTGCATGGTGTGTCTCGTAACGTCACGATCTCAAATAACTCGTAAGTTACTCGTATGAAAATATGTTTCCAACAAAAGTTGCATGGTTTCCTGGGGGACATACAGTGGAATTTGTTTTTCATTATTTTGTATTTTTATCGTTGAAGGTCGGTTTTTTAAATGGAATATCTAATATTTTTTCTCAAATTCGGATAAATTATGAAACTCTGCGTGAAAAAGTATTATAGTTTTGGGACTTAAATTAATAATTTTACAGAATTATTTATTAGAAATTATTAGAAATAAATGCAAGATGATAAAAAATAAATTTGGAGACTGTATGTCCACTAGAAAACCATGCAACTGATGTTCGAAACATTTTTTTGTACAACAAATAACATACGAGATCGTCACGTTGCGAGACTCACTCTGTATAATTGGCTCAACACATGATTATCTACTAATTTATAGTTAGACAGCATTTATGGCAAAAATGAGTAGGTGAAACTTCAAACAGGAAAAAGATATTTCAAAAGTACATACATGGAGACGTTATTTCCAATCTGGTAAAATAATTTCATTAATAAATTATTCAGCTCCGTTTCCATGCAAATAGTGTATAAACATTTTATTTTGCATGACTAATAGTTTTATCAGAGTGATAAGAATGAATACAAATTAACTAAGTGAGAGAAAATATATATGTACTTGCGCAATATACAAATAGATTTGAATAGTAGGACTTTTGAATAATTTAATTTTCAAGCAAATAATTTAATTGCTGTAGCTGTCGTTCGTGAGAACTTGATGCAATTAACACAGCAAATTAATAGCATGGAGATAGAAGTAAACATTGAATAACAAATATTACCACCAATATGTTCAGATATGAATTTATAGGAAAATTCATTGTTGACCTTAAAATTTTTATAAGAATTTTATTCACTCTATCAAATTCTAGCCCTCATAAATTATAGAAAATTGAATAGCTAGACCGCGGATTTTTGCGTAAAATCTACCTGGAAGCCAAATAGAAATTTATTTGAAAATATATATTTCTTAAATCTTCTAATTTTCTCAGTACAATAAATATTCGCCTACTCATTTTGGTCATAATTGCACACGACCAAATGCGCGCATGCATACGACCTTGAACGTACAGCTAGAAATAATAAAAGAAGTTAGAGAGCCAGCGGGAAGAGTTAATTAACCGAAAGAAAATCGTTTACGAATTCGTCGACCAAGCAATAGGAGACCGGTCCGAATGAAAGTTCGCGGTTCACGGTTTACCAAACAATTTCCCGGCAGCAGGGTCGAAGTTCAAGTATCTACGTATGACTTGGACGAGGCCGTAACTTGTTCACAGAACGCAAGGAAAGTTTCTTTCCGGCTACGGCTCGGCGCGGGGCTTTGTTAACTTTTATTTATTTTTTCTTTTCCCTCCCCTGAAAACCCGAAACACACTGGAGATGGCATCAGTTCTTAATTAAAATGCAACCGTCGTACGAAATATCGTCGAGCAGCTTCTCCTTACAAAACAAAGATGGCCAGATAGAACGCCTCGGACCCGTGGGGAACGTTGAACTTTTCGAGAGGAAGCAAACGATGCCCACGGCTGATATTTCGGGTATAGTCGTGTCGCATCAACGTACGCCTCTCTCGGTAAGGGAAAGCCGGGGTTATCATGACCGGCATGACAAATGACGATTACCGAATTCTTTCCTTTATATACCGGGAACAGGCTTCCTTTCATCTTTTTCGACAATCTTGCTCACTCGACTTTTGGGATGCTAATGGGACACCGGAGCCCAGGCCCATTGGCAATGTAAAGTCCCGGAGAGCAGCGTCGACTCTCTCTCTCGAGGTGACTTGGAAAATTCCCGCTCGGATCTTCCCGACGCGTGTGTGACGACGTCGTATGTTACGACACGCTTTACGAGCTCAAACAACCGATTATTGCACGCCGATTTATTATTTGTACCACGCGAACCATTTTATCTTAACCTTACCACGATTTCGTAGCAACCTTGGCCGAATCAAATATTTAAGTATCAATTCTCTTTCACATACTTTTTAATATCTTGGAGATCGACGTCGATCCTTGCATCGATTTTTATATAAATGTTTGATAACTGCAACTGCTGTACAATTTAGGTGTAACGTCTATTCTAGTTTTAACAATAAAATTATTATAATAGGTAGATTCTTCTCGATCGAAATTTAAATATATAAAGTAAATGATATCGGCGCAAAGTTCGATCATTTTTAAAATTTTTAAATCTTTGAAAAAGATCCACATAGGGATCGAAACGTCGAAAGTTTAAATCAAACTCGCAAAAATTTACTTTAAATTCTGTTAAATATTGATCGAACCTTTGCGCCGAGAGCATCATCAATTTATATATAACATTTAGAATTGGAAGTTACTAAATAACTAATTTTTGATTGATCTAATGGAATAAAATGTACATAGCTAATATAAAATGATTTATGTACAAGCATTAGAAGAATTTAAAAATACTATTATATTATTTTCAACATAATAAACATATTAAGATAGAAAATAAATTCTTGTTTCGCTCGAGTTTGTTGCAATTCAGGCAAAAAAATTTTATTTTGCATAAAGATCCGCTGTTTACTAATATAACAGCGGATGGTTATGCAAAATAAAAATTGTTTAATTACAAGAGACAGAGTTCAAATAAAAATGTTTCTCCACTCAAATATTTTAATAGCTTGGGGATGATGTAACCAGTGCTCCTTGTAATGTTTTCACTGTTTTGTGTATCGTTTATCCATTTTTGTTGTAAACTGGCTGCACCACCGCTATTCCGGAATTAATCTTGCCTCGTTCTACCACAATTTTCCATTTCCAACGAAAACATTTTTTAATTATTTATGTATCTTTTTAACGTTTATTTAAAACTAAATCTACCACCACGGATCATACGAACCCATATTTTATTTTACAATTATTAAGATAATAAATATCTCTTCAAGGGATATCAGATTCAGATTTTTTATTTTACTCTTAAAGAAATTAGAAAAATGCATATTCGAGCACACGTTACAATAAAAATCTAAATAAATTCTTGTTATTTTTAGAAAGCATGCTAGTACATGTATGTGCCAGTACGGTGTTCAGCGTTGAAGACGGTAAGAGCGTATCGACGTTTTCCGAAATCATACCGCTCCTTTTTCGTTGTATACTGGAGAATAAAGTACTTGTGATGGTAATTCGGTTATTTTCCGGTTGCCTTCCTATTTCCGCTACAGGGCCGCGTCATGTTTTAAGGATCTCTTCGATACACAACTTCTCCGCAGTAATCCAGTGAATTCGATCGAGAACAGCGGACTAGATTAAATCCAGAAAATACATTTACAAACTCGTACGTGGCGTTTAGCACGCTCAGAATTCGTTTGCTTTACGGAAATCTTATTTCCTCGATCAAGGGTGGGCCAGAGATTGCTTTCGAAACTCGATAGAATACTGCCGTATGAAATGTAGAGATTTCGTCGTTCATAAATATGCATTTTTAACGTGGACGGTTTGAAGCTCGTAAATATTATAGTAACAACAACGTACCACTTTCTTTTACACTAGTAACGTATACTTATTTATTCTTTATGAATTTATAATTTTAAATTTGCAATTTTTGATGATATTTTGTATGTAATTTTTTTTATCAAAATATTATAGGATATCTCTTATTTAATTATTCAATTAGTATTTAATTATTATTTAATTAGTCAATGATTTCTGAAGTGATAAATTATTTACTTGAATTATCATCAGGTTTTTATGTCTAATTATTAGACAGCGGATCTTTATGCAAAATGAAATTGGGGTGACATAGAAATTTATTTCCTTTCTTAATATATTTAATAGGTCAAAAATAATATAACAGTATCTTTAAATTTAACCAATATTTTTACTGTTTTAAATTATACCTAGTAATTATTAAAGTTTCAGGATAGGATTATTTAAATAATACAAGATCACTAATAATAATATAAACTTTCAGTCTCACGGCTAAAAAATTGGACTACAGTTTTCTTTCACAATTTCAGATTTTGATAAATTACATACAGCGAGTGTAAAAAGTGTTTAGACAGTCTTAAAAAGCCGATAACTTTTTTACAATTGTACCAAATGACCCGATTATGTGTGAGCCAATTAGAAGCATTGGTTTCCTAACTGACGTGCAAAAGTATTTTTGAAAAAGTTGCAATTGGTAGGAATATTTTCTCGTTTTTCATCTTGCAAACGATCGGTGTTCACCGAAGGACGTCCGACGACAACGAATAATAAAAAGTCCTGCGACTCGGAGACATAGTTTACGCAACGGCGCGGCGTTCGCCATAGAAATTGTGATTCCTCATAAAAAGTTTGATCTCGCATCGGGGAGAAGTCGTTGAATTGCTTTGAATTTCGATCGAGCCGTGCCCGGCCGGCCGCGGGCAAAGAAAGTAGGACGGGAAAGATAAACGCAAGAAAATTCATACTAAAAGGTGGAGTTGATCGAGGCGGCCGCTTCAAAAACCTCGTTCCAGAATCATCCCGTCATCCCTCTGAAACCGATATACCCGAGTGTCTTCGAGTGACTCAGCTCTTCCGGTCTCTCTTTCCCTCTCCCACTCTCCCACTCACTCTCTCTCTCTCTCCCCGTTGTTGCCAAAATCGATCGATGTCTCGGCTGATAGGATTAAAGGGTGGAACGATCGTAAAGGAACACCGCAAACGCGTTCGGTGTTCCGAGCTGCGGATTCTTTTGCGCCTCAGACGCCGCCGCGCCGATAACAATGATGGAGCGATACCGCGAGAGAAGCCCTATGTGCAAACGGAACGCGGGCCAAAGGGGCGGAAAGTTGGCAATGGAAGTGGTACGTCACTTGAGTTAACGTGTATCGAAGAACGACCGCGTCAACGGTGCTCCAATGTTTAACATTAAACCTACCACCGCCGCACAGTGAAGTGTTAGGCTGTCCAAAAAGGTCGTCTTCGATTAATTTGCTCGATGCAAATTCAGAGCAGCAGTTTTTGAGATAACCATTGGCGTGGTTAAGAAAGGAGAAGCTTAAGGAATAATCAAATATTAACGAACAGAAGTGTTGTTCGTGTATGCTGATGTTATCTGACAATATGGAATGTACGTATAGTGAAAGAAGCTTTTAGGACAACTTAATATTTGCCCCGAAAAGTTGGCAGAAACTATTTTAACATAAGACTTGCATGGACAGTGTAGTGAGTGATTGGATTCGTCTTGACGTCAGCTGGAACATAATAGAAAATACATAATGGCATTTAAAAAGCTAAATTGATGATAATTTTTTGTTAAAAAAAAGTGTTTTATAATGTTTTTGTATTGGGATTTATAGATAACATTTTTCTGCCAGGTCATCAGCGTTTGTTCCATGCATTACCGTACAAAAAGTAATGTGAAAGCCGTATTGGCGTAGATAAAATTGTTAAAAGAAGGTTTCGGTTCCCATTTCTTATAATTAATGAGCAAAATTCCTATTTTGTGCAAAGTATTATAGCATACTGTCTCTACAGTTTTTGATTTATTAATTTTATTCATAGATTCATGAAACCCTTAGTCTGCTTATTAAAAAATGCCACAGATGAAACCTATGATTTGACTGCGGATGTTCGTGCAATTTTCAATTCTTCTACGGAAATTGTAAGAAAGTAGAATCATATAAAGTCTTTGTTTTCAGTGGCACTAGTGTCAGTAGATCCGAAATAAATCAAAATCTTACTAAATTCTGTGAAATATTGTGTTTTAAAATTTTTTGAAAATTTTCGGAAATAAAATCTAGTGATCATTATGAATGAGCGCAATTTCAAATAATACAAACGTTAGAAGAATTTTAAAATACTGTTAAATTCTTTTCTTAAAAATATTCTACAAAGTCTATTATTAAACGTATTGAGAAAGAAATTAAATTTCTCTTTCACTGCAGTTTGTTGCGACCCGGGCAGAAAATGTTGATGTTGCATAAAGATGCGCTGTCTAGTCATAACTCGCGGAAGATAAACAATTATTTGGAAGGTTAATACGGCGAAGGTAGAAGTTTGAGAGTTGGGCGAACATATCCGGCTGCAGAATATTTCCGGAAGGTTACGGCTATCAAATCGCACGGACCTGTGGTTAGGATGGTTCGTTGCGTTCGCGTTCTTACCAGCGTCGTCGTTGTTATCGTCGTCAACCCCTTCCTTTGTCTTTTATTTCCGTTTTAACGGGCGCGGGAAACGATGTCACCATCATTTTTTCTTCTCCTCGTTTTTACCTCCCTTCCCCTCTCTCTTTCTCTTGGTACCTAGTCGAAGATAAGTGTTTCCATTTCACTGGGCGACTCGTGTCCCCGAGGCACAATTAGGGCGTTTGTTTTTGCCTCTGTGTAGACCGCGCCGCGTCGCGCCGCGGAGAAGTACCCCGTGTCCTTCGAAACTCTGCTGGAACTAATGCAGTGTCGTCTGGGACGAGTGCATCAGTTTCTTTGCCGCCTCTTCCAGAAAGCGTTTCTGGATTTGGTATTTGCGGAAGGACGCTTAAGTTTTCCACCGTTCGGTAATGCGCCCGCGGCGCGGCGGCAAGTAATTGCCACCAGTCGTGACAGCACTTTAAACCGAGTCCACCGTGAAATCTTTCCACGCGTAAAACCAGCGAATTCCACCGAGTTTTCGTTTGGATTCCGGTAACCTTCTCTCACGATGTTTATTTTCCGATTTATTACATTTTCACTGGTTTCTTTAGGTCGGTACGTTTTTCTGGTGATTAGTCTGCGGATCTTTATGCGAAACAAAGATTTTCTGCAAGAGTCAGGAGACAAATCGAAGGGTCTTTCTTTTTCTTTTAATTATTCTAACCCAATTCTGTCATAAATGCATAAAATCCGCAGTCTATTAACAATGTTCAGCATCATTTAACGCTTTCGTGGAAGCAAATGGCTTGAGAATGAATAGCTACAGCACACTTAAGTGTCCGCGTTCGGACCCGAATGACTATTCTCATCACATTTGGGTTCCCATATCTCTACGTACCATTCGATAGAGCTCACGAAGAAAAACCTCTGTGGCAGGCTTCAAGTCGACACCCCTGTCACAAGGGTAGTTATAGGGTGAGCACAGTTAACTATACTGCTTGGCGAAAAATTACGAAAAAATTCGTGAACATTCTACCTGACAGCACGCATGGTTGTGTATTTGTTCCGAATTTTTGGAAAAAAATTGAAAATCTTGAAAGATCCGAAAAAACGAATATTTCTCATTGCGAGTCATTGAGTCGCTGGTTTTATAAAAATTCAGTTGTGAGATTTTATCGAAAGCAATCAGTTTTTTCTTCAGATTTTCTTTTATAAAATGCACTTTTCACTTGGTTGGAATCAAATTGCACGGTGGAAGGGAGTAAACGAGAAATTGATATTACTTGTTGCTCTGATCAGCATCTCCCTGCACTAATTCGATCGAAATAACAGCGATAAATTCGGAACGGCCAGTGGCGGAAGCATATAAACTGTGTTCGAATTTTTGCAGTCGCGGGGCAGGGGTCGCGCGGACAAAATAAATTTCCATTAAAACGGAATTTATGGATCACGAACAAGCCGTTACTCCGTATCCGTATGCATTCTCTATCGCTCGAATAAAATTTTCCTCGGCTGCTGGCCGGCTTTAATATCGTCCAAGACGGCGCGACGCTGTTTCGCCGCTTCGCCCGCGAACTCAGGGACGCGTCGCGTCGCGTGGGACGTTACTCGACATAAAACCTGAAACTTTCTCTTAATAACTCGTAACATAAATACCCGGGGCAGCCGGGTTCGAATAGAGTGAAAACTGGCGCGTAGCGGCCTGTAAGAAGAGTGTAATTTACACCCCGCGGAAAACCGGGCGCGCTGCTTAACACCGCCGCCGCCGCCGGGGTTTTTCCTCTCCTCCGCCTCCGACAACGGGTTCCCATTGCGTGCGGGAAATTTATTCGAAAATATCCGGTGAATTATTTTCTCTTAAGCCGGTTCTCCTTTAAATTAGAATTAAGTTATGCGAAAAACTTCTCCGACCCGCTTTTCCACCCTTCCCGCTTATATTCCGCCGTCTAACAGCCCCCTGCCCCCCACCCCCGGAAAAATTTTCGTAACGCAACAGTGACGAAGTGCCGGCGCAATTTAAATCCGTATGCTTCTCTAACGCCTCGTTTGTCATTGCAAAATTTCCGAGCGCCTTGGGAGGAGGCAACATTCGCGAGTAACTGCCCGAGGGGGCCGACCGGCGCATGGGTAATAAAATGCTGCTCCACCGGAGCCGTCAGGACAGACTAAACTCTCCGTGGCCTCCGATCTCCTATGTATGTGCGCGCTTCGCTGTTGGATCGTTGAAAAAAATCTTGCTGCCACTTCTCTGCTTTTCTTCAGGTTCTGCGCGTTGCTTTTCAACGAGCAATTGCCACCGTTGCCGTATACTGCCTTCAAAAAATTTTGAAACATTTTCGAGAAATTTCTGATATTTAAATTGTGATCATTTCCTGTTTTTCAAGCAGTCCCATTTTTTGAAAAATGCAGCAAATTCGTGTAGAAAATTACACAAAATTGTAGTCATCTGTGCAATAAAATTATTCTCTTATTATGATGAATCAGCATAAAAATTAATTTTCCAACTTTGCAAGAACAACTTTGATCGCTTTTAACGGTGTGGGTAACGGCGTACACGAGATGTCAAAATCTTTTCACAGTTTCTTGAATGGGATACGTTGTTGCAATTTTAGCAAGTTGCATTAAAGGTCACTCAAGGTTAAGCGCGGTGGTAATATCAATTTTCTTCTGTTAGAGAAGAAGTGTGAAGTGATGGCTACCTGCATCGAAGAGTTGCAACCTTGCATAGTTGCGCGGCTGAATCATGTACACGTTTTATAGTCTTCGAATTTATTCTCACACATGCTGCAGGAACCCGTTATTTTGTACTTTTTTCGGTGTAGCAGACTTTTCTTGATTGACAACATCTTTGAGAATTTTATTTGACGGAATTATAAGGAAGACAGGCTTGAGAACGTGTTGAACATATTTTTACAGCATTCCAAATTATGAAAATGTTTATACAAATTCATACTTCACAAACGTACATAAAAGTACATACAAGTAAAACGATAGCTGAAAACAATTTTCTTTTTATAATTTCAGTAAATTTTTCTAAAAAATTTTAATAAAAATAATTACAGCACTTAAATGACTTTTCTTTTATTCTGGACTTTTTTAAATAGAAAATTGAGACGAATACAATGGTCAAAGTTCCATTTAAAAAAAACCCTGCAACAGTTACGGTAGAGGCCTGTGCAACAGTTACGGTAGAGACCTCTGCAACCTTAGACCATATACATATACTAATAGACCCGGCATAGGTATAGTATGTGTATAGGAAAACCGAGAATTCAGTGTCCGAAAGATGATTGGACACTATGACGTCACAAGATAAGTCTTAAGATAAAACATATAGAATAAACATTTGTATCTCAAAGACAGTTTATACATTGATTATTTCATGATAAAATGCCAAATTCTTCGAAATTATTCTGTTCACTTTTTCCATGTACTGTGTACATGGCGCACCCGCTAACCCCCCTCACCCTACGTAAGCCAAGCGTAGGCACTGTCGATGAGCATAGCTTGTACATCTTTTGAAAATGTGACGTCACAGTGTCTTTCAGCTGATTTCATCTTTCGGACAGGGAAAATTATCTACGCCGTGTCTATAGGTATATGTATATGGTCTAAGTCTGCAACAGTTACGGCAGAGTCCTCTGCAACAGTTACGGTGGAGACTATACGTTTTTAATATTATCATTAACTTATTATGAGTAGAAATATTCTACCTTGGTGGTCTGCGGAACGGCGAGATTCGCTTTTTTAAAGAGGACGATTCCGTTCCATTGGAACAAGTTCTCGGAGGAACTTTCGCGGTGAAACGTCTCTGATATTTCCCCCTTCGCGCCGTGGCGACGCGGCGTGGCGTTCGGACGCAGAAACGAAAATGGAAATTCAGTGGAAACGGAAGGAAACGGGCCGGGGTTGGGGCAGGGGCGCGTCGGGGAAGGCGGCAGAAACGTCGAGAGATAAGTTTGAATCCACTTTGGGGTGGGAAGTGCTTAAAATTTACACGTCGCCCTCCGTTTTCGTTTTGTCCTGCTGTCTTCTTATCTGTTCCGGGCTGCGCATCTGAACGGAAAATAATGGACGCGTTTCTTGCGTTCCGCGGCCCGGCCGTAACGTAACGCGTGTTGTTGCGTCTCTCCGCTGCGATTTCGTGCACGCCGGATAACGGATGGCTTCGGTATGCAAGAACACGAACACCGGGCTCAAAAATCGGGAACCATTTCTTCGCCGAGCATTGTGTCCGCGGCGGAACGTTCAACTTCGTGTTACGCCGGTGATTTATGGCAACCGCCACCCAACGAACGAGACATTTTGCTCTTCTCCTGGGTGACACGATAAGTATTCCGTCTCGATACCAACTCGAAATCCGATTTTTTTACGGGCACCTTTTAATTCGCAGATTCTCGTTTTAACCCTCCAACCGCTGTTCGAAATTATTTGTTGTTCGCTAATTTTTTGAAACATATTTCTCGGGGAACTTTTTCCTTGGCAGATCAGTCTTTCTGTTTCTCTTGATAGAATGGCTGCCAATTCCAACGATTTTCCAAAAACTGAGCAGTAAAATAGCGATTTTTATTCCTTGGGTCAAAATCGACCCAGACTCCGCCATCCAGAGATTAAGTTAATAAGGGTTAGTAAGGGTGTATATCTTAAGAGGCCCAGAAAGCAGATCACTGATAAACGTGATACAGAATTAGATATTTATTTATTTATTATTGCTTTAAACCAAGTGGTTTGTATAGCAAGTAAAATATTATTGTATGTATCCTACATTAGGTGTTACATTGTTTCTAAATTCTTACGAAGCATTGTTTGAGAAAATTATAAATTATTTTCAGACATTATTAAACAATTCCTTTAAAGAAAACGTTTTATATTCTCTTATTAATATCTTTTCTTTTTGTTACAGTGCCTGAATACATGACAACAAATCCTTGGAGACAGACACAACCCGATCGAACTGAGGTAATTTTCATAAAATTTTTAATATAGAAATTATAAAATATCAAATTTCCGTTGAAAGTAAGTTCTAATTTTAACAATTTTGTTACGATTGCAAATATACGGTGATCGATAAGATTCGTTTGCAGTCAGAAATAATACAATTCTGCACTCTATAAATAAATTTCAATAAAAAGAAAAAATACCGAACACAACCGAACGTGTTTAGGTCACGAGCCAATAAATTCGCAGTAAATCAATCGGAGCAATAGTTTAAACAAAATGTCTACGCAAGCATGGGACCAGCCAATTGAGAGAGTGCGGTATGCAGAGTCGATATCGGAGTGCTAGAAACGAACAAGTTTGATATATGCGAAAGGTAGTTTTGTCCCCGGTGCAAATCTTATCAGAAACGTCTGTAAATAATTTCGCAGCCGTGCAATATACTCGCGGAGTCCAATTCGAGTAAGTGGAAATAAATCTTCGGCAACTAACAGAAAGAGAAAATTTTCGCTGCACCCACCCTGAAGGAACTGGTTCATGGGAACACGAAAGTAACGTTATTTTTCCTCGAGATCGAGCACCGACTGATAGTTTCATTTAGTCTTATCGAGAATGTATTTCCCCGAGACATTCACGATCCTACAAAAGGGACAAGACGTGTACGTGGCATTGTGAAAGCGCTATAAAAGTGGAGTGGAAAGAGGAACAACGTAATTGAACGATCTCCCATTCGCTGGGCGATAATAACTTTTCTTTTCACAACAGAACTTGCTTGTTCTATTTACCAGTTTCATTCGCGTTGCTGTGCTACCGGCAAACTATTTATAACAAGTTCAATATATTTTTGCAGAAAAAGAACGTGCACCGCAAATTGGAAATTTCAAAAACGAATGGCACTAGCATTGTTTCGCACAATTTTTTTCTGAGTGTACTCGGAATGAGTACATCTTCATTTTGAGTCACTCATTGTTCTGGTGGAATTTTGTAGGTGATCTGTCATTTAAAATATTTCAATAATGAAAAATTTCAAAAAATTCTTAGTGTTATAGTAATAGATATGTTTTTATCTCCATATACATATACATTTTTGTTAAATTATTAATTTTGTACATGAATTTTATCAAAAGTGAATACATGTTAATATGTACATGTTTAGAATTATTATTAATTTCTAGTGACAAGGAAACAGTTTCATAGTTATTGCAGAAGGATAATATTCAAGATAATCAGAATGGAATGCGTAAATTTCCAAAAGTTTAGATAACGGGTATAAAAAGCATTTAGGCGAAATGTTAGAATATCAGTAAAATTAAACATGAACCAATAAATTGTTTTAGCAGATAAATATTTATCTGTCTAGTAGAAAAATAATTCGGAGCAATTATCTGAAGTGTGCTCGTCAATGCAATTGGCTTTGATACTCGGTACTGATAAAATTGATTGCTATTGTATCTCATTTGAAAATATCTTAAACGCTAATCAAATCAAACGCTCAATTAAATTCGAAATCACTGCGTTACGATATGATCCGACCAATAACACTGATCAAACTGTGCCCAACGAAGTTTACGGTAGCCCATGATAATAACGAGGTAATATTACGCATGGTTTCGATCTTGAATTTGATATATGCGCAGCACTGTTTGAATACGCGCGATTTTGATTCCGACCGCGCGTTTCATCGACAGTAATTAATTATGCGAGAATGTGGAATCGGATCGAAACTGCTTACAAAATATAATTAATGTACAATGTACCTCGTAGATATTGAAATAATAGTGAACGGTGATTCTATATGACAGAATGGAATAAAAAGCGATTTAAATTTGTTTTATATGGGATGCTGTTGTTAGAAACATTGATTTTATATGCGCTTAACTGTGTCCCGAATTGATTTAGTCGACGTTGCGCGCAACATTTTCAACAATTTATAGAGTAATAAAAATCGTCGTGTTTCAATATCCTGTTTTATTGTGAGTTCTCAAGTATTCAATGCTTATTTATTCATGTGTAGAATCACACCCTTCCTGGTCGGACCATTAATCACGGCGCACCCTCTATGTTCACTCTCTTGGACAGAGAATAGTATCCAACTTGTAGATAGGAAATCATTCGCCAATTTCAAGAAGAATTTCTCTATTAAATTAATTATTTTCAATCATAACCTGTAAATACAGTAAAAATTTCACTAATAAATTTAATAGATCAATATATTAATAACCCTCAATATCGATTTCTCAATTCACTATTTTTCTATTCAATTAATTTTCGACCTCAGTCATTTAAATCTATATTGAACATTTAATTAATTTTAATGGGCCAATTAAACTCTCGATAAAACCATCAATTCAATTATAACCTTCAATTACAGTATTTATTCGAATCTATTTGAAAAATTTTACTAATAAATTAAAAAAATTAATAATCTTCCATTTAGAATTTGTACCACTTTTTCTATCAAATTAACTTTTAACTTTCTGTAAACTTTATAAAAATTTATTTTACATCTGCAAGATACTTTGAAATGAATCATGTTTAGATTGTTTTGTAAAATTTAATGTATCATAATTTAAAAGTTACATGCATTTACACCCGCTCATGCTAATAAAACAGAGTTGCACTCTTGGAGTCTTGAAGTTAGTATCTAAAAAAAACAGACACTAGTAAAAAAAAACTAGTTTTTTGTTGGATATTCTAAGTGGTTGCTAAAAGCTAAATTAGAGTATAATAATTCTTTGGAACATACTCGCCTCTAAAAGGCTCTAAGGGGAGACGGCTTTTAACAGTAATGAATGAAGAATTTTTTCAGTGAAAAGCTAAATAAATCTGCACATAAAACTGTTTCCACATTTTGAGCTGAAATATTTCAAGCAAATCTGCATATATACGTAAAAGAACATTTGAAACAATAGATTGTCAATTAACTTTGTGATACGTATATGATGGGGATCAACGCATTGTAAAGGAATTGATTAAAAATCAAGCAGAAACAAATACGTAAATTCGTGCTTATACATTGCTGCCAGCAGCAGACGTCCTCGAATATTCGCGAAATTTCAAATTTTTATACCTGTTAAATGTCCAAATATAATTTCAAAAGCCATACCATGCGTTTGACGTAATGCAAACATTTTTTTACGAAAATTTGTACAACCGATGCAGATATTTTTTTAACGTGGAAAGCAGAATCGAAAATTGTTTGAACAAAGTAAAAACTTCATGATCGAAAGTTTGTCGATTCAATTTGTTTGTTATGTTTGATAACAAGGTTAGTTACTCTGGAGGAAATAATCACAGTTTTCCATTACAAGGAGAACCTACATATGTAAAATATTTTTTAATTAATTGTATAAATTTCAACTACACTTTCCCACTCAGAATTAGATTTAATAGCACCACTGTTAAATCGCGTTGCATCTAGCTCGTTCACACCATCATTGTTCTCGTTATCTTATAAGGATGATTCTCTCACTATTCACACTACCGTCCTTATTTCCTTTATTGTTTCTTTCGACAATAACAGTAATGATCAGAGTGGAATAATAATTTATTACTATTATTGATATCTATTAACTAAGGTTACTGATTCTTCGTGGGGAGAACAGGTGCTTTTAGAAAAAAGATTACCCTCAAAAGATATTAATTTATACAGTGAACGTATCTCAAAGGATTTTTCGAAATCTTAAAAATAGACAGACGTGTAAAATAAAGTGTCAACCTTTTTTTCATTAATTGCAACGACCGAACTAGCAAACCGAGGAAAATGAGTGTTTATGAGTAATTATAATCCTAACTACATATACATCGTGCAATTTTAATTAGAACAATGAAAAAAAAAATCAAAAATTATAAAAGTTTCTAATGAAACTTTCATCGTCGTATTCCCCTCGTTTCTCTGATTGAAACGACACCAAACACGATATAATTACGAACATAATTACTTGTATAACAAGCAATTAAAGGACTTCACATTTACGGTAGAGGTACACGAATCCTTAACTCGCTTGTTATTTAAGTAAATATGATCGTATTTTAATTAGAAAAACGACTGGAACACGATGATGAAAGTTTAAAAAAAAAATTAAAAAAGTTGAAATCTTTTGCATCGCTTGCATTAGTGTTGGTTTCACCGATACTCGACCTCTCGCTCTGTCGTGGAGCATATTTACTGTCTGACTGGTTCCAAGAGAAATCCCCTCAACGGTGGAGAAAAAACTTGAACAATTACGGTAGAGACCGTGCGACAGTTACAGAGAGAATACTGTAATCGCGACAATGTGACCGACAATGACGCGGCTAACAATCGGAGCGGTTCCAAGTAGAGATTCTCCGGCAAGAATCGATTCTTCGGCATCTGGGAATCGACTCTTCCACGAAGTCGTAATCGAAGAATCGATTGTGGAAAAATCGGTGTAAAAAGAATCGACTTTCTGAATAATCGGAATCTACTCGGATAGCACACGACGTCTTAAAGACGTCTTTTTTACGTTCATTTTAGGTCCGAACGTCTTACGTCCTGAATAGACGTTCTAAAGAAGTCTTTTCGGAGACGTCGTTTGAACGTCTGAAACGAGACGTCTCAAAGATGCAGATTTCACGTGGAAGTTCTAGAGTGACGATTTTTACAGTACCGATATATTGTTATAAGTATCGTTTACGAATTTTTCAGATTTTTGAGTCCGCGGGGTCGCAGTTAACAAAAATAAAAACCGATTTTTTCAACGTGTTCTACGCGAAAGACTAAACTAATCACGAAATCGTTACGTTTTATTTATTCTGTAAGTCTATTAGGCACTAGATAAACGTCAACAATTGTTATTAAGGAAATAGAGGATAGCATAGAATTTAATAGCGGATTAGGATAAAATAAAGTAGGAATATAGTAAGGAAATAGAGGATAGGATAGAATATAAGAGCGGATTAGTTTAAAATTTTGTTTTTTATCGAGTACTATAAGGTTTTAAGGATAATATTGCTAAATTTAGATTAAGTGAACTCTGATTTCTATAAAAAAAAAATAAAGAGGTTTAAATGTTAAAAAAGAAACTAGATAAACCTTGAACGTCTCGCAGGAAAAATGAAAAAGTCAGATCAACTTGCTCAGTATTTCTACTGCGTCGGCGCATTACATCTGAAAGTATTAACCGTGTTTCCGTCAGCCCGGTTAGGTGCTCGACTGCGGACCTGCTTATACTAGGTTCGCGCTCGGCGTGCGTCTACTTTTCTTTTTTTTATCTGATAAAAGACATCCTTAAGACGTCTCTGCGCTATCTGGGGAACACCCCCAGCCCCGTCGTTGACAGTCCACGGAGGAGCTTGGCGCGGAGGCTCCGATGACGAAGAACGTTGATCGTGACAAAGATGCAAACGATGATGGTAGTATAGTATACGAGGCGAGTCGCTAGTAGGCGGAAGTGGGCTTGACCTACTTCGATCGTGACCACAAAGAAAAAAGTCTCCGGCGCGGCGCGGTTCCCCGGGGTCATGAGCCCCGGACGCAGGGAATTAAAACTTGTTCCTATTGGTTGCCTTAGCAGGCTGCCAACAGAAGTCAACGCGTGCCTGCTGCGTGATTCCCCCCGTGTACACACGGCCCCGTGTTTCTCGCTCTTCCTCCAGTTACCCGTCTGTATTTAATTTTCCTGCTTGTCCGAGGACGCCTCCGCCACTCGTCGGAGGTTCTCAATCTTTTAAATGGCCCTCGCGTGTAGGGAGAAGGTGGAGGAGGAGGAGGAGGAAGAGGACGTCCCCCCTTCCCCCGATATCTTATGCAACCGATTACACTCGGAGTTAATTGATCGAACGACTCCGTTCTTTTTTTATTTTTATTATCCTGCTCGAACAGCCGCGTGAATCTAAATGGAATTTCTGAGAAATCGATCAAGAGCCAGAGAGGCTTTCCTGTTTCCCGGCGACCGGGAAAACATTTTTCTTGCGATGAGAGGAAAGACGATTCTACGGGTTAATAGAAGTCGGAGGGGCGCGGGCCGGTCGGGTCGTGGGAAAGTAATATCGCTTTTGGATAATGGCACTTTTTGTTGAATGTTACTGGGAAATCGATGAATTCGCAGAGAGGCGAAATGGAAGCGCGCGAGGCGATCGGCACTTCGGAATTAATCGAATTCAAGCGTGAGGATACAGTTTGTTGATCTGATAATTGTCTCGGAGAGAAAGCATTTTTTAATCAAAGCTCGAATTGAGTCGGGCTATCAAAGATCCGGTATGTAACAACGATTCTTTTTTAATTCCTGGAGAAATGATCGATTTCTCTGTTGATTCTAATGTAAACATTTATTCCTGCATACGCATTTATTATGTCGATTGTTAAGATACCATGTGTAGAAGAATTTAATTTTATTATCGGCATACTTGAATTCATCTTGAATTTTCAGAAGTTCAGGGCCAATTCTTTATTGTACAATTGTGTTGTGTAATCAATTTTAATTGCAACGTAAAATAAATAATGTCTGTATGTTAGCATAGACACAAGAACGAAAATAACTGAAACCATATTTTAATTTAATTTAAATATTGCTTGAACATTTTAAATGAAAATGTGACTCGACACTTTTGAAATGGTTGCAGTTTCAGGAAATAAAAATTTTTGAAAAAGAATTCAAGAGATCATGAGCTTGTAATAAAACTTAAAAAATACAGAGGTTTACTGGAAGGTCGTCAAAGGCGCCACATATCTCAACTTTAAAAGGCGTGTTACTCTTTGAGCTCCTTTTGCAAATTATATGCACGCTAAGCAAAGCTAATTTGTGTCTTTGAAGCACGCGCGTCTCGACGCTCTTAATTTTATTTAAGTGTTTCAACGTTTTGCTGTATTCAATTCGAGAGTCACGCAATTCGCATGGAAACCTTTTAAATCATTAATTTAATACTCGGAGAACTGAGAACTCATGCCAATGTAGGTACCTTTAGCACAGATTGTGTGTAGCAATTTGTTACTAATTTATCTCGACGTACACACAATGTAGATTTGAGAAAAAGTGGTCTTTTCAGAAATTGTTGCAGTGCTTAAATGAACAAACAATTAATCTTTCCCAATTCTGACACTTGTCGACAAAAGAATCATTTCAGACAAATGTTGTGAACTTTTCTGCATAACTGAAACAGTGTGTCAAAAACAAAAAAATTCAGTTTAAATTATCAAATTTTTAAATTAACACGTTAACATTTGAATAACGTGCATAGTGTATCAAATTGTTAAATTTCTCAGACAATAAGAAGCATTGTGTATTTTACAAACTGGCTAAGTACCATGGAGGAATTAAACATTTTTTATTTTAATTTTTTGGTTTTCTCTCGTACTATTTGACTTTTTTTATTAATAAAGTTTACGTCACGCTTATCTAGAACTTTGTCCTTAAAAGACGTATGTACTCAAAATGAGACTCTAGCCTTCAATGCAAATCAGTGAACACTCATACGATGATGTAATACATAATTGAGTCAAGAATAGCTTCCATTTTTTTTTCTTAAATAAATGTCAATCAGCGGTGCTTACATATTCTCAATTACTGTAATTTCCAACCATTGTTACTCAACTAACATTATTTTTATTATCATTGCCACTGAATTCCAATTTAACAATTACTCGGTGTTTATGACGGTAGTTATTTCTGGTTGGAACAACAATTGCTGTTCGAAATTGTGCAATCAGATAAAATTGAAAAGATATTGTCACAAATCATTACAGAAACACTTTCTATTTATTTATAATCTTCGATTTTCCTGTTCGAATAAACACACAAATTATAAACAATATAGTCAAAACAAAGAGAAGAGTTATAATTCAGAAAACTGGATAATGAATACGTCATTTTTGTGCAAGATTCAGTTGCATTAAAAAATGAGTTGATGAATGGACACACTCTCCCAGCACTACATAATCGATCATAAAAGTTTTTCGTACATCAACCGAATTTCAAATATTTGAAACTAACTACAAAACTAAGTTCATTTCATAATCCGTTTCATAATTTCAGATCCGGCAAAACCGATGGTATTTCTCAGGTGTATTTATAACAAATAAAAGTGAACTAAAAACACGATCTGGCAAAAATCTACGAATTAACATTAACAAACCCTCCTTAGCCCACCTATGTTAATGGTCTTTGATTTATTTATTTGTTTACTATAAAGTTCAGAGCTTAGTGTCGTTTTCAATTATCTCACTCAAATATTAGCTTACGAGAAGACCTCGTTTTAATCTATTGGCTGGGCAAGAAAGTAATTTCACTAACAGATAGTGATATGTTTTTTTTTCAATCAAAATTACAGATTAAAATATTTTAATGATTAAAGTTCATTCATATAAAAAATTCGGTTTTATTTCACCTTAAAGTACCGAAATTACATTTTTCTCCATCCAATATTTTGTGGTAAAAAAATGTTCGAATTAATTCCACCTGCTTTTTAAAATATAGAGTTTAGTATCGAGTGACGAATCATCCTCGTCGAAGCAGAAGTTTAATTCCATCTTCCTCGACGTAGACGAATAATTTCAGTTTTAAAGAGTTCGATGAATTATCGAAACAATACGGTCGGAAAAAAGAAAAGAGGACATAGAACAAGAGCGTCTCGTCGTACGTTTTCCACGACGACGTCGCCGGGCAATTAGATTTAGTGCTTCTTATTCGTACTCCCGTTTCCCTTTGTCTTTCCATTCTGAAACTCTCTTCTTTTCTCCTCGCATCCTTGTACACGCACACGAATGGAACGAATGCTCACGCGACCGAATGAAAGGGCGCACAGTTTCGTTTATTCTCATTGAAACTTTCCAAGCAAATCTCCATTTGTCTCCTACCGTTCTTTCACCTTTTCTTCCCGGCATCATTCGTGCCATTTTGCATGTAACGATGAACTTCATACTGTAACCAAGCTCCGCGAAGCGTTTTTAATATTTTGAAACGCCGTTAACACTTCCGCGGCTCGATGGAATAACGATGCGCTGTCAAAGGGACGCGCTTCCCACTTTCAAGTAATTTCCATCATCTTCAGTTATGTCACTTTTATGGCTGTCGCTGAATCGCTCCTTTGTTCGCGGAAGATTGTGGGAGTGCACTGCAGTCGATTGTATAGATTTCAAATGTTATGCTTTGCCTGTCAGTAGCCTTGCGGAAATTGTTTATTACAGTCCAATAACTCTTTAATTAATTGTTCAATCGCAATTTTATTGGTACTTTTAAATCACTATCCCGTCCTCCTCTTCTGAAGTTCATCAACAATTTTAAGGTACCTTCATTTGTATTAAGTCGAAAGCCACCCCCAGACCAATCGCCTTAAATTCAAATTATTTAGTGTAATATAATTGAATAGCTTCTTTTTATATTGCAAAAGATTGTTGAACTTTATGTAACAATTATTAATTACTTTGTTAACCTTTTAGCTAGTCACGACGAGTTAATTCGTCATTTGAGCTCGCCGTCATCTTTATACAATTTTTCATTCAAACTGACTCTTTCATTTCATTGTATTATAGTGCTTATATTCGTAAGAACTGTATTGTACTTACGCTAATTATTAGACAGCGGATCTTTACGGAAAATAAAAATTTAATATAAATTTAGTGTCTTTCGTAATATATTTAATGGATTGAAAATAATATAACGGTGTTTGAAACATTTTTTTAAATTACATCTGCTCATTTTTGTCGTAAACCCATAAAATCCGCCATCTACTGATTATGGTAACATTTATGGCATCATTTTATTTTTTGTTAAGTCTTCGTAAAAGTTTGTCTCAGTTAAAAAGTTTAACAGCTAAAGATTATAATATTGGATTCGGTATGAATGTTATAGTACAATAAAATATTATCTATTAAGATGGGATTCCATCATTTTCAGACAACGAGTAAAAATTATAGGAAACCTAAAGAAAAAATTTCAAATTATACATAATTTTCTATTTCAATCGCGAAGACAACACAAAATAAATTATTTCTCTCAGCATTACGAAAATATAAAACACACCGTGCACTTAATTTTAATATCGCTTTCAGCCGTTTCTCCCTCATATTTCGCACATCATCAACCAACAAAGAACAGCTATATCGTCAAAATAATAAAGAACAGAATAATCCGCTTTCCTCGAATATGCCGGAACAGAAACAAAGGGAGGAACGAACCGGACGGAACGAAATTCGTGAACAGAATGCTGAACGTCCGACAATAAAAACGCATGACATACTTCGCTTAATTAGTCGTTTTTCCGCGAACCTAATTTATTTCCGAATATACCTCGGGGCAACGCCATTCCGCGAATTACTGTATAATTCCGTTCCCGGCGGATTAAAGTAACACGGACAAACAAAATTGCTTACAAAATCGCTCGAATTTCCCTGTCCTTTCTCTGTGTGTGTGTGTGTGTGACGCAATTTGGTGGAATCATGAGAACACGCGGAATAGTGAAATTTGCATCCGCAGGATCGGGGAAGCGGGCAAGCTCGGTTTTAAATCCACTTTCTTTCTCTGTAGTCATCGCCGAAGTTCCGAAATTGCTGTCGGCCACAGTTCATCCTTTGTTAACGACGTCCCGTTTTCGGTGGCGCGCGTTTAACGGCTCCTGGAAATCCCGGACATATTAAATGATCGTGTAATTACGAATGTTTGCCGAAACCCTTCCCACCTATCTGGCACTCGCTCTCTCCCAACCCCTTTTTACCACGGGACGCTCCGGGTATTCTCTTTGTCTTTGGTTTCCCGGCTCGGGTCACCTTTTTATCCGGACGAGCACCTCGCGGTGTCTGATTATGGACAGAGGAAGCGCCGGATAAAGAGACGACGGCGATGAGTCTCTCGCGGTCATTCCGAACCAATTTCCACGACGCCATTTAAACGAGTGCTCGCACGCAACCCCTATCTCCAACACTTCTGCGAATAGCACGCTGCTGTCTCGCGCAGACTCGTCTCGAATTTGTGTCGACGGATTTTGAAAATTAAGCCGAAAACGCCGAGTCAATGATATGGCGTTACAGGGATCTCTTGATGACGACTTTCTGATATTTTTTCTAGCCACTACCAAGTTCTAGGAAGTGCACACTGCATGGTACCAGGCGTCTCTTGATGATGACTTTTTGATATTTTTTCTAGCCACTTCCAAGTTCTAGGAAGTGAACAATGCATGGTACCAAGAATCTCTTGATGACGACTTTCTGATATTTTTTCTAGCCACTTCCAAATTCTAGAAAGTGACCAATAATGCAGCGAAGGTTACAATAATTTCTTGATGATTTAGACTTTTTGATATTTTTCCTAGCCACCATCAGGTTCTAGAAAGTGACCAATAATGCAGGGAAACAATCGGTTACGATAGTCTTTCGAAGATTTAGACTTTTTGATCATTTTCTAGCCACCTTCAAACTTTAGAAACTGAACAATAATGCAGGGAAGCACTCGGTTACAATAGTCTCTTGATGATGAATTTTTGATGATTTTTTAGGCATCTTCAAGTTCTAGAAAGTGGATAATTCATGGAAACACTCGGATACAGGAATCATTTGATGACGTAGACATTCTGATGATTCCCTAGCTACCATCCAATTCTAGAAAGTTAATCGGATCCCTCCCTTTTTATAAATTTAAATGGTTATATGACTCTGATGAATTTATTATCGCAAAAACAATTTATCAAGAGAGTGACATTGCATTTACTATAAGGAAAAATTCATTCATCCACTTGTGGAGGATTGGACACAGTGCAATGTCTCTGAAAAGTGGTGCCACGAAAACTGTGCTAATATAAGTGGTGTTCGAAGACAATATACTTGCGACCCATGTACTATCTTGACCTTATTCTTATCAAGTTATGTTTCGTAAAGTTAGAACCAAATAATTAATATTGTTTATATTTTTTATTACGAGTGTTCATGTTAAATGGGTACTTGTTACGAATTTATAATAAAATATGTTTCTAAATTTTAACTATTTTTCTTTTTACCACGAAATGATGAACGACTCGCCTCGGTCTACCTGAATTTTTCAAAATTCATCGAGACTAACCGGAACGGCTAATATGCCCGCGATAATTTTGTCAGACGAGTCGCCTGCGTTCGAGGGTACCACGGGGTTCCCGTTACGCGGCGCATAATGCGAAACGACATTACTTATGACAGAATGACCTGATATTTTTCATATTTCCTTCTTCCGCGCGTCCCACACGTCGTTTCCCTTTCTTCTCTGCTCCGGCCGCCGTTCCTCGTTCATTCTTTTCACTCTCGCGCGTTCTAGCTCCGTTCCTGGCGGTGTATTCTTTCCCCGCTCCATTCTGCAGCGTCTCTTCTTTTCTTCCATCTTCTCTTTTTCCTCTCCCCTCCCCCAGTCCGCCCCTCGATCCTACGTCACTGTCGTTCGTTCACGCAAGCACGCATCCACGCATACCAAATGAAAGCCCACACTATCTTCCTCCTCCGTTCGCTGGCACGCTCATAATCGGTCTCGTCATCGCATGATCCCGGCTGCATTACTCCGAAGAAAGGCGGCTTTCACGAATGCTGCCAAACTGCCTGCGGTCGTTACCCTTTATGATGCACAGAATCGACCGATTCGCGGTGTCTATTGATCCGGCACCGGGCACGATCTCGCCGGAGCCGTCGTTAAAGTTAAGACCAATCCGATGATGCGCTCATTAAACCGATCGGTGCCCCGGGATTTCCGGTGACCCTGGGATAGCATAAAAATAATGACAATTGACTGGCGGCGCTTTTGTAGCGACCGCCCCGCTCCACCGTTGTCCCGAGGATCCCCCGTTTCCTGGATCCAGCGGTCAGCTGGTTTATTGGTCGATTTTGTTCGGCACGGATCTTCGCTGATTTCTCGAGTTCTCGGTTTCTTGCGACGACACGCCGCGCCGGATCGACGGATTCGCAGTGCATCTCGCTGCTCCCGCCAGTCTCCTTCGCAATAGGCTATTTTTCTTTTTTTTTTTAATGAATTATCTAGGTCACTTCTCCGGATATTAGCGACCACGGCAACGGTGATGGTTCAATGTCAATTATCCTTCAGGAATTCTAATGTTTTCATCTTGTTACGCTTCTTTTTTCTCTTGTGCTCCTTTGATATTTGGACTGTTAGATGCTCGACGGAGATTTCTGTGTTGTATTTTTTATAGTTTTTCGGTTAGCTTGGTCTGAAATATTCTTACCCTAGTCACTACTGTCTTAGGTGAAACACTGTCATTCGGTTAGTTAACACTAACTACCAAGGGGTCAAAATTACTTGTGTGGCATTTCTTATAATTATAACTCATTTTAGATACATTTTGTCTCTTAAAATTTTGTATGACTCTTTCTAAGATATGCAAATAATTAATTCTGTAAAACAAATTTTATGCAGTATACTGTATTTATGCAGAACTACTATAATTATTATAATTCAATGATAAGTAGATCTTTATGCATTTATAGCAGAATTAAGTAGACGAATTTCAAAATTGTTGGAAAATTTTAAAAATTGAATTTGTCAAGATATGATTTCTCCTCTATTAAAATCGATAATATTGCAATCAATGTAGACAATTTTTATTTTGTGTAAAGATGTCTATTAACAAATCTATTTTAACAACTATTTTAGTAACTATAGTAGTTAATACGGTTAATAATAGTTTCTTGATTAATAATCTTAACTGAACTGTGGACTTTTATTCTATTTACTGTTTAGTAAAATCTAAAGCAATATATGAAATACAATCTGCATTAACCATACTCCATATTATTTTAATTTTAATCAGAAGTCATCTCTCAGTAGATGAGAGTTCTTCCATTTATTTTAATTTTTATGAGAAGTATAAAGGAAAAGTATATGAATAAGTATTTTACACGCCTGTGCACTCTACAAATGCATAAAATTTTATTTCTTATTATTATGTTTCCGCTAGATAATGTAAATTTTAATGATAACACACTGGCTACATATAAATTATACTACAAAAGAAAATTAAAAGTTTATAAATATAATTATGTAGTCCTTTCAACCAAGAATTGAAATGACACGATTTAAATGAAAAGTGACCTTACACGTTACTGTGCATGAGAGAATATAATATATAGAATGTTAGTAACGTGATATAAAGTGTGCCAATTATGTGAGGTACGACTGGATCAAATCTCCTACCATGTTGTAACATGAAGCAGGGCGGGCTGAAGTTTTTACGTCATAAATTACATAACTTGATCCGGTTACATCCGATTATGCTTGTTATTACATGCAATTATTTTTATTCGATAAAGCATCGTTTGACTTTGTTTTTTCCTAATCGCAGACTTTAGATTACAATTAATAGAGAATTATTGCATGCGAATGATAAAATCAATTGATGAAATAATATTTGATTGTACAAATAACGAGACGTAGCAATTATCTTTTAGCTTCCATTTTAGAAACAGTCCACTGATATTTTAGTGGCACATCTCTATCGAATATTTGCATTCTCGAATATTTTAAATTATGCAATTCACCCACAATCCTTATTGAATAAATTGCAAAAGAAAAGAAATCTGAAATTTGTAATTTTGACGGACTAGCAGTACAATATAAGACTGGTGAGGAGGATTTCGAGCACAAACTTCGAAATATTAATTAATTTTCTTCAAACCGAAATAAACAGACTGCTGATTTTATGCATTCACGACAAAAAATGAGTAGGTGTAATTCAAAATAGCGAAAACATTACACGGAGCTACTGTCGTATTATTTTCAATCTATTAAACGTATCAAGAAAGAAATTAAATTTTCATTTCAGTTTGCTGCAGTACAGTAGAGATAGAATTTTGCATAACGATCGGCATTCTAGAAATAAAATTCTATTTTGCCGTTGTTAATGTACATTGGAGAACATAGGCACAGCTACAAATTCTCTTTCTATAAAATTACTAACAACAATCTGATCACGGTACCCGTAAAACAGATAGCAGAGCAAGCTATTGACAACTAGACTGCGGAACTTTATGGAAAATAAAAATTGTCCAAGTCAATCGCAAGGAACAGGAGCTGCACAAACACTTATTCCCTCTGTTAATAATTTTCTCAAACCACAGGGGCAATATAATAATATTTTTCAAATCGCCAGATGTTTCCACTGTTTCGCGTTTCGCCTACTCATTTTTCTCGTAAACGCCAAAAATCCGCAGTCTATCGGACGAAGACGGCGAAGGAGCAAGAAAGATTCGGCCGTGAAATTAAAGGAAAGGCGAGCGGGGTATCCCGGCGCGGCGTCGGCCAGCAATCATAGAGATCAAGCAAATCCAGGAGAGCGGGGACGATTAATGAATGCCCGAAGCGCGAGCCAACGTTGGCCGGAATCGATCGCGAGAAGGAATCGAGATTTCCCTGAAAGAAAAAAAGAGGAAGACAGAGGTGGAGTCGGAGCGGGAGAGACAATAAATAAAGCGGAGCCGGATGGAGCGGCCGAGCCGAAACAAATGGAAAAATCGGAGCAGGATGAAGCGGTCGATCCGCTTCGCAGGATTTCGATCAGAAGATTGGTGAAATAGAAACGAGTCAGGGGGATCGATGCGGAGCAGACGGAGGAGAGGCGGCGCGGCGCGTCGTCGTAGTGGACGCGAACACGGCGCGGCGAGAAATACAGGATTCGGTGAAACGAATCGTCTAGGGTTTGATCGAGGAGAGAGACGATCCGCGGGAGTAGGAAACCGACCGGCTCTCGTTGACGTGGACATATGCAATCGGAGACACTCAGGTGCTGCGGACGAGGCAGCCTGAACACGGGACTGCTACACGGATGTACGCGTCGACGGAAAGGAGCAAGGCGAACGAACACGGTGGTAATGGTGAAACTATCTTGGGGTTATACTTCGGTCACTGACATCCAGCCGTAACGCTATATTCTCCTCTCCTGGACACCGGCTTTGCCCTCTGACAGCCTGCGTCTGCAGATCGCCGGACTCTCTTTCGCGATATGCCTCCTCTCTCCTCTCTCTCCTCTTTCTCTCTCGCTCGCTCTCTCTCCCGTGCGCCCACAGGCCGAAGCGGTACCCAAATTGGAGGAGATGCGTATCTCCGAGCGCGACAAGAAAAACGCGACACGATTCGTGGGTGGACCGAACCGTTCTGACCCACTGATTTCGATTATCCGAACGCGGAACCCCGCTCACTCCGACGATAAGTTAACGAGGTATATTCTGCTTTTCGGCTTTCAACAATCCCATTTTTAGTTAGGACTGTTCTCTTTAACCCTTACCGGTGGGGATGTGATCGAGTACAGCTCGCAAACAGGTTCGAACTTTGATCGATTGAATTCGGACTCTTATTAGGTTGTTACAGTAACATTGAATGATTGAACTTATTGAGTGAGCACCGTTTTAATCAACGCATCTTGGCGTCAACTGGTTTTTTATGTAACGCGAAAAGAATTATTAAAAAATAATTGGAATTTTGGACGAGATCGCAGAGAAAATACTGAAATTTCTATTTTGCAACTATTTTACGTGGGCTTATATTGACAATTTGGGAAACACGTTTCGTAGATCTGTATCAGTTAAACATACTCCGAAAATTTCATCAAAATCCTATTGCTGAAAAAATTGCTGTTTTTAAATCTAATTCTTTTCTTCCCGCATCAGCCAATTTCGACGAAACTTTCACAATGCATATAATTGACACAGATCTAGGAAACGTATTTTTTAAATTTTCAATATACACTCGCATAAGAAGTAAAATGAAACTTTCATTATTTTCTCTACAATTACGATCAATTGCAATTTTTAAAAAAAATTCTATTCGCATGATGTAGTAAACAAATTGGTCCAACTTCTCTAAAAAAAAAATTCGAATCGTTTGGTTCAATATCAAATAAAGTTTTCCTTTTTTCAATAGCGTCCGAATATTAATGGGGGTCACTGTACTCGCTGACCGCAAAGAACACATATAAATCAAATTACCGTCGTATTAAAACATTACGGGATTGTTTATCGCGAAGCCCAGTATATCCACGTCGGCTCTAAAGATTTAGATAGATCTGTTCATTCGAAATTGATTGATCTTTAACGACCTTCTCCTGGATACGTTCAAGTCGCTATTAGACGCACTTATGCGATGGCTGTTGGTTCCGTGTAGCATAAACTGCGGTAATCGGTTTAGTGGCCCCTGCTCACGGACAACCAGGTATTTAGCAAAGTGCATGTAACGACGAGATTACGCACGATTCTGACACACGACGGACGCAATGCGCGGGCAATTTTTATTTTATTCCCTTAAAGATGGTAGGTCCCTTTTTCCGAGGACATTACGGAGTTCGCCAAAGTCAGCGCTTATGCTCTAATATTCATGCGAACGTATGGGAGTCTGCGTCCCGTGCTACGCTCGGCTACTTTTCCGTTGTAATTATCCCAAATGCTTTTTTTACCAGACAACGTATCGCGCATTCTACTGTCCGCTAAATAATATAATAATCCTCTCGCGTGTTGAGGAATTGGCAAATTTAAATAATGATAGTGGACTTGTTTTCTGGAAAAAGAGAGCTCATTTTTACCAGACGAACAAAATTGAAAATATTGCGAGTCTATTAGACTGAAAAATTAATAATACTGGAGCTCGTTCTAATTTTTCCTTGTTTATACGGAATCTACATTTAAAAATGCATAGAAAACTAATATATGAAATTGACTTTCATTATTAGAATAATTATATTAAAATATATAAAAGAACATAGAATTTCCTATAATGCTGAAGTACGTCAGCTAAATCCGAGCACCGAGATCTGTTGATCATCGATGAGATGAATAGACGGTCTTCTTGCTTCAGAGACAATTAGAATATGGTTAATTATTCTTCATCTATACTTTCAATTTAAAACAATTTTCATCAGTTTTCGTCGGACCTTGCGAACGTTTAGGAAAACTGTTTCGCGGTCCATGTTTTAAATAGACCGTGCTCCGGTGCTGCGGCTTCATATTTTAAGGATCGCAAGAAACGTTTTTCGGGTTATCTAATATTTGCAGTCCGAGCGAAATCTATCAGTAAATATCACGCGCCTTTTCAATTCTGTTTCAGACGGACCATGAACAATGAAGCTCGAGTGTCGTCTCGAGAGAAAGGAACGAAAGAGTCCAAAGTAGGATGAACCGTGAACAGTCTTGATTCCTTGGTTGGCATCGCTGAGTGCAGCTCCGGGAGGCTTCTCTGCGCTCTTCGCTTCTTTCTTCCTTCGATCTTCGGGGCCGACACCCTATTTTCCTGCAGCTTCTAATGGCCCTCGAGGGTCCCTGTCTTATCGGTAACCCGTTTCCACGGATCCATTCTCAATGAAGAATCTGCACTTCTATTTTCCAGTGTCCTCACGGCGCAGCGCGGCGCACCGACGCGGGAGAACGCGATTGCATAAACCGGGAAGCGGCGGAGCTGAAGGACACCGGCCGCATAAAACTCGAACTGTTACGGCCGGGCCTGACTCTTTGCTCTACCCGTACCTCTTCCTCTGGGTGAGCAAAGTTTCAGGTGTGTCCGTGGCAGTCGATCGTCGCGAGGAACCGCTTCTTCGCATCGCACGCTGCTCGATAAGTACGAAAATTTGAAGAGAAATGGGGAAAAAATAGTATTTTAGAAGTTGAAAATTTTTGTACAACTGACGGTCAAAACATTATTGTATTATCTTGCGAGATCCTCTTAGAGTTTTTGGGTAGACGTTTTTCCATTCGTGGCCACCAGTGAAATTTGTGCAAATGCTTATTCCTGGACAAACGATAAATGTATGAAAATGCTGAGTTATCAATACTTTTTTCATTTTCTTTCGTAGCAACAGATTTTTTTTCTGCTCTTCTCTTGTTTCTTCGGTTTAATCAGCTCGTTTTTCTCTAGTTCGCAAGTCTTTTTTCTCTTGTGTTTAACTGCTTTCCATTTCCGTTTTGTAATTGGCATTTCGTTGTGTGGGCTTCATTTTCCCAAATATTGATTAATGGGAGAGCCAGTTTTCAACATCGAACAATAAGAATAACGTATCCATTTACAGTTCACTCGTTGCACAGAAATAGTTCCACTCGAATTTTCAAAGAAGTATTTACGTTTGCGTTGAAATTTATACACGGATAGACAGTAATTTAGTTTAAGTTTGTATTTGTGGTCTCGACAGACTGCAATTAATGTGGAACTAATGCGAATTCCAAGGAGTTAAGGACGTTTCATTGTTAGTACATAAATTGACGCGTTTTTCCAGCACATTGTCTGCAATAAGTAAAAGATAAATAGACAGGAACCACGAAGCAGACTCGACAGTACTCTTACGCCTGAAATTTGCTTTTTACCTGGACCTCGTACTCTCTTCCTTTGAGAAAATAAAGGTGAGCAAAGTTTCAGGTGTGTGAGTGCGTTGGATTCAACAAGTAAGTCCGAATTGCGAGGAATTCCGGAGCAAAGTGTTGAATAAAAGAAGAATCCGAGGAGCAGAAGAGATGAAAACCATCCGAGTAATATAAGAAAAAAAAAAGTGTGGGCGCGAAAATACGAGAATAAGAAAATAATTATTGTAAATCCTCGTATTCGAATGGAGAAGTTAAATTGTATACTAAGCTGTACAACATAATACCTGCTTTAATATTGCTCATTATGATAATGATCATTACGATATATTTATTAATTAGCAAGTCCGTTCATGTAATTATGTTACTACTCAAATTGCAGGGAACTTGATGCGATTTAACGAAACCAATGTATCACTAACATTGTTAAATATTCGTTACATGAAATAATAAACAATCGTATTTTCTGAAACAGTTGTACCTAACTTATAATAGTGTTAAAAAATGTTTTATACCCTTTCAGTTAAATAAAAATATATTAATTATAATTTCGTTACTTAAATAAGATTGTGTGGATTGTATGAGATGAATGGAAGTGATTAGTATATTAGGTTGTTGTATATGAAATATCCGATTTTTAACAGTAACATTAAACAAACGCAACTTTTTCCCTAAATAAGCTTATTGATCAAAGTGAGCACCATTTTAGTCAGCGTATTCTGTCAATTAATTTCCAGTTTCTTAATTGTATCATGATAAACATTTTTTTTTGTACTTATTCACGTTCTCAACGAGTAGTACGTTAACTAATCATCACATTCTGACCAAAAATCATATTAACGTCAATAAGTTATTTTTTCCACAAATATGAAAAGATCGACGTTGACATAAACTTTATTTAAAACTAAAATTACGCCTCTAAATTAAAATTGAGCGTAGGATATTAAGAATTAGCTTTTTTCAAATTTTTATATGCATAATAAACCTGTAGTAATAGATAATAAGATTTGCATTCTAAAATCGGACGTATCATAAGCGACAACCTAATACATAAATAATTTTAAGCACTGTTTAAATAAAAAAAATACAATATTTATAAAATTATGTTCGTCTAGTATCGCAAATATCAATAAACACTGGATGCAATAATTAAAACAGAAAGTACACATCAATGAACATTATCTGTTCCAGTGTGAAATTGGTTTCAATCCACCGTGTGTAGATTATTTGTGTACAATATAAAAGATAGAATCTACGTTTGAGAAAATTCGTTCAACCGGAAAAGAACCGTTCAAAAACTGTCTAAGATTAGCGATGAAGTTAGACGGGTCTTCGAAAGACTAATAAATCAAGTCGAGCGTTAGGATCTGGTTTCCGTCAGCGTCAGGCTTCCTCGTACATGTATAAATCGATAACAGAGTCGTTAAAGCCAGTGTAATTGAGAGAATGTAACTTTATCCTTAAAAGTCAATATAGGACTATAGATATACGTAACGAACCAGCGAAATTCTAGCTGATTCACTTACCAACTTTTGTGTATTTAATTCCTGTATTTTGCTCATCTGTGTACATTCAATAATTATTCGTAGAAACATAATATTTGAGATTAAATATTTATTAAATTATCACTTCCTCTATCTTTTTCTTCTTACCCTTACACAAATAAACTCATTAAGTCTTTTAAGTTCATTAAGTAGAAACGAAAGTAAAAAGTAAAAGGCTAATGAATATAATTTATTTGGATATATTAAATAATGTTAAAAATTAATATGATTTATTAAATTCATTGTCTCTTGAATATAATATTTGTTAAAATTACAAGACACAGCTGCATAAACACTGATTTCCTCTTTTAACAATTTTATTAAATAATATAATCAATTTCTGAAATTTGTCAAACATTTTTGTAAAAAATCATTGGTTCTTGTGGAGTTATAATCTGGTCTTAAGATTGTTTTATAATTAACATAGGAGATTACATAAAACATTCAAAGAAGAATCGGGTATTAATCGATTTTTCTACATTTCTTTAATTAATAAAGTAAGGTTTGAAACGGAATGATGAATAAAACGGAGTGGGAACCGTAATGATTGTCAGTCAAAATTACGACTGGAATTCTAGGTAGCAATCTATCTTACTCGAAATTCATGAGAGATTCTCGCCCACGGTTACGTTCAATAACGAAATTCATGAGTTTCTTGCTCTCAATTACGGCCACGGCCGAAATTCATGAGAGATTCGCGCTCAAGACAAAAATTCCTCAAAAATTCAAATACGATCAAGACGGAAATTCATGAGAGGTTTCAGACTTCTCAAAGCGAAGCAGTAACTGAATTTTTTATTTAAATCACACTGCCACATTATATATTTTACTTGCAAAAGAAAAATTATTTCATGTTTATGGTTACTTACAATTAGAGAAATTCAATCTGCAGAGTATGTATTCATAAAGTGACTATAAATGAGTATGGTATTGCTGTTGACGGGTGCATCAAATTGTTATTGTATTAAGAATAGAAAATGAAAAAGTTTATTAGCTCACCCCATTTCCACAAATTCAATACCGTCTGCCATTTTAGTCTCCAGTTACTTCGGTTAACAAATAACAATCAGAAATATAAACAACAGAAATAGTGAATTAAGTATTGAATATTCTCAGTGAATCATTTTAAAAGTAGAACTTATTAGCTATTTTATAATTAAGCTACAGAGCTAGGTAACTATTATTTATAGTTAGAGCTTAATATGGATAATCGAGGTTCCACTGCATCGTTAATCAAACGAGTATGTTCGCAGAAGTTTCATAATAATATAGCCGAAAGGAATAAAGCTTGTACACGATATAAGTAATATTTCAGTCCCGAAATTTTTACATGTATCGAGACATTGCTGTAAATTCTTCGAGACCGCTTAATCAGTCTATTAGTATGATTAATCGATTCGAGTTCGAAGAAAAATCATTTCCCCGGGGACTGACGATACTGTTACAAGTCGCAAGGCTGATGTATCTTACACGTTGCGCGGAACGCATCAAATACAGCAGCCAGAGTAAAGGTGCTTACCGGCGAAACGGCATTGCAGCCGTAAAAGATTATGAACTTTACAACCCGTGTAACCGAAACTGCATTTTGGGGCCAGCATTGTTGAAAGTTTCAGGTCGATAGTTGATAACGCTACAAGTTAGTTATTACCGAAAGTTTCGCCAGTAAACCATCCGGCGGATACTGTTGCTGGCATCGAATTTAAACTGTTAACACATCTACCAACCTATCGTACAGTCGAGGTATATTATTCGCGATAAGAACGGCGCGCGGCTATCGTGTTTTCCGCGTGCAGTTCGGTATTGGACAAGTTATGGTATCCGTTGCTACTCTTTATTGCGGTTTTCGGCCGGCTGAGATTAATTGGAAAAGTTGCTATCCGACCGCTAAATCCTTTCTGTTCCATTTTATGCAAACGGAATGAGAAACCCCAAATTGTTCAACGTTCTACCGCAAGAAAAAATTACGTTTGTGCGTATCCCGACGCCGCAAACAGTGAAACGTGCGATTCGCTGATGCTGGAAACGCTTTTACCCTGTTTAATGCGGCTAAATAACCGTCGAATACGTCACTTTTCATGCCAGCTTAACAAATATCCGTCCGTTTTTTTTTTTTAATTATTTTCTTAACACGCTAAAGGCCGAAAAATATATAAAATCAGCAATTCGAGTTCAAACCGCCGCCAAATCGAGATTTTCAATTTATCTTAATTAATATATTTCCCCTCATTTTTTCGTTTTCGATCAGCAAAAAGGCCGGGATTTTAAGTTTAAAAAAATTATCGTATACTCCAAAACTCTGAATGCAAAAAGTTCTCCTAAAAGAAATTCCTAAAAATTTGTGAAATAACGATGAAATTAAATAAAGCACGCTTAAATGGTTAATATTGGATACACAATTGAAAAATAAGAATGACTTTTTCACCAGCCGGGTATAATAAGTTAAAAGTGTACGGCGGTGGAGCACTAAACAGGAGTTTAATAATGTTAGAAGATCTAAACAATATTTGAAGTTCGATTTCTGCAACGGCCCTTAATTCGGCAATAAAGTGCGAGACAAACGGGTCTCGACGGGACTGTTCCAAAGATTTCTTTTTCGTTCGTTCGTGGAATTGAGCAATTTAATAAACCGCCACCGCGCCGTTCCTAACTAGTACAGAAATTGTCACAAACAAAGGATCGTGATCGTAACCTGAGAAGTAATGCCGCAAATCGGCCTTCGTATCGGAGCCAGTCCAACTCCTGTTTACCTCAGGGTTGAGAGAAACAACCGGTGTGCATAGGTAATCCCTGAAACGATAAACCCGAACTGCATGTATGTAAGTGGCATAGCGAGCTTTACGCAACACCTTGCCGCGACAAAATGGATATTCCTTGCGCAATGTCTATTAATAAACTAGACCATAGACAGACGATAATAACAGCCGACAGTATTGCTTTAGACAGGAATAATAAATTTCGTCTTCGATTGGCGAATTCGCGACAATAATACTCGTTTTATTGATCGTACCTCGATATGAGGTACAGTGGACGACTATCTCACTAATTTACCATTTCGATACAGATAAATATTAAATATTTAATTGCATTTTTGAAATACATTTTAAAGATCATACTTAAGGGCTGGCCTGAAAAAAACGAAAATTCTGTTTTGCTTTTTTTAAGTTTTGAATATGTAAGATATAGTAATAGCATTTTTTGAAAATTCGAGAAAACTCTTTGTTATAGCACCATCGTAACTATGTTCACGTGGTTGGACAATAGTAACATTTAAATAACCCTAGATTGCACTTGTTTATCTCGCAAAATTCTTTAAACATTTATCTATATGGGATTACAATAACGGGTCTTACTTATTCCGGTATTTGAATATGCGCGGTTAACATAAAACAAGATAATTCCCGTTTAAAACGTAGGATGGCGCTGACATCGATTAGGGCGACATCACACACGTAACCCCATTACCATTTTAGTGTCACATCCTGTATTACCAACTGGAACTGAAATACACTGACAGCGTTCGTAGCGGTAGGAATTAAAATTAAAAATAGCTATACTGCAGTCCCGCGAAGATATAAAATATTGTTAACTAAAATGCCTCAACGATTTATATATTTTGAAATATCAACATCACTAAAAGTTCCGCCTCTACCTAAATAGAACATTTGCTCCAAATCTACGTAAGACTGTGCCATCGTAAATGGACTTATAGTATCGTAGGTAATGAATAAACGTAGAATGCTGACATTATTCATTCTATGTATATTTTCATCCGGGTACAATAATTTAGAATAAATAAGGAAATAACGAGAAAGAGAAAGAGAGAAAAGGAGTTCCCATGGAGATCCTCGACGAAAGTCTAGTTGGCGAGACCATATAAGTGATACGAGACGATAAGTTCCATAATATTAGTTTTGGTCGATACGGTAGAATGCGACATGGAATGGTAAGAGGACTCTAGAGTAGGCCTGCAGACAAGCTCGCATATGCGAGCCGAGTTCGAGTCGAGTCGAGTCGGGACTCGCATTTCGAGTCGAGTCGAGTACTCGCACGAAGCGAGCTACTCGCATCGATGCGAGCCGCTCGCACAGAAGTGAACGGCTCGCACGAAACAAACAGTTCGCATGAAGGGATTGACTCGAAATAAATTCAAGCGTAATATGACGTCGTGCGAGGAAATACCGGGATGATCGGCACATTAATATTATCAAACATTTTAATATATTGAGAATGCAAAATGTTTGGGACGTTTTATTATATATTTTGATTGTAAAATGAATATATGATGCATGCGGCTGTTCATGATTTAGAAGTGATTCTGTATCTAGAGTCCTATTAAAAATTTTTACCAAAAAATTAGATGGCAAGGTGGTCAAGGGAGTGTTTGTCGGCATCGTTGACAGAAGGAATTATTATAAATGTTAGTCAATTCGAAATAATAAATGTATTAGTGTATTGTGTTCAATAAATTAATTCGTGAAAATATTCATGGTTTAAAAGTTATTCTCTATCTCGGGTTCTACTACCTATCATCACTAAAAAATTAGATGACCAGGTGGTCAAGGGAGTGTTTGTCGACATCGTTGGCAAAAGGAATTGTTATAAACATTAAACAGCCATAGATAATAAATTTATCAATAATTACAATCACGGCGATCGAAATCGAGCGATGTTAGATGGAGTGGGGAGAGTTCCGCGTCGCTGCGCAGCTGCGCCTGAACTCGGCGAGCGTTCCGCGTCGCTGCGCAGCTGCGCCTGAACTCGTCGAGCGTTCTCAGTCAGTCAGTCAGTTGGGCCGCGGACTCCGGCCCGGGCGGTCCGACGGGTCCGACTGAGTGATCGCGAGTGAACGCGAGTGGTAGTGAGTGACCAGTGGCTGTCCAGTGGCTGTCCAGTGGCTGTCCAGTAGCAGTCCAGTGGCTGTCCAGTAGCAGTCCAGTAGCTGTGCAGTTTGGTGAGTTTGGCCAATTTTTTTTTTTTATTTGTGATGGTTTACTTTGCGACAGTTTATTTGTTGCTTTACAGCACAGGGTGGGCCAAGGGTTTTACAATGCTTATGTTGATTACCCTTGGCCCACCTCCAACGATTCTGCCCGCAACTACTAATTCAACGAACACCGTCGTTTATCATCAAATTGTTTGTTTCTTATTTAAAATTGGAATTCCTTCGATCGGAGGTCCCTCAGGGGCTCACTCACGGGTGGGGCCGTGAGTGGGTACGGGGTGTCGCGTCCCCGGGGCACCCGAAGCGCCTATAGGCCGCACTCGTGTGCGGGGTTAGTTTGGCTCTCGTGAGCTGGTGTTAGGTTGGCTCTCGTGAGCTGGTTAGATTCGCACTCGTGTGCGGGGTAGGCAGGCCGCACTCGTGTGCGGGGTTAGTTTGGCTCTCGTGAGCTGGTTAGATTCGCACTCGTGTGCGGGGTTTGTAGACCGTACCCGTGTACGGGGTTTACAATTGCTCTTCATCACATATTCATCATCGTTGTTTTACTTGCTCGACATCTAATTGAATTTCGTTTCTGAAATTTCATAAGATCCTCTTCTAGATATTTATATTTCTTATTTAAATTTGGCATTCCTCCGATCGGAGGTCCCTCAGGGGCTCATTCAGGGTTGGGGAAACCGTGAGTGAGTACGGGGTGTCGCGTCCCCGGGGCACCCGAATCGCCTATAGGCCGCACACGTGTGCGGGCTTAGCTTGGCTCACTTGAGCTGGTGTTAGGTTTGCTCTCTCGAGCGGGTATTAAGTTTACACTCGTTCATTCTGGTTCATGTTTCTTCGTTGCGAATCGAAGCCTTCTGCTTCGCTTTTTCCCTTTTTGGCGATTTAGTTTTTTGCGACAATAATTGGTCTGCTTGCGTGCGTACATTATAAGATTGTATATCGTCGTTGTAAATATGTCGAGTAATTATTGCCTTAACTTCACTTAATCTAATTTAATTTAATTTCATTTCATTTAGTTTAATTTCATTTAATCTAACTTCACTTTGCTCGGCTCGTTGTTGTGACTCCGACACAGCCTTCCGCTGTGTCGGACCTTGCTTGTATGTACCAATCCAGTTGGTATCGGTATTCAGCGTCAATTCATTAAGAGTGGATGGTCAAGCGATCTGTTTGCCGTGTTACACTGTATAAGTGAAAAGTCCTCTCTGTCGCGATTCCACCTGAGTAACCTCAACGTAAGTTGAATGGTACCGGTTGGTATATGAGTAAATGGGACACCGTGCGAACTTTTCTCTTGGTCATCGCTCTTCTTGAATTCATGTTGGGTATCGGTGCCGACTGGAGTTTGGCTGCAGGCATTGTACGCGTTCGCGTCACCCTCGAATCAGAGCCCTCTGCTCTGGTTCGCTCTTGTTTCTCAATTTGAAAGAATCAGTGCCTTCTGCCTGATTCGCCTTTAGTCCCCCGTGGATCGGAGACTTCTTCTCCGATTCACACCTTTTTCCCCGCAATAATTACTCGACATATTGCGTAACTGCGTTAGTATAAGTTCGTCGTTGTTAGGAAAGGGAGCCAGAAGGAATATTGCATTCGTTCTGACTCCCTCTCCGGGTCTCTAGTGCAGCAACCTCCTCGTGGTGAGACCTGGGCAATCGGTATTATCCTCTATTTGTAAGAACTTCTAGTATCTTACAAATAGTGGATAATATCGAGCTAATAGCTGCACTCTTAGAATTAGTGTAAATATTTTATCCTAGAATGTAAGACATGGTAGATGTAAGAACAAATGTATTCATTTATTATCAAATTGTAAGTTTCTTATTAAAAATTGGTATACCCTCGATCAGAATTCCCTCAGGGGCTCACTCGCTTAACCGTGAGTGAGTACGGGGTGTCGCGTCCCCGGGGCACCCGAATCGCCTATAGGCCGCACTCGTGTGCGGGGTTAGCTTGGCTCTTGTGAGCTGGTGTTAGGTTGGCTCTCATGAGCTGGTTAGATTCGCACTCGTGTGCGGCGTAGGCAGGCCGTACTCGTGTGCGGGGTTAGCTTGGCTCCCGTGAGCTGGTGTTAGGTTGGCTATCGTGAGCTGGTTAGATTTGCACTCATGTGCGGGGTTTGTAGGCAGTACTCTTGTACGGGGTTTATAGTTACTCTCATCGCATCTTCATCATCGTTGGTTTTATTGCTCGATTTATAATAGAATTAATTCTGAATTTTCTCGAGATGGTCTTGTGAAAATTTATATTTCTTATTTCAAATTGGTATTCCTTCGATCGAAGGTCCCTCAGGGGCTCACTCACGGGTGGGGCCGTGAGTGAGTACGGGGTGTCGCGTCCCCGGGGCACCCGAAGCTCTTTAGGCCGCACACGTGTGCGGGATTTAGTTTTGTCGTATTTCTTGTAGTATTCGCACTCGTATGCGGGGTCATGTATCGTTTAACAGTCGGCCAGGATACATCGAACGAAGAGGACACCCCGACGAAGAGAATACATCGTGAAGACTGCGTATGTTAAGTTATTTATATTTGCCGAGCAATTATTGTCTTAGCGTCACCCCCCGAACCAGAGCCTTCTGCTCTGGTTCATTTTTCTTCATTGCAATTCAAAGCCATTTGCTTTGATTCTTCTCTCTTTTGCGACAATAATTGCTCGGCATGCGTGCGTGCGTGCGTTAGTGATTAAGATTGTATGTCATCATTGTAAATATGTCAAGTAATTATTGCCTTAACTTCACTTAACTTAATTTCATTTTATTTCATTTAGTTTAATGTAATTCAAACTAACTTCACTTTGCTCGGTTCGTTATTTTGACTCCGACACAGCCTTCCGCTGTGTCGGACCTTGCTTGTATGTACCAATCCAGTTGGTATCGGTAGTCGACAGAAATTCATTGAAAGTTGATGGTTGAGCGATCTGTTTGCTGTGTTACACTGTGTAAGTGAAAAGTCCTCTCTGTCGTAATTCCACCCGAGTTACCTCAACGTAAGTTGCTTGGTAACAGGTGGTAACTGGAGTAAATGGGACACCGTGCGAACTTTTCTCTTGGTCATCGCTCTTCTTGAATTCATGTTGGGTATCGGTGCTGACTGGAGTTTGGCTGCAAGCATTGTACGCGTTCGCGTTACCCCCGAATCAGAGCCTTCTGCTCTGGTTCGTTCTTGTTTCTCTTTTTGAAAGAATCAGAGCCTTCTGCCTGATTCGTCTTTGCTCCCCCGTGGATCGGAGACTTCTTCTCCGATTCACAACTTTTTCCCCGCAATAATTACTTGACATATTGCGTTACTGCGTTAGTATAAGTTCGTCGTTGTTAGGAAAGGGAGCCAGAAGGAATATTGCATTCGTTCTGACTCCCTCTCCGGGTCTCTTGTGCAGCAACCTCCTCGTGGTGAGACCTGGGCAATCGGTATTATCCTCTATTTGTAAGAACTTCTAGTATCTTACAAATAGTGGATAATATCGAGCTAATAGCTGCACACTTGGAATTTGTGTAAATATTGTATCCTAGAATGTAAGACATGATAGATGTAACAACGAGTGTATTGAAAGATTTTCAATAAAGATCTTGTAAATTAATATCCATGATTATTTCAAACCTATGAAATGCCCTTGTGGATTTTAACGAGTAGGTAGGTACAATGTTTATATTATATAAATATAATATATAAATATAATATATATTATATAAATATTATTATTATATTAAATATTATATAAATATTATTATTATATTAAATATTATATAAATATTATATATATATCATATATATATCATTATAAGGTATTCGAAATACATGAGGAAATTCGAATATACATATGTATTAATAATGTCTCAAGAGACGTCTTTTCTCACACGTCGTTTTGGCGTTTGAAAAAAGGTACCTTTTAGGCGTCTCATTTGTGACGTAAAAACAACGTCTTTAACAGACGCCTTTTACACGTTCATAAAGACGTCTTTTCTCACACGTCGTTTTGGCGTTTGAAAAAAGGTGCCTTTTAGGCGTCTCATTTGTGACGTGAAAACGACGTCTCTAACAGACGTCTTTAAGAACGTGTAAAAGGCGTCTGTTAGAGACGTAAGACGTAAAGAAGTAAAAATGACGACAAAACGACGTCTTTAAGACGTCATGTGCTATCTGGGTAATGTTGAGTAATGTAGATTCAGAATTTGTATAATACAATAACAATTGTTTGCAATAACAATAATGCAATAACAAAAGTTTCAGTCTCCTGTCTCATCTGTAAGGGTAGTTATGGAGGAAAATCAAAAAACCAGTTTTTGAACCATTTTCCGTATTTATTGGCAATTAAAAATTCTGACATTTTTCGGATATTAAGTCACATATTAGTTATCATTTTCAGACCTTTCCGTTGCAAACTCTGGGTGTACAAAATAAAAAACACGAAACAAACTCGAAAAAGTAAAGATTTCACATAGAAATCGAAAAAGTAGAATCACAGACTTAATTTATTAATGAGATATTATCGTAAGTTTAATACTCAATTTTTTTTCAAATTCTTGAGTGTGGTGCGTCTAGTTGAAAAAAATTACAAACCACTTAATATGTATTAAACATTCCTACGTTCCGAGAAACATTTTCCAGACTTCAGAACTCGCGTAGTGCAAACTATTAAAATAACATTATCTACGTTATCTACTAATACGTTATTAAAGCATTGTAAAAACATATTTTAGGTATGTTTAAACTATTTTGAAATAACCTTTGGGAACACATTTCTGGAGTACGTTCGGCCAGTCGGCCACCAGTCATTTAAGTACGCTTGCACCGGTGCGAGTAGCTCGCATCGATGCGAGTAGCTCGCTTCGTTCGAGCCGCTCGCTTCGTGCGGGTACTCGACCCGACTCGCACACTCGAGTCGAGCTAAGCTCGACTCGCACTATGCGAGTACTCGCACAGCCCTACTCTAGAGGCCCTCGAACGAAAGACAGAAAAATACATTGGGTGATTGGTCTACTCTTATACTTCGTCTGTGGTCGCAGCTTCGAAAATGAATGACCTTCTTTTTTTATTTTTTTAGTCGATGACTATCGATGTGTTACAACTCACGTGACTAATCTAATACTGGTAGAGAAAGGGTAACATTTCCCCTCGATTCGCGTCAATTACCCAGATATGGTGATTGCTGAGGTCGTTCGAAATAACTTTCCCCGTTGAAAAAATGTTCTCCACAAAGAGTTATTAATACTTAGACAAGTTTGAATAATCTGACAGCAAAAATCCCTAGCACGGAATTTTTGGTAGGTCTCTAGGGAATTTAGGACTAGAGCCTCCAATAAATGAGCAAAGCTGAAGATTATTTTTAATAAAATAAATCTTAAGATCTCGAACCTTTGATTCTTCTTGTTTGAATGAAGATTATTGATTTCACTTTCTATTTTTTTAAACATTATAGCAACTTCACATTGGTGAACAACTTCACATTGGCAAGTGTCGCCACAGTCGCCACAAACTGACAGCAACTTCCTGGAATATTGTTTCAGGAATCGATACAAGTGCATAAATCTCTGGTGCGTAATTGTGACAAAAAAAGAGATTTTTAAGATTATCGACAAAGAAGCTGTTCCTGTTGCGCAAAACCGAAATTGGGACTCATAAATGAAAATAAGCTTATGATTGTACGATGACACATGTAATCGTGTTGTGAACGCATGAAAAATGATGTGACGTATTATCATTTTTATTGACAAAGTCTAAATTTCATTCAAAGTTCAACTCTCATTATCAATTGAAAACATTATTTGACAGATTCTATTAATTTCTTTAACATTTATAGAGTATGTCTTTATTATTTTTACAATGTAACTCTTTTGATAAATGTAACGTATAACCTAACATAATATTGGTGAAATATGTTTATATTCATACCATGTAATACTGGTATGAAAACTATTAATTTCATTGCTCTGTCAAGTAACAAACGATTTGAACAACTTCCTGTAAACTTCCTGAAATGCAATATAAGTCCTTACTCTAAGCAATTGTTATTAATAAACAATTCAATAGTGACATCAACTTTCAATAATAAGGATTAATATTTTGAAATAGTAGGTACTTCTGTTTTGGAGTAGAAGTCAATGTGGATTAAATGTCCAGCATGGAATCTAGTCAAGCAGGAAACTCTTTTGTAAATGTACAAGACTCGCCAAGTGAAGAATTCAGTATATACGATGGAAAGGATTCATTTATATTAGAAAGTGAAACACCGACATACTCAAGTAATGACACATTATCCTTCGTAGTGTTGCAATCTGCAGTTGCATCATATATTGATATTGATCAAAAAAGCAAGTCCATTGTATGTGCCAATTAATTAGTTTCATAATTAAGGAGTCTTCCTACTTAGTCTGGCAGAATTCCTCTTTGATCGCTTTTATTATTATAAATCTGGGCTATACTTCCAAAAACTGATCACATTCTATTTTGTGAAATTTTGCAAATAGCTTAATTTTACATAAAAACAATGTTTGTGAATAGTACAAAGTTAATATTAACGAGATTACTGTGAATATAATGGTCCAAGATTTGCAATTAAAACAGTAGGAAGCCTCCTTGAACTTTTAAATTGTAAAATAATAATAAACCCATCTAAGAAATTTGTTTTGCATGTAGGATTCCAGTTCTCTAATAGAATCATTAAGTTCAAGCGAGGTAAATGAAAAATTAAATGAATTACTTCAAGAAAATGCGAAGTTAAAAGAAACATTAAAACAGAATAATATTGCTATGAAGCAACAGTTTACCACTCTAGCAAACTGGCAAGAGAAGATGACAAAAATACACGAAAATCATAAAAGTAAATATGCAGAAACTATTGAATTAGTGCGTTTTCTGAAGAAAGAGAATACTGAATTAAAAATAAAATGTGCCATGGAAGATATCAGCCTAAAATCATCAAATGACGTATGTTCTGCTATTACACTCTGTTATTACATTTTCTTAATATTTTGTTTTATAAATTTATAAACATTCGTTTGTTAAATAGATGACTACTCTAAGCGAAATACAAAATCACAAGAACTTTTCAATTCTTGACATGTCGATTCAGAAGATGGAAGAATTATGTAATTCCACACAGAAATACGAAAAACTACCCACGGACGTTGAAGAACAACTTAGTGTACAGGAAAACCAATTAAGTATGACAAAGAGTGATCAGAAAACGGAAACCGCTTCTACGACACAACCAGCTACAGAAACGTTAGGAGAGCAAGCAGCAATCTCACAAACATATGTTTCAAATTATTTTGATCAGGTGACTTCACCAAATACCCCTGAACCTGTTGAAGCTGTAAATACATATCCAAATTGTGTAAAGTGTTCGTTAAAAGATGAAGAAATAAACGCCTTAAAAGAAACACTTGTTCAGCTTGAACATAAACTACAAAGTGTAAGTATTTGAATGCATATGTACAATCTCGTTTAGCAAACTACTTAATAATGTACATATTTTAGGCCGCCGCCGCTGCAGATCGTAATTTACTTAGTAATTTCGAAATTCAACAGATCTATGTGCAAAAATTAGAAGCGAAAGTGAAGAAATATGTACGTATAAATTCTTATACAAACATCAAATCAAGCTTATTGATATTGCATATCTTAATACATTTGTCGCCATAATTAACACCACAGTTAATTTTATAGAATGCAAATTGTTAAAACACTAAGAAATCAATACCGATTCTTTAAAGTATCATTATTTTTCTAATTTCTTTTTTTCATAGTATCAACTAAGGCTAATATGAAAACATTTCTTTAAATATTCTATTGAAATTGATGTCTCTAAGAATAGATACAATAACATTTTCTTCTTCTCCATGTAGGAAGAATACAAAAGCATGTTTGAAACACAGTTAGCAGTTTATGAAGAAGATTTTCAACTAGAAAGGCAACAGAAGAATCTACTTAGGGAAGAGAACGACAAAATATTTGAAACTCTAATGAAGAAAGAAGATCTGAAACAAGAAATTACTCAGTAATAATAATTAGTAATAACTTTCTATAAAATTCTTAGTAAGTTACTGTTTTATATGTGGGATATAATATGATTTAGGTTTAGACTGAAGCGACAAGTCGCGATATTTCCTATATGTATTTAAATCATTCACATAAATGAAAATGTTACCAGTTAAGTTAAGAGAAATACAGTAAATGCTCAATCCTAGTCTAAACGCTGTGTTTGGCATGAACAAATACGGTGTAGGGACATGCTTTTTGATTTATGCCTGCACTCAGATATCTATCGCGCCGAGCGAAACTTCAATAGAGAGCCGAACATAGAGAAGTGTGTCGCCGTCGCCAGCACAGCCGGTGGAGTGAGTAGGCACTGGACAGGGATCGTAGTAAAGACCCAGGACAGGGATCGCGCGATTACTGTAGTGCAAAAATCCTTATATAATAAATATTGTAGACACATTAACAAAGAAAATAATGACTTCAATTTCAGTAATCAAAAATTTCGCAGGAATTTTACCATATAAGTATAAATTTTTGTACAAATTTCAATTAATAGGAAATTCCTCGCAAGAAATGATGCAATCATTTATATACTTATCGCGTTAGTTTCATCTTTCTTGAATGTTTAAATAATAGAACATCAATTGAATGAACTAGAAAGTACAAAGTCCGAATTGAAGTGGTAGAAGCGCTAAAGTAATGTTTGAAGTAACTGGTCGAAATTCAAACTGACGTTTTCAAGACCTCGAGCCTGATTGGTTGAGAGTATCACGAAACATGATGCCGCCAGAGAACTAACCTGCTGATAATTGTGGGTTCTGGGCGCCTTTCCATTTATCGACGTACTGACCCCCATCTTCGCACCAATGAAATGTTACTCACGTTAATATTGCTTGTCATTGGTTCTTGAAACACGCCGGTATTTCCAATCATGTGTTTTATAAACTAGTTGTTTGATGAGTAATAACGTATCAATTTGAAACATTAGATTGCTGTTAACTTGTTAAGTAGTACAATAACGTTTTAATTCACTTCCATTGTTTATGAATATGTCAGAATTTCAACGTCAATATAAAAATAAAACTTTAGGTTTCGGGGATCCAGGCGCGTCTCGAGTTGTTCGCGCTCAAAGACAACAACAGGCACGCAAAACTTGTAGGACTAAGACTTACATTGAAAACAGAAACATAACAAATTCTCCATTTCCTACATATAGTTCAACGTCGAGCAAAGGTTCGTAAAATAATTTGTTATTTATTATTTGCTTGTGTGATACCTATCAGCGAATTTTGAATGGTGTTTCGAAATTTATGTTTGCAGTCGAAGATATGTTAAAATGCATTTTTCAATAGCAATAGCATTACTCAAAAGAAAATTTTATATATTAATAAGCTTTCCATAGGTAAAATGTTAATACTATGAGTGGCGTGGGTTGTTTGATTTCCGAGTTTGAATTCACCTAACAATTTCATTATGAACGAGACATTTATGGATGATTAAAAATACAATAAGTATATATTACGTATATAATGTATATAATTACATATTTTCATTTTACTAATAGATGAACATCCTGTGCCAGAAGATCGTATGACCAGACTATTGAAGTGGAAAGAGAAACGTCAAATACAAAAAGAGATAGAAAAAATGAAAAAGAAACAGCCTTTTGTAGTGCGAGCAGTTGATAGAAATATATTTTCTATACCTACGAACAGTGAAGTTGAGGAAAAACCAACTAAGCCAGTCACACGGACTTCAAAGAAAGTTACGAAAGCAACAGAGAAGAGACTGATGCGTAAAGTACAGCTACAAAAAGTAGTAAAATCTTCAGTAAAAAGTCCAAAGCCTGCTCCAGAGAAAGAGTGCATCATATCAAAATACAATAATAATAATCTGAAGGCATCTGAAAAATTAGATCAAGAACCATTATTTGGAAGAATAAACTTATCATTAGATCAGCTTTCTAATAAAAATATTAATAGCAGTAATGTAAAAACGAAGAATAATGATAACTCATTTAAAGTAGAACATGCTGACATAGATAATAACATTATTATCTTTTCACCGTATGTAGTCTCCAGTCGTGGGAAAAGTAATGCTAGAGATGAACAACGGAAGAAACGTGGTTTTAGTCTTAATCGTTCATTAGGTGATAATATTCCTACAAAGGATACTGTAATGAAAAACTTGAATATCTCAATTGAAGAGGAAGAACGGACTGCACAGTATTTTCAGTTTCTTCTAAGTAAAGAGATAGATAGGTTAAACGAATTGTGTGACAAATGGACAGCTATAAAAGAAGAACCGGATACCACGGACGATGGTCAATACCAAATAAATCAGGCTGTTGGGCAAACAAACTTGCTGATAAGTAAAAAATTTGAAAGATTTCATAGATTAGTTGTTGATTGTGAAACTGGCAAAGGAGAAATGTTGGTTACATGTAAAGATTTGCACGGTTTTTGGGACACAATGTATATGGAAATAAAGAATTGTGATTCAAGATTTGATAAGTTGGAACAACTACGTTCACTAGGCTGGAAAGAGGAAGAAGTATATGATGCTAACAAACTTCCTGCGAAGAAAAAAGCTACTGTAAAGAATAAAGCAGTACCTAAAAAGGCAAGTTCAGTCCTAGCTTTCATAAGAGAAAAAAGAAAGAGGATAATGGAAGAAGCAGCAAATACTAATGACAAAAAACATGAAATCCTAGACATAGAAGGCAAAACCCGAAGATCCATTGGTCCCAGTGATAACAAACTTTCTCCTATTAATAAGCATAATAATAGAAGATCAAGTTTATTGCAGAAACTGCAAATGTCTTCAACAAAAAAGCTTCGTAGTCCTTTAACAATAATGAAAATCAGTCAAATGTGTAAAACACCAGAGGTGAAGTTGGACAGTACAATATCGTATATCAATTCTGACCAAACTCCTGGAAAAAGTATATTGAAACAACCAAAGAAATCAAATGACATAGAATCTTGTACGAAATCATCGCATAAAGTAAATTTTGATGATACCATAATTTTAAATGAAGTCCCTATTGACGAAGAGACGCAAACAAAAATGCAATTAGCTGCAGCATTAGCTAGAATAGATAATTTTGAATTCGGCGATTGTATTGAAGAAGTACCAATGCATATCGAAAGGATACTTACCTACGATGACTCTAGTTCCGATGAATGTGAAAACACGTTTGATACGAGTGCGCATTCCGAGAAAATGAAATCGATCGCCGAAACTATAAACATAACACCTGTAGAGCTACAAGGTGCAACAGAACCACGTAGACTACGCAATAAATCAATCTCTCCATTGCCAAAGAGAAGACTGAGAAGACAAACAGCTTTAGATATAAGTGATAGAATATTAGATACTGTATTGTCACCATTGCCTACAGGAATTGTAAATGGTGTGGATTTAAATGTTACACATTCCTTGGACAGTGAAGAGGAAACGCATGGGCACAGTGAAAGTACAAGAGTTTTAAGGACTAGAAGTATTACTTCAACAAACATACCTACACCAAGTAGATCTAGGAGAATGTCTACAAAGAAACAGGAATCAGAATATAAAGAAAATATTAATTCAAAAAATGATTTAAGTAGTGATATTTCTACCATCAGTTTAAATGAGAAAAGCAAGACAAACAAGTCTAGAAGAAGCATTCAGTTTTCTGGTAAAGATGATTCTTAGTAGCACGTTAGTTATCTTATTTTTATTAAATGTCGGTTTTGAGAAGTACATTTTATTGCAGAAGAAGTATGCAGTACTTCCAGAGAAAAGACAGCATTTCCTAGAACCCCGCACGTTAGAAGGAGTAAAGTACAATCTAGTGAAAAGGAAAGGAGAACAATTTCTAATTCTAAGTCAGCCGATTTACCAGGTAAACTTAAACGTTGTTTCTATTGTTAACTTCAGCGTACAAAGATAATTGGTTATTAATATGATTTTATTTCAGCTTCTGAACGTATCAAAAGACTACAAAACAGGAAGAGCTCGACCGCATTTTAATTGAATTTTCTAATTATAATATATATTTAATTAAACATTTTATTTATATGATGACATTTTTAAATCAATGGATTGCAGTCGTTTTATTTTTGAAACTTTTGGACCCACTCTTATTAAATTCAAAATGCAAAGTTGATATACGAAGAAAATGAGTGTGCAAAACTATTTTGTCAACCTTCCTTTGTCATATTGTTTATGAAAGTTTTAGTAAAATTCGTACAAAATCAGCAATAGAATATTCAATTGAGTAATTGCAAAGTGTATCAACTTGCCCCATTGCCCCATGAAGACAGACGTACGTACTACTTGCATTCCTCAAATAGGACAAAATGATAGCACCTGCATCGTATTTTCCCTTTCCAATTGTAAATCTGAACAGAAAGCGTTAATATTTCATGTCGTGAGAAGTCTCCATTACATAATGCTTGATTATAAGTAGTTCAGTTTGTTCAGTATATAAAATGAGTTGTGGGAAAGAATGAAGTGCATCTGACGTGGAAACCGCTCTGTAATTGTTTCAAGAAAAGTTTTCTATTGTCGAAATTGCTAGACTTAAATCGAAGTAGTAGTGTAACCAGTAAAATTATTAAATATTCAGATAACTACGGTACAAAAAATAGTTCTGGTCATCCTCCTACGTTAACGTTACGTCAGAAGCGTGCAATTTAAAACGTAATATCAAATTCGAAAATATAAGCTAGATAAATTTCCAAAGATACTGATGTTAAAACACATGTAAAAAATGTTAGACGAGTTTTAGGCAAATGTGTAAAAACTTAAAACGGACAAATTTGCAAAGGGTACCCTTATTAGTGGGACGGCACAGAAGTATCCGATCTCTATTTACAGAGAAACATATTCGATTCGAGAAAAAGTGGCGAAAAATAATAGTCATTGATTCAATAAATTTTAATATCGGCGGCAGTGGCGGCTCGTGGCTAAAATTAGTAGGGGTGCTGCTCCAGAAAATAGCTCCAGAAATTAGCCTTTGTTTTAAAATTGTGTAAAGGGAGGATTGTGTACTGACATTAAGTTTAAGGATTATATATTGTACAAATATAAAGAAAGAATTAAAGAAAAAAAGACTCATTATATTAAATTTTATCGATAATATCAAGTGGAAATAGGGGGTGTTGCAGTTCCACAGTGCCTATACGCGAGCTGCCACTGATTGGCGGGCCAGACGGTTTTAACTACTTTTACCGTGGTTTACAGTTACAGAAAGAAACTCAGTTATTCAGTAATCGTTAAATGGTTGGTAGCGATTAGCGATGTTATGATTTGGGACGGTATAGGCCAGAGATGGAGAACCTGCGGCCTTCATAAAAGCTAGTTCTTGTATTGATTAACATTTAATTATATAGATTACGACAATTTTAAAATTAATAGAATGCTTAAACAAATAAAAATACCAACAGTGAAATATAAAAAATTATAGCTGCCTCCTTTATTACTTCCTGATCTAAAGTGGCCTCTAATGGTAAAAAGGTTCCCCACCTCTGGTATAAGCCATGGGGTATCATCAGAATATGGATATGAAGTTTATTAGTGGCAAAACGAATAGTCAGAAATATCGAGACATTATTGCGTAAATAAATAAATATGCTACAAGAACGGTTGATACTAATTTCGTATTTCAACATAATATTGCCTCCGTTCACACAGCCAAAATAGTTAAATCGTTTCTTGCAACTGAAAAACTAAAAATTCTGGACTGGCCAGCAGGATCTCCGGATCTTAACATTATGGAAAATATCTGGGTTATCCTTGTAAGAGGTATAGACCTCATCTACGAAATAAAAATTAACATATTAATAGAGTGTCCTGTCTTTTTGTCCCTGACTGTAGGTGTCGCACAGTAGTTATGGTCTTCAAGATCGCTGATTATGAATCTGAACATCAAACTTTTAAAAACAAAGTGGCCACACCGATATAGTGGACGAGAATTTGAAAAAATTATTTCATTTTCCGGGATCTCCGATATATGAATAATAAAAATTGATTCGTATTACAAACATTCTTTTATCATCTATATATTAGCTTCAACTATTAATGATAAAAATTGATTCATGTTACAAAAATTCTTTATAAAATACGTGCAATTCTAATTAATATTACACAAATTCTCAAACTGAAATTATAGAAACAAGTGTTTCTAATAAAGATGTAAAATCGATTTTTCCATCCCTTCAGATCAGCACCCTTCCCGGCACTGCTCGGGCAGGGCGTGCAGTCGGTGGCGGACTGATAAACACGAAGAAACTGACTAAAAACAGAGTCTGCGGCGCCTAGTCGAGTCACAGAAGCACAGCTCGGGCAGGAGTTGCGGCACGCAAGCACAGAGACCCGGTGCTGCGGAGCGCAACTTCGGAGCCGAGTGGGTGGGAGTCGCGCGGCCAGTGGAACAGAGTTAAGAGTAACTGAAAGAACGGACTCAGTCTGTCCGCGACCGTCCGTCAAGCAGACGTCTTCGGCTCTCTGTGTCCTCGAGGTCTCTCACGTCGAAGCCACATGTCGTCCGCGGTGCATCGGTCACTGGCATCTTGACCATATATCCTCGATCGCAAACAGTGCTCGAACCCCCAACTCGTTGTCGTCGGTGATCATCATCGTCATCCCCGTGACAAGTCACAATCGTAGTTTGACAGTTCTATATACCGGTCATCCTCCGTTTATGATAGTGACTGACTGTGCGACCTGAGTGATTAAACGTGCGAAAGATATGTGGTTGGCGGACCTACTGGCAGGCGTTATCAGCCTGATCCTCCTCGTCGGATCACCACCTTGGGCCACGGATGCCTTCAACGTCGAGACGAAACACACTACGGTTTACCAGTATGACACTGCCTCCATGTTCGGGTTCGCGGTGTCAGTGTACAGGGACAAACAGGGGCGAGGGTGGTGAGTACTTTTTAATCATGATCGTTTCCATCCACCAGGCTGACCTGTCAGCTCCTCCTTCAACACGTTCACTGCCATCGGCCGTGCAGGTTTACTGATCACTAGCACTGACTAATTTACACTACTTTATGAAAACAACAAGAATGTGTCCATCCAAAAATTTTGTTATTATTTAATAATATACCAATCAATCAATTAATTTACAATCTCCAATGCTAATGCGAAAGTGGTGTAAGTTAATATTTGAAATCTCGAGGGTTAACTTTAACTTTGAACATTAGTTTTTCTCGTGATGCTAGGTGTGGGGAGCGCGAATATTCGTGAGAATTAATATTTTTATCTTGACCACAAGTAATCTTGGACTGAATTAAAAAAATTTTCTCTGCAGTCAATTTCCGACTGCGCGGTGTTTACATGCACTGTCCCGATCACAAAAAATTGTAGCCCAACACGATCTATGTCGGAGCACGGACCCGAGGAACAGGCTTTATTGTATGTACAGTGCAGTTTTTATCGGAGTGGTTTCGCTGTAAATTGTGGTGACTAAATACACCCGAATTAACACTGGAATTACCTCAACGAGACATCTACAGTGACTTCCACTGATATTCGGATACTCTGGAAAAGATAACTTTTTTTTATATTGGACCATACGGTTTGGATTTTTTGAGAAAATTTTCGGGCTCTAATTGTTGTTTTTTTCCGCATCAACCGATTTCGATGAAACTCAAAAACGTATTTTATAGATTTTCAATATAGACCCACATAAGAAAGTTGAAAAATGCAACTTTTAATATTTCCAAAAAAAAATTCTATTCAAATGTTGTAAACTAATTGCTCCAACTTCTGGAAACAGTTCAAATCGTACGGTCCACTATCAAAAAAGTTATCATTTTTTAAAGAACGTCCGAATATTAATGAGAGTCATTGTATATTTCTTTATGATAACGATAGGATTGAATTTATTCAGATTTCATAGGGTGTTTATTTCAACCTGTAGTTAAATAAAGCAGTATACTAAAATTATGCTCGAGAAAATATTTTTATAGCTTCACGAATTCCAAAAGAAAAAATCCGAAATTTTGATGGGCTCGGTAGTTCTAGTGTTAAACATATAAAAAAATATATAGCTGCAATGCATGCAAGTACGTCAATTTACCTCTATTCACCAATGAGAGAGGAACGTGTGAAATAGTGTATCGAAGATTGTTGGCAATTCGCGTATTGCATATTGCAATTTATCGGCGCAGTATACGATAATGGCGTATGTAAATCTGTTTTCATAAACGGAGCAAGGCAGAAGCGGCAACCTCGAAAATTCAGAGCCGAGATTCGCGAAGTTTATTGAAACATAAACGACAGTAGTACTCCTACGAGTTTAGGACGACCACGCTCTCCTTTTAAGTCCTCGTCCCAGAAACACGCGGCAGCGAGTAGCTTCTACCGTTCCATCGTGTTGGTTGGAACTTCGATAATGAAATATTGGCTTTCATTTATCCGCAACGACTGCGAAACAGCGTAATTTCTTCTTTCGCAAACGCGTGCCGGTATTGATATATTAGGTCCGACCTGTGCAATTACGCTCCTACTGGTTCTCGAATTGAACCGCGACGTGTTTATCATCCCACCGGGAAAAGTGGCGTCCTCCATTTTCTCTCGGAGATTTACTCGTTCTTCCAGCGTTCAACAATTGGACATACAGTGGACGAAATAAGTACATACAGAAATATAGAATGCAATATTTGCTTTTAATTTTGTAGCTTTTTCACTATTTTCATATCGCTATCCTCAGAATGTACTTGATTTTTTTAAAGCAAAAATAATCGTTTCCAATAACGCTAATTGGTTCAAAAATTGCACAAAATCTACATTAAACAGAGTCTTGTCATTTTTATAAGCTACAACATTTGAATCTTTAATTTAGCGGCAAGGTTACAGGAATATATTAGACTTCGGATTTTTATGCATTTATGAAGAAATTTGCTGAATGAAATATGTTGTACTGTTGTTTCTACTGCAATAAAATCATTAAGGGATGAAATCAACTTTTATTTTACTCATATTTTCCACAATCAGTGCAGAAAATTTTTATTTTGCAATCCACAGTCTATTAGTGAGAGCTTTTACAAACAGTTCTATGTTGACTTCTACAATGAACGGCGTGGTCTATGGACCGTTTTATATCGAGTTATTTAAAGACGCGTGTTAGGAGAACAGAGACTTCAGATATCATCGGTTTTAATAAATTAAATTACGGGATTGACTCAATATTAGCAGGACTCAGACGTCCAGTTGAGGGGAGGGAGCACGAATTGAGGGGAAAAAGTTACCCTTTACTCCACGATGCGTGGAGAACAGCATCATAGAGAGGGAAGGTAGAGACGCGAGTCTGAATCTGGCGAGTCTGATCGGTCGTTCGACAGTAGCTCGGTCGAACAGTAGGTGAAATAACAGGTGCCTGGACAAGCTTAGGGTCGTTCTCCATTAATGTCTCCTCGGGGACCAAGTGGGTTCTCCGGTTTCATTGCGCTCTCCTCGTAACCGCTCCACGACGACGGTACACTTTCATCTGTGGGCGATAAGTATGATCGAGCGCCGCGGCATCACTCCTGTAGCAGGCAACCCTAATCAGAGATAATAATAACAGTTCTTATTTCGATTTCCTCGGCTTCGAATTGGCTTACAATGCCTTTTACGTAGACAGCGGATCTGTATGCAAAATAAAAATTTTCTATCTGAATTGCAACAAACCGGAGTGACGTAGAAATTAATTTTCTCTTAACCCTTATGTAAATAACCAAAATTTCTACGATATTCAATGATGAATTTACAGTTTTAATGCATATTTTTTATTCTTCAAATGTAGGTTAATCTATAATGATTCGGGAACATAAAATCTACAATAATTTCGCTATTTATCAACAAAGACGTTCAATAGGCTGAAAATAATATAACAGTATTTTAAAATTTGTTTAAGATTTTTAGTCTTTAATTACACCTACTTATTTTATGATTAAATGATTATTAATTCTTTGCACCCGGAGCTATTCTAACTCGAAAATTAAAAATTTTTTCCGACCTTGAATAATTTTCCATTCGATATGGTTTTTTTTTGTGGGTACAATACCTCATACAATACTTCAATGTTTAGCAATTGATTAAAAAATATTTTGAACACTGGTACAGCATTTTTAATGGTGACCCCGAGTCTCCACTCGAGTGCTAAGGGTTAAGAGCATTGTACGAAGAATTATGCTCGTTTCACTGGACAGGCGATCTCAGCAATTCCTGAGAAACGTTGGCGAAATGATCGGGAAAATGACACAGGTTCACAGCCGAGAGCGTGAAAAATGGGAGCAGCGTGACCACTGTTTTTCGCAGAGTCGAGTTTGGCGCCGTCGTCCGCAATATCGAGAGGAGAGGAGAGACGTGTTTCGTTTCCCTTGCGAGAGCGGCGTCTCGTGAGTCACGCGGGCCACGAATAAACGTTTCTGCTCCAGCTCCTCCGGCGACGACGGATATAAATAATGCCGACAGAACGAGGAAACACGGGTAATGGCATCGGTTACGTCGACTCGTCCGCGGAAAAGTCTGCGCGAAAGGTCGACGGGGTCCGGTCGAGTAATTTATTCGAGGCAACGAAGGCTGAGGCTGGCACGAGCGGCCTGACAGAGCCGCGATTTTTCGTTCCCCCGATCTACAGATCCAGAGATCGATCCGTTCGAAACGAACGACGCGACGCGCCGTCTGACAAGAAACACAGGGCGGCGCCACCATGAGAAACAAAGGATTCACGGTTAAAAGTTTTTATAAAAAATGAACGGTTTTGTGTTAACGGGTTTTCACTTCTTTTTTCGTTCCTAGATAACGTTCTTTGCTTAAAATACTATTTCGTAAAATTTCAGATTTCTACCCCTCCGTTTAATCTGGGGGCGAAAGGTTCAAAATTTATCTTTCATTTTCTCAGTTATTACCTAAGATTTTTGGATGAAATAAATGCGAAAATGAAACTACAAACTAGCTTTATTTTTTCTGGATTACAACACTAAACCCACCATTGTCGATCTGTTTATATTTTTCATTTGACAATTACTGAAATTATGAAGTTTGAAATTTCTAAAAGAATTTCTTTATTCAAGCAGATATTGCGTTAAAAGTCGCACAAAATCTACACAAATAGGACTATTACTAAGGGTTGGAAAAAGCAATTTATTTTTCAAGGGTGGTTTTCACCTCGAGTGAGCACCTCCATAAAATCAGGAATAATAATTCGTCACAGATGGGTGGAAAGTTGTTACCTAATTTACAAAAGTTATGGTGAAACAGCAGGAAGCAAAAAGCACAGAGTTTATTGGAATCCCTGTTTGCATATTGTTCAAGGCATTGTAACATTGAAGGTCAAAGAGGATAGCAGAACCCTAGCATACTTCCCGAAATTTCCAAATCCCATCTGGCCCGCATACTTGGATACGTAAGGACAATTTACATCCCGAGGCATGTGTTTACCAGACGTGGTCCATGTTTCTCGGACAATATTCCAGGCGTTCAGGTAATTTCTCACAGGTTTATGGTCGTAGTGCTCGACCCGAGCGCAGATTTTGGCAGTTTTACGGCCCCGTTGCCCTTCCTCCGGTGTACGTAGGTAATAACGTTCCCGAAAAGACGGAGAGATCACCCTCTGCTAGATAAAAAATCTAAAAATTGAAATTACAAGATAAAGTTACATGAAACACGTATTTCAATGAAGTTAGATTTAAAACATTGCTTCACTTCATGGTGCAATGCGAAGACATAAATTATATTAAAACGACATGTCTTCAAGGGGTGCAAATAATAAATATGACGGAAAAAAATTTTTTTACACATTGCCTAGTAACGTAACATAATTATATACTGTATAATTTGTATTGTACATGCCATATAAACCTTATGTAGTTTCAGGCAATAAATAATAATAATAAGCTAATCGTTCTAAGGTCTCTGCACTATTAACAATTAAAAAATATTTTTTGTTACATTATAACAACAATAAATAGTGCTATAAATTTTAAATCAATCTACGCAGTACATTTAAAAAAAAATTTTTGAAAAACGGGCCATTTACACAGGGCTCTCCCCTTAATTTTGTCCCCCGACTGTGAACAGAATTTTTCCGAAAGACCGTGATCGCTTGGTGTGGGATGACCCGTATTCGACGTAAAAATCAACGGTTTCCCCAACTTTGCTCGTTCGTTTCAGCTACTCGCATCGTTTCTTCGTACATTGTTTGCCGAAAGACAATGGCCGCGCGCACGACACCGAGAGGGAAATAAAGAATGAATCGTGCTCGTGTTCGGAATATCCAAAGCCGCAGGAAGTCCGGATTACATCGTTCGTTACGAGAAACTTCGTAGGCGCTTATATTTAGGCCAGCCTGTAGAAGCTTTACGAGCGAGCGTCCTCGTTAATCTAACGCGGGGAGAACGCATCCGATCGCCATCACGGGTATCGCGGTCCTTTTCTCACATTAATTCTTGAAATAGACTCTTACGGCGATATACAGAATCGAAAATCGTACCTACGAACCGAATCCCCGATTTATGTACCGTCATCGGATACGGCGCGTTTCCCTACAGATCTTCTTAATCCCGTATCGTATAGCTTTCAAAAAACGTCTTAGCGATTTAATATTCACCGAACGTCGGTTGTTCTTCTTCGACCATTTTAACCTTGCTTAGATTGGCAGCCGGGTAGTTTTTCTTCTGTCGGAGCGAATGTGTTAATGTTGAAGCCTCGGTTGGAAAAACAACGCGTATCGTTAGCTGTTATTTTAAATCGTACCTTAGTTTTGATGTGTTGTTTGGGTACAGTGACTCCCATTAATATCTGGACGCTGTTAAAAAAAGCTGTTAAAAAGCAGTTAGTGCACTGCATGATGTGAAAAGAAATTTTTTTTTAAATTGCAATTGGTCGGAATTGTAGAGAAAATAGTAAAAATTGCATTTTGAACATTTTTTATGTATATTGAGAATTTAGAAAATACAGAGAAAACAATGGAACGCAGAGTGTCCTGTAGTGTCGAATAGTCTAATGCATACTACGAATCAGAGTTGGGCAAAACGTAATCCGATTAATAATTAAAAATTACGATTAATATAAAATCCAATTATTAATCGTGGTTACCGATTACTCAATAATCAGTAATCACTGATTGATGAATAAGAAAGACAGATTTAATTATTAATCATTAAATTATTATGTGTACATTTTTGATTTTGATTTAATCTTTATGTTTGAACATTTTTGTGAAGATATTTTTACAAATATACATATACTTTTACGCAGAAAATCCTTAAAACAAGTTACTTATTTATTTTTAGTGTAACTTGCTTTTAATCATTTAAAAATTACCGATTAACAATTACAAATTACAGAAGCTAATCGTGATTACTGATTTATTTCAACGGTGATTGCCCGATTAATGATTACAGTTACTATGATCACATTAAATAATCGATCACAAAAGAATTAATTACTGCTCAACTCTGCCACGAACGCACACAAATCCACCAATCTACAGACGAGAGCCCCCTAGTTTTGTGATTCAAAGTGATCGATCCGATCGCCGACGAGACAGACAAGAAGACCGGAAGCATATGGTTCCATTCACAAGAGAGGATTACAAAGCCAAACGGAGAACGTCTCCGTGGAGGCACACGGCTTTTTCTCGTTCTGCTCGCTTCCAGCCGTGACCAAAAAAAGACGACCTCTCTCCCAACGTGTCAAGAATCGTTTGCTATTCATAGATGCATAAGGCACACGTCGAAGAAGATGTTCGTGGGGGTCGGAATTAGGCGTTCTCGACGGTCCGTGCTCCGGACCTAGGGCAACACCGATGCTGTTACACGTGTGCGAACGGGCAGCCGGTAAGACCATTCCAGCATGGCCCAGATACGAGGAAGATTAGGCGTACGGAGAGAGAGTCGCGCACCTAACCGATACGTCCGTCGGATTAGATCGCATCTCCGTGGGACCGGGGGCTGTGTGGCCTAATGCATGAGACGTCCAGGTCCGATTCCGTATTCCACGAAGGACCGATTGACGGAGAACGAGCGAGGCAAGGTGAGGAAGACGCTTCATTGAGGAAGACCGCAGGAGCAATGGTGAAATGGTAGATCGAAGCCAGAGATTAGCTGGCTGAGTATTAATCAGAGCGAGCCGGGACGCGAGAGTTCGCTGCCTGACGCCCACGTAACGGAGCGACGATGACCTAACATCCTGCATCATGGTAAACCTCGTGCTGCTCCCGATCTGTCGAACGTGTTTGCTCGAACGATTATGCATGGACGCGTTTATCGATGGAAAAACGAACACCGTAGGACGAAAGCGAGAGTGAAGACTCTATCCGGGACGTTCCACGGTGCGTTGCCTATGCCACGAAAAACTAACTAGCTCCTACCCGGTGCCAATGAACCTCGCCGGACGCCGGGGAAACTTGCCAATGTCGCGTTGCTGAACGGGCATTCTGGTTTTGAAGTTTAAGCCGCTTTTCGAAAATCTCTGCGTGTACGTGGTTTCTCGATGCCTTCCTAAATAAATAATTTTTTTAATTAGAGGGATAGTTCGGGGCGGAAAATTTTTATAGACTTCCGTAAAGCATAGTTGTACGAATATTTTCTAGCAAAAATTGCAAGACGTGTTTTAGATTTTTTGGGAAAAGCTTGTACTGAAAATTTAGAAAACACGTTTCTCAGATCTGTCTTAATTACACACATTATTAACTGCACATATAAAATGCAATTTTTAGTATTTTCTTTACAATTTTGAGCAATTGCAATTTTTTCAAAAATTTCTTGTCACACAATGTAGTGAACTAATTGCTCTAATTTCTCAAAAAAGTTCAAAATGTATGGTGGTATATTAAAAAAGTTATCGTTTTTTTAGAGTGTCCGAATATTAATGGGAGTCACTGAATTTTAGAACACTTTCAAAAGGAAGATAACTTTCTTAAGATCGGCATTTAATTAACTTTGTTTTATATAATTAAAATATGAGAAATAAAAATAGGTTTTAAGGATAGCAAAAAATATTTTATACATATATGCACCACAGAAGTATCAACTTTTAACTGATTTTGTACAAATTTATCTGACTGTTTCTTTTGCTATACGTGAAAAGGAAGGTTCAAAGAATATTTTAGCATACTAGTCTGTACGTAATTGTTCAAACAAAAATTGCAAAAATGAAAAAAGTATCAACTTGCCCCCTACCACCCCTGACAGAATGTTAAATATGCAAAATGGTACTATACATATTGTAAAAGTATATAAGTGTTACAGATATTTTTGAAAAACAGCAGCCAAACTCGAAAATACTCGGACACAGAATGCAAGAAGATCATAACTAGACTGCGGATCTAGATCTTTTACTATCGGAAGATTCCACCAATATTAGATTTTTCTAATCTTCTAAGATTTCATATATCACCGAATATCTTCACAAATTCGTATAAATCCGCAGCCAAAGCTCTTCAGTTGCACAGTGTCTCGAATTGGCAGAGCACTAGCTAGCAAATGTGGGATTTGCAAGGCGCGACAAGGTCTTATCACGTGGTGGCAGGCCGAGATAAGGAGCACATGTTTCCCGGAATTCTCGGTGAAAAGTTTCCGTCATAATAGAAATTTAGCAGACAAAGGGAAACTAGTTTGGCTTCTGTTGTCGGCTGTCGGCGTGCTGTATCTGAAATAGTAATTAATTCGATCCGCGAACAAGAGAAACAGAGGAGCCTTATCTCATCTTCGCCGGTCGTTCCGGTGCTCATTATGGATTCTATCTTCCCGTCGACCGAGACGACTGTCTTCGTCTTCGCTTGGTCGTGAAGCAATTTTTATATTTAGCGGCGAGGTTCGACTCACCGGTTTCGGCGCGAGTAATCGAATCCGGGAAAAGGAACGACTCATCCTGCGAAGAATCGCGTCACACCTTGACCGGGTGTTCAGCGTACGCTGATTCCATCGGCTCGTACGTTGAAGTATACAAATGAATTTTTAAACGATAAATTGAAAATAAATAAACAGATAAATTGGAATTTATTGAAAATAGATCAATTGGATTTCAAAAGCTATTTCCAACGCTGCGCCATTTTCTATGGAACTACAGTCGGACAAAAAGGTCTCCGTACACCCTCTAAAACTTTTTAAAAATTGTATAACTTTTTTTCAAGAATTTAGAAGAATTAATTTACTAAATGACGCGTCAAAGAGAATGTCACCAAAATTGCAATTGACATTAAGAAAAAAATGAAGTCAGCGAGTGAAAAAGGTTAAAAATTGATTCTTGTTTCCTGAAATTATTGATAAAGGCCGTAAATTGTAAAGAAAAAATGCGATCGAGTTGGTGGAGGCTTGAGGAAATCAAAAAATGGGGGAGAAAGGGTTCAAAACTGAAAATTTGTCCGGCTGACTCGCAATTCGGTTACCGAGTTCTCTTGCGCGAGCGTCACGCTGAAAAATATACGACCGCCGCGATGTAACAACCTGTTCGTCACGTTTAAAATTACCTTTTGTTGGTCCTCCGCCTGTGCTGTTCACTTTCGATCGAGATTGTGGTGGTGTATCTCTCTGCCGAGTATTATTGTCCGATTTTATTTCGGAGCGAGCGCAATTTTCGGTGGACTGGTTAACCTTTTCGCTGCCGAGTTGCTAAATGAGCAACAAGGTACTCTGTACCGAATTAATTCGACAAGGATTGCCGGTATGAAGCCCCCAATTTTTTCATAATGTTAAATCAGCTCTATTTCCGTGGACAGTTGCACCTACAATTTTATTTTGAAACGATAACATAGGATTGTGCGGGATTTGGGTCAATTTTGACCCAGACGTAGACGTCCCAGCTAAATTCTGATCTTTTACTAGCCAGTTCAAATTATTAACTATTTATATTAAAATAGGTTAAACTTTCGCTCAGGGGACCAAAAATTTTCAACTTTTCCGGATGTAATATTATACAATTCGACGAAAAAAAATGATAAAACTTTAAATTCTAGTGCGCGGAATCCAAGATCTAACCAAGCGAAGACACTCACTACATAATATGTCTGGAAACCAATATGGCGGCGTTTTAACTTTTCAAACAGCTGATTTCGGTGACAGGCGCAAAAACTTTAAAGTCGACACGTTTTTATGGCAAGGTATTGTTACTATCACCAGCACGCGAGCTAATTACACAGAAATTTTGAATTTATCCTAATCCGATTTACGTATAATAGCGATTATTAGGCAGTTTTTAAACGGAGTTTGAAAAGGGTAGATTGGAAATAAAGATTCTTCTAAAACTGCATCACCAAACAGCAGGCAATATGGCAGTCGTATAAATTCTTTAGGCATTTGTGAACAATAATGTGATTGTCCTGGTAATTGAATCATTGGAGCACCGTAACTGACATTCCCACGGTCATGTCCTTCATAAAAATCTCTCGCACCGTAAGTGTAGGTCTTCGTTGTTTCGCGTTCGTTGGAAACAGGTGCTTACAGAGCGTGTCGCTCGAAGAGGAAGCGAGGATTCAATTTCCTTGTTTCCGGTCGGCGAAACGAAACAAAAGCTAGGGTGGATCGTTGCCTATCTGTTGTTCACTTTCCGCTTTTAAGTAATTTGTGCGCAAAACACACATTGCATTTGCGTTTTTATCTCCTTGCGTTCACTACTTGCGGCGGTGCCCCTTGCAGTATTCGTGGCTACATTGTACATATGAAATAAATATTACATGAACAGCTGTGTGATATGACGGTACGATCACTGGACTGGATCTCTGTGTAAAATAAAAATTTTATGTCGGTTGCAACAAACAAATGTGAAAGTTCTTATCTGCTTCAACACTTCACGTTTTTTGTAATTTATCGAAATTACGATTTATAATTACTGAAATTATCAATGAATGCGATTATCTGCACAACTATTTGCTATTCGAAAAAATTGAAAAATTTTTAGCGACTAATGTAATTGTACAAGAGTAAAAACGGAAGACGATAGGAGGATACCATTAATATTCGGACGCTGTTAAAAAACGATAACTTTTTTGATATTGGGCCATACGATTTGAACTTTTTTTAGAAATTAGAGCAATTAATGCACTGCACGATGGGGAAAGAAATGTTTTCAAAAATTGCAATTGGTCAGAATTGTAGAGAAAATACTAAATGTTTCGAAAATGTTTTATGTGAGTGTATATTGAAAACTTAAAAAATATGTTTTGTAGATCTGTGTCAATTAAATGCATTGTCAAAAATTTATCGAAATCGGTTGATGTGGGAAAAAATCACAGACATTGAAAGATGTAATAATCCTTAGATTCATTGCAGTTCAAGAATGAAAATTGTGAAAAACTGCAGTTTTTACCATCTTTAAACATTTGTAGCTGACAACATTGATCGATTTTGATGAAATTTTCAGAATATGTTTAATTAATACAGATCTATGAAACGTGTTTTATAAATTTTCAATACACGTCCATATAAAAAAGTTACAAAAATTTTTAGTGTTTTCTCTGCAATGTTTCTCAAAAATTCTTTTCACGTTAAAAAACCAGTTGTTCTTCAGTATTGAAAAAATTATCGTTTTTTTAAAAGCGTCCGAATATTACTAGGAATCACTGTATTTCGTGCAACAATGTTCCAAGAGAGGATCGCGAGGGTGAAAGAACGGCGCGTACCGCACGGAAGTGACGGTGACGAACGTACCGTATTTTCGATCGGTGGTCCGATCCGCCTATTAAAATCAGTCAGGCCGAGTACAGAGGAGGCTCGTGTCTCATCTCAATTTCTCGTGGAAATTTATTCTGGCGTCGAGCGGAAGGTCCTGCTCGGTCACGGGGTAGTAAAACCGTGATATACGGTGATCGGGCCGGTTAACTGTGGCCCGAACAACAGTGTAAACGAAGATTTAAACGGTAGCCGAAGAGGATCGTCAGTGGTCGCGATCCTTCAGCCGAGTTAAGGACGACAGTCCTCCGAAGTTGTAAGACAGCGCGTTATTCATAGGTTTTTATTCGAGTCGGGTCGGGTCTTGTGCCCCTACTCGTTTCCAAGCCGCCCACCTCCGCATACCTGGCGCACCTTCCGATCGATTATCGATTCGCGTCGAAGCTGGCATTGATACTGATGGATCCTGACGATGCAGATTGGCTCCTTCCTGTTCCTTTTTGCCGGCTTCCACGCTAACGATCCCACGGCCCGTGTCCCGTTGACACGGGGCTCTAATTAGCTTGATAGTAACCGAATGGGATTACGGGCCTGGTCTTCACTCCCCTCCCCCCTTGATTCATAATGATATCGAGATATTGATGAACTGTCAGATCGTGCCCTGTCGAGAACCGTGCACGAAGTTCGTCGGAGAGATTTATCGTAACGCCGCACTGAGCGTCGGAAAAATGAAATTGTGCTCTCGCGACACATTTGACAATCTTTCGTGGCACACAGATTGAGAAACACTGAGGTTAGAGCAATCACTTGACGAGAAAAAGAAATTTTGAAAAAATTGTTCTGGATCCCAGATGCAAATACTAAAAGTAGTTTTTTACGAATTTTTTTATGTCAGCCTATATTGAAAATTTTCAAAAATATGTTTTTTGTAACAATATTCGGTACGAAAGTGAGACATCACTTTGCACTAGAAACACGTGTAGCAGACCATATTATATGAATTATAACCTCGCCATTCTTGACCACAGGTAATTGTTAAAATTTCATTCATTAATCCTTCTAGCAGAGTTCTTTCACTGTTGCCATCAATTGCCCAGTATTTGCGAACTTTTTGTACTCAAGATCACGCGAAGGTCATAGTATAATAAGAAAATATTGCGGTGACCTTGAAATCTCGATGAATCTGGATTTGACCCTTCGAACAAAATAGTGTTGTCCGCAGTCTAGTTATGATTGTTGCAAGTGCCGGTAGCGAACGTGTTAATTATAAAAAGGTTCTCAAACAAAGACCGGTAGCTGAAGCGCTAATTATCGAGAATGCGATTCGGTTTTCGGTAAGGACCGTCAGGAGAAATAAAAGGGGGGATGTGTGTAAAATAAAAGAAGAGGGAAGGCGTGTGTAAACTTCCCCGGGAAAAGGGAATAAGAGGAGAGAAAGAGGCGGAGGATCGAGATAATGGGGATCGCGTGAGGCACGTGCCCGAAGCTCCGGCTGTGTCATTATCCAGAGGAGAGCCGACAGCCCGGGGCCTATTACCTTTACCTGGGCCCCATGCAAACACGTGTGCAAATGCTCTTCCACACGTGCGCAACACGCCTGTGCACGGCTGCGGGGCCAGGTGATGAAGGTTCGGTGCTCAAATAAAAACAGAACTTTCGCAAATGAGTTACTGCCCCGCTACTGTCTCCGCAGACCTTTCTTGCTCGCACAATGTTCCTCGAGATTCGGTGTTACTTCGTTACCATTGTTTCTTAGATGTTCCCTATATTTTCTTATTAGATTGTTTTTATGCGAATTACAATGTTTCTGGAAATTGGTTTTTTTTTATTTTTCTTATTTATCCTTTTATGTCGCATCAACTTCTAGGCTATTTTTGTTGCTCCGTTTCCATTTATTATTTCTCAGCTGTTCCTTATATTTTCTTGTTAGATTATAGATTTTTATGCGAATAGTCTTACAATGTTCCTCGAAATTGGTTTTTTTATTTTTTTTTAGTTATAGTTTATGTGGCATCATCTGCTAGATTGTTGTTGCTGCTCCGTTGACATTTTTATTCCTTAGCTGTTCTCTATATTTTTTATTAACTTGTGGGTTGACAATTTTATAGATTTGCACTGAAAATTTTCCTGTAGCCTTGCAATCTTCCTCGAAATTGGTTTTTTATTTTTTTTTATTTATAGTTTATATTGCATCATCTGCTAAATTGTTGTTGCTGCTCCGTCACCATTTTTTATTTCTTCGCTGTTTTTTGTATTTTCTTACTGTATATTGTTTCATAATAACAATGAGATAGCATTTATCTCGATTTCGTACAATTTTCATAATAAATTCATCGTCAATTGCAATCAGAGTTCTATTTTTCAGTAAGAATTTGTGTCTTGTATGTCCGATTAGCAGCCTGAAAAATTTTGTTCAGTCCCTGAGAAGAGGATTGCAAATATTTGAAGGTGCTTCCGAAATCAGGTTCGGATTATGTCTCTCGGTTAGGCTAGCCTAATTTAATCGGCCTCCGAACGTGCAAACGTAAACGCGACTACCGCTTCTCTAAACACCGTGTGCAAGATAAGTGGATCTCGACGATTATCCGAAATGTCAATAGCTCCATAATCGGCACAGTCGGACTAATTTTGTTCCGGACAAATTGATTAGCATTAATTGCACACGAGGCTGTAAGATGGTCGGCGCGGCGCGCTTCTAAATCACTTAAAGAGCCGCATAAATCGCGCTCTCACGTTGTCAATGCTTAATGACTTTCACGTACGAGCTATTACGTCACTCGCGTCACTAGGAAACGAGCTGAGCTACAGTACGTGACGGCAAAAATCTCGTGAACACACATTACCTATCGTTTGTTTAGTCACGTTTAGTCGGGAAGCGCGTCCCGAGGAATAATTATTACAGAGCGTCAGCCGACGTCGATTAATTACAGGAATTGACCGAGTCCGGCTGTTTCCAGGTTTAATGAATGGCGATAGTTAACGAAGCAATTTAGCAAATGGGGAGGTATAGGTGAGAAGTCTCGTATTAAGGATTATAAATGGTTCGAGATCGTGCGTTCGGGTTGTTAGGTATGTTGCTCGGCGAGTAGGCTCTCTCTCTCTCTCTGTGCACGTTTTGGTGTTGATGTTCCTGACAGTTTTAATGGAAAGTCAATAACAGTTGACACTGCTAGTTTATTATAATTGCACTGCGAGTTTTATGCGTTTATACCATGATTTTTCGAAACCCGTGAAATGTTAATGATCCTCACTGGGATTTCTATTTCTACGGAAATGTGAGAAAATTAATTACGTCAAATTAGCGTCTCTGTAAACGTCTAACAGCGTAATTATATTTGTAGATGTGTACGTAAGAAATAGTTATTAAAATGAAAAAGTTTATCAAAAGCTGTGCCAATATTAAAGAAAAATAGCTATTATATTGTACAAATCGTAAACGAAATATTATTGTGGACTGGTTTATTAAAAATTCAATAAAACAATGCGCAATTATTTTTAATTTCTGGGAATGAAACGGAATAACACAGTTGTGAACGTACGATTTTCGTTTTTAATTTTCTCGGATGCAACATCTGTGAAAACTCTGGTTCCCAAAAGAGCATTTGGTGTCAGACGAGTCACTGGGGGAATTTCCGTGTCCATCTTTCGACTTCCGGCCATCCAACTGTTCTTCGGCTTCTCCGAAAGTCAGTTGCCCTGTCCACCATATGGCAGCGTCCACCTACAGTCGCTCCGACGAAATTGCATTGTTGCCCTTGAGACTTCGACACGTGTTTCTTCCGTCAAGGGAAAGATCCCGATTCGTTGACTTTGATTGTATTGCGCTTGTCCCGAATGGTGGTGTTGCCAACATCTGGCAAGTCCAAGTGGTTTATTAACAATTAATAGATCATATACATTTATAAACAAAGTGGATAAAATTAAAAATTTTGAAGATATTAAAAGTATTTTCAAATATTGCTACCATTCTGCAAATGTACATTTATAATTGAAGACGACCAATCGGGGTCTTTCTCCCGTGGGTGCAGGCTAAGTGTTGCAAATGAGAAGAACGTGACCCGAAGGTCGGGAAAAGCGTTTTATGGGCGTAAGCGGCAAGATTTATAGTTCCTCCGGAACTCGCTTTCTTGTTGCATCGATCACCCGACCGGCCGAAGAAGTTATTTTCATGTGTGCTCAGCTGAGTTCGCTCTCTTTTCATTGGTATCGTAGTTTCTGAGAAACTTGTCACAGTTTTTCACACAGAAAAATTGTAGAAAGGGCGAGAAAAGAGAAAGAAAACTACAGAAGCACCATTAAATAAGGAGTTCACCAAATCGGTTCACCATTTACCGAGTCTTCTGGCATTCTACTGTCGAACCACTCTTGCATTTTGTGCTCCAATGCCTCAAATTTTTGAGCTTGAATGAATTTAATATTTTTTCTGAGCTCCATATTAAATATTTTGGAATATCACATTATTGGATATTAAATATTATTGAATTTGACATATTAAGTATTATTTATTATTAAACGTTATTGAGTATTAAATGTTATGGAGTATTCAATATTATTAAGTATTAAATGTTACTGAATAAATGAATGAATTTAATATTTTTCTGAGCTCCATATTAAATATTTTGGAATATCACATTATTGGATATTAAATATTATTGAATTTGACATATTAAGTATTATTTATTATTAAACGTTATTGAGTATTAAATGTTATTGAGTATTCAATATTATTAAGTATTAAATATTATTGAATAAATGAATGAATTTAATATTTTTCTGAGCTCCATATTAAATATTTTGGAATATCACATTATTGGATATTAAATATTATTGAATTTGACATATTAAGTATTATTTATTATTAAACGTTATGGAGTATTAAATATTATTGAATATAAAATATTTTTGAACATCAAATATTGAATATTTGCTGGTTGTCTTACCACACTCGCCCGGAAAGAAACGGCTCGACCAGATACACTGCAATCGTTTCTCCGAAATCAATAATAAAACGATAGAGAGTTTATTTGTTTAATTGGTCGAGCAGCCGATAAGCTAGATAAATGAGACCATAAAAGATGTCATACAGGAGCAACTGCAATTGCATTGTCCATACCGCGAATGGAAATGGGTCGTCGTTTCATCGTGACCCCAGATGAAACGATGTTGATTAATTTGCTCTTTCATTAATGCGATTAAAATCAGCCAATTAAGTTGCTTGTCGAGACCCAGTTCCTTCCGTGATTGATCTCGATGCATACGACTGCAGTCCAGTTCCATGCTCGTGCATATTACGGTCATGTATTTATTGAACGACTAATCGAGCCAGTCTCGGGATTTATTTCGTTTTTCCCAACGTTCACTGATCTTTATTAAAACTTTAATAGCTGTGGAGCGTTGCTTTATTAGTTAACGAAGCCATAATTGTTATTTCGATTCAATAAAGCTGCAACTAAATATTATTTACTCTCAATTTTAAATACAGAGGAAAATAAAGATTAGAACTATAAATGTATTGAGTGTAAATTGACATAGCTATAATAAAAGTATGCTAATCTTGACAAGCTCTGTTAAACCATAAATTCGTCCATAATGTTATTTCGATGCAATGAAATATATTCAAACATTAAGCGTAAATAAGTAACAATGATTATGAAAACGAAATATTTCGATGTCAACTTGAAATACTATAAGTGTATACATTGAATATAAATTGGCATAACTATAAGTATGATTCACGAAATAATCTCGACAAGCCTTACCAAACCGCAAATAGTCTGTGTGCGATGACTCAATTGGCCTAAGTCAGAAATGTCTCCTGAGACTGTTTTCTGTCTAAAATCCAGTTTTCCATTCAGAATCAGTGAAGTAATTAATGGTCGTCCATAATCTGTGAACAAGATTCGCTGTCTCTTAAGCCTCCACGAGGATGTAGCAAAAGTCTTTGACACGCAGATAGCATTTTGTTAACAATGAGGCTGACGTAAACAAGTAAACGCAGCTGTTTGATAAGAACGGTGCGACGAGGAACGAACGAATTCGCGCGGTGTCGACGACGACGACCAACGCAAAGATCGTTTGTTTTACAAGTTATACCAAGTCTGGCGCCCACATGGACGCTATCCTGACCATTTTCGGCGATTCGTTTGGGTCTATCTAGGAAAGCATATTTCGGTCATACAAGCTGGTCGCGAGCGAAAGCCGTTTCGCGCCCACGTGCTTTTCCTTGAATTTCAAAGTTTGATAGAACACGTTGCCTCGATGGCAAGTTGTTCCTCGAAGGTGTTACTTGAGAGAGCTGTTAGAGGTAGAGCTAGAGAGCTAGAGAGGTGTTATTTGGGGACCGTGATCAGGCGAAAATGATCATACCAAATTATCACACTAAAGTGATCAGACTAAAGTGATCATACACTAAAATGATCAGCGGATGTTTATGCATTTATTATAAAAATTAGTAGGTATAATTTAAAACAGTAAAAACATTGGAAAAATTTAAAGATACTGTTATATTATTTTCGACCTATTAAATATATTAAGAAAAGAAATAAATTTCTATGTTACCCCAATTTGTTGTAACTGACATGAAAAAATTTTATTTTGCATAAGATCTGCTGTCTAGTGATCAGACTTAAGTGATCAGACTAAAATGATCATAAAGTGACTATAAAATGATAGAATTTACATTAATATAAATGTTCGAATATAATGGTAGAGCAATATAGATTTTCTAAAAAATGTATTATTATTAATCTGTTGATTTTATACATCGTTAAATTGCTCACATGCAAAATAGAAAAATATTTTGTAATTTTCCTTAGACAATTTAAGACATGTTTGGAATTTGAATGGCACGTTGGTTATTGACGTAGGCCGCGACAGAGTGAATGATATTTTTATAGTAAATGACACGCAACGCTCGTTGTGTCGAAACGTGACAACGAAAGCTAATTTCACAGTCCGGTAGTCTTCGTCTTCGTTTGCGCTTTACCGGTGAATTCGTAAACGTCACGATGACTCTCGTGTGTACATAATTCTTTGTAAATATTTTAACAAACATATATCAAGACAGATCGTCAACAGTAACAGTACTTCGTAGCTTTGAAAATGTATTATTTTAATTTTTGTTCGTTCATAAACTGACATATCAAGAATGCATCTCAATGATCGCATCGAGAAATATTCCGTCAATTGAAAAGGCAGATTCCATATTAGGTCTCGCGTAGTCTAAAAATAAATTCGGTATTGCAATAAAACGGTTATGCTCGTTGATATACATACTCATGATTTAGACTCGACCTTACGTTACCGCCAGATGCAAATTATGCTGGAAGAATATTCAATTGAGTCTGTAATTGTTCGTGACCGACATAGACTCTCAGACTTTACGATCTTGGAAAGGAAAACAGCGTCTCGTTTTTAACACTGAATACATTTACAGCTACTGAACTTCAGGATTCGCGAAGATAGTTTCGATAACGTTAATTATAATTAGGAAGCAGCAAAGTTGAAAATTACACGAGTTTGCTGTTAACTTTTGTTTACCCAATCTATCTGTCTGCAGAAAATCTTTATGTTTATAAAGCAATAAAATGTGTTCGATTCTAGATGGCGGAAGGTTTTAAAATGAAATATTCAGTTATCTCTAAATATTTGTTGAACTTGTGGGTTTCGTAAACATTTATTTTATTGCAAAATGGGGTATACTTAGTAATTTTGGAATAAAAAAGTTTGGAATTGAAGTGAATAATAATGCAGCAGTTGTCAAGTTAACTTATGTTTAAAGAAATTAAACAAAGGCGTAAGGATAGTGATAAAAAATACTACATTATTTTCGATGTGCTAACAATTACACTTAAAATTGTGTACAAGCATCAAAATGTTCAGTCGAAGTGATTGGAATTTGATAAGAGAGTGTGAAATACTTAAATGTTTAACAACTGATATAAGAAAATACGAATTTTTAAGAACCCTCTGCACCGTGCTTAAAATCGCTTCTCGCGTCCGTCCTCCGTCCTCAAAGAAAATATTAAAATTCTGTCTCGCTCGAAGATATTTCCTGTCGATATGATCAAAAAATTACCCCGCACCCGGAAACGGTCCCTTTGTCGGCAGCTGATTAGAATACAATCCACGCACTTCGATGCACCGCGATAATATTAGTATTGCTTTCACAATTCCGATGCGGGAGTTAATGGCTGACCATTTAATGAAACTTGTCTTCAATTTGGCTGGCCTCGAATATTGGCAATTACTTAAATATCTGACAAATTTTCATACACTTACAACCACGTATTTTTCGCAATAAATTAGAAACTAATTACCTGCTATTGACAAATTCCATTGAAAGACTGTGAGAGGAAACTTGGAAATAAACGGATGGAACTAATCGAGAGAATATTACATAGAAATTGTAATTACATGTATGAAAATGTTTGGAACTTATTAATAGTAATGCGTATACTGAGTACAACAAGGTTTCCATCAATGAAATCACCGTACATTAATTATCAGTAGCCATTGACTGACAAGGTTATCTAATTAGCTCCGAGCGTTGTGAATTATAATAACGTCAAATAAAGCGATTGATCGTTGGAATTTCGTTATTACATTCATTATTGAGATCGTCGACAATGACTTTGGGAGCAGGTGATACATTTGAATTGCTCATTGGTAATAACTTATTAGTAATTGACTATTACTAATAAGCAAATAGCGAATTTTCTGGCAGACAAAATTTAAGAAATTGGTATCAAATAGAATTATAGTTTCAGTGACAATAGTATGCAACAGATTCTACTATTAATTATAGCAAGGAAACAAATTATTTCAAGAAACAATTTCACTATTGTTTATGAAAAATTTTTATAGAAATTATGTGAATGTAAAAGAAATCCTAAATTTCTTTCAGGAAAATTTTCTTACAAATACAACTTTTAGTATTTTCCCCGCAATTCCGATCAATTGCAATTTTCCTAAAAAAAAATTTTTCTGTTCGCGTTACGTAACAAACCAATTGTTCTAACTTCGCAAAAAGAAATCCAAGTCGTATGGTCCAATATTAAAAATGTTATCGTCTTTTTAGAGTGTCCGAATATTAGTAGGATTCACTGTAGCCATAATTCGGCCCAGTGAACGCGTACACCCGGTATATAAATCTGCATGAAGATTTTCTAAATAAAAAAAAGCAAATTCTAGCCTGTCAAGGTGATGGCCGGTGACATCAATGAGGATCATACAAAACATTGTGTGCACGAGACGTCACGAATGTCATGGGTGAATAGTGGGAAACTACCCTTGGTTCGGTCGGAACGGTATTTTCCCGTGGCGGTCATAAATTATGCTACCTGCGTGTCACGTACTCTCGTACACACGGTTTCGCTTCGAGCGATCAAAGCTTTTGCGCACAGTGAAAGCCGATCGGTGTGTTGGTGAGGAGGTGCTCCTTATAAAGTAGCGGAGCCGCGACGTCGATACACCTCCGTGCGCCTTGCGTCATCGACAGATCGCGCGTCGAGACGCGCAGCGCCGCGCAGCGCGACGCGTTGCGTGACCCTTGAATTTCTGTGCCACGAGCGAGATCATTCGCTGGATTTTTCTCAAGGTGAACGGAATTATGTAAACAGCGAATCAGCATCGGCGGGATCGAAGACGGTCGGCCATCTTTTATAGATGTACACAACTGTGGCGAAATAATATTTATATTATTAAATTTTAATCTGTTTTTACGTCGCAAATGGAAATTTCTATACATACGTTATTTCAGGATACGTTTAATAACATTTACAAGTGATCAATCTGTTTAGCTTTATTATTTATTTAGAGTGGCAAAATGATAGCACATGTTTATGGAAATATTAACGAAGTGAATTATCTAATGAAGATTTATATAATTTTTTAATAGTTGGTCAATTTTTCCTAATCTTCTTGAATATGTTGTTTAAAATTATTCAAAGGTTTCGAATTGTCTATTTTTGTATATTACCCTCTAAATATTTTTAATCATTTTCAGATCGATAGATCTTGTTGGCCAATCGAAAATTTGAATCTGTTTTCGGAACAGTATTTATTATTATAATCTTTATTTATTATTTATAGTGTTGTCAGTAATAGTGCAGAAAGAGTACAGTAGTCATAAAAGTTTGTATAATGATTTCAATGTATTTAGTTATTACTCACCTTGTTTCTTGAACCGCCTTTTTTTATAAAAGACTGTAAAGTCGTGTAAAAATTAGATGACGTACGGTTCCCAATTTATGTGAGAAAGTATGTGTCACCAATTTTTCGAATCGTGACGTCGAACCGAATCATTTCTCACACGTCGATTTAGAAAGTGCGTGGATACGAAGTGAATTTTTCCCCCCAGCTTCGTGCATAAGTAGAAACAAGAATTTATCTCTCCTTACATTTATTACAGTACCGTACAGTATAAACACGAGATAAAACAGTATCTTAATGCATTCCTGCGACATTTCGAGCTGTGAATAAATCAATACGAAAGTACACGATTATAAAACATTTGAAACGGAACGATAGCGTGGACAATAATTCGCTACTTATCTTTGTTGCGAACAATTCGTTCGTTCATGAGCTAAAAATATTACTCGAGATTATTAAATATTCCACAACATACCAGGAAACGCGAAAAAAATATTTTATACCTTTTCATTCTATTAGTTGGTAGCACAGAGGAAATGGATTTGATTCTTAAACAACACTAACAATATTAAAAAATATGTTTACGTTATCTTAATATATTTGAAACATTATGATAGTTTATTTGAAATATGATATGATTATGAGTTTATTTAGCAAATACAATATTGTCATCTACCTGTAGCTCGGGCTATTTGTTTTTTAATTAATTTTTAAATTATAAAATTCGTTACATAGTTTTTAAGTTATTTGATTGAAACAGATTAAATAGAAATAAAGATTATTTCATTAGAATAAAGTTATTTTTATATTTAAGCTCAACCCTCATTTCTATTTTCACATACTGTAAAATTATTGATCCTTTTATGTCTATGTTGTGAAACACAAATTAAAATGAAACACAATTTATTGATTTAATGTGTAGAACATAAATGGGTTAAATAAAAAGTGGAGTGCGAAACGAGAGAAAATTAGCGCCCAGTTTAACATGTTAATTGAAGTTTCGTTGAGTGTGACGTGGACACGAACGATGAAACGAAATTTCGAAATAATTCGGCGATGTGTTGGTTTAGCGGAATTTTGTTACCCGGCGATAATGCATCCGAGTTGCATGTGCATATCGTGTGGAAGGCATATTCTACCTGGTTTTAAATTTCCTAGCACGCAGAGGCTCATTACCATATGCACGTTCCCGGAGAAGATCTCGAGTTCGCTGAACTCTATACCTTAATCGGAGATTTCACTCCAAAAATCTGTTGGAAGCTCGTTTCCCTCTGCGTTTGATCTTTCCATCGATAAATATTGAAACACGCAGGAAACTGCTTGGGGACAGTAGGTGACTCCGTATACACCGTGTTCCGAAGTTTCCTAATCTCTACACATTTTTAGAACGCCTTTTAAAAATTAAGCAGAACAACTGAGAAATTCATTTTTTTTCAGAAATCCATTTGATTTCTACAAGATTATTACACCATTACAGATGTCTAAAGTGTTGACAGTGTAATTTCATTTCCTTAAAATATTTTTTCATCTGCGGAATAAATTATTCCCTGATTTTCACAAAATTATTAGACCATTGCAGGTATGCAAAATGTTCACAGTGTAAAAAAACCTTAATACTAAACTTTCAGTTTTATATTTTTCATTTTACAGTTATGGAAGTTGCTTACATAGAAATTGATTCGATAAATTTTTTTATCCAAATATTTCGATAAAAATTGCACAAAATCTAAATAATCTTTTCATTTTGACAAGCTACAACATTTTAATCGCTTTCAGTGCTCGGTAGGTCTAATGTTAATAACGTTCCAATCATTTCCATTGCTGAGATAAATTAACGTAATTTAGGTGAGTCATTCTCCGATTTTTCTAAAACAATTCATAAAAGTCCACAGTCTAGCGACCAGAGAAGACGATCGTTACTTCCGTTGACTCATTGACAGTGCTTCTTAAATCACGAAGAATGTGTGTGCCTCCCATACGCGTGGAAGACTGTGTCGACGACAATTGGACGTATCGGATTCAGCGATCCGACAAGAAAAGACAACCCAAGTTTGATTTTCCGTACAGTGGACATTGAAATGAACTGCACGGACGTGGATGAGATTCGATACAAGCGGGAACGCGTGTGATTTTACGTGACTTGTCGAGTTGTATGTAATACTTTCCGTGGATGTACACTGGGTACTTCCCTCTGTAGGGTCTTAAAGTATTACGTGATTTCCGGCTTGAAGTACCGTAGCTGCATTACAATCGTGATTCTTTAGTAGTATACACCCCTGGCCATAAGTTACCGGACACCTGCCCATCCGAAAGAAAATATTAATTGCCTTACAGCTCTGCTCGACTATATCCAAGATGCCGGACCCGAGTGCTTGACCAAATGATCTAAGTGGCTGAACGAACGACAGAAAATCAAATTCTGAACTGTAAAAACATTTACAGAAAATTAAATTACTATTATTAAAATTATTAAAAAAAGGAAATAGAAGTTTTGGTAATTCCTTGCAATTGATGCAGACGGTTCTTAGTTTGCATAAAAATTTGCAATTTTTAAATGGAAGCCTTGCTATACTGAATCCTTATAATTTTTTTTATGAAATATTGATGTTTGCAAATATAATACATAGTAATGCGATGACCAGATGGTGAATCAAAATTTCCAACAAATTGTGCTGAAATAAAAATTTAATTTTTTTCTCAATATGTTCTCAACATCTACTAATTTTTGTCATAAAATCGCATCAACAGCGAATTGTATGCTGAAAAATTCATAAAAATTTAATGAATATTTTCGATTTTTCAAGACGATCCAAAGAAAATATTAATTTTTCTTAATCTTGGATCTCTCACAATTTTTATTTTGCATAAATATCCGCACTCTACTTACAATATAACGCATAATGGTGACAGATGTTCAGAAATGTACATTCCGTGTTCGTTTTTTATGTTCATCGTATGCTCGATATTCGGCCATTCGAAACAATAAAAATTCTTCGCATGCTGTCGTAGGAACACGATAAGATAATTGCCGCGTACGATTTCTTTATCGTTTCATTTTCCCCACATTTCATTTTGACTGCAAATCTCAAGGCCGTTCGGCTATACTAACAGCTGTGTCTCCAACCTACACGGGACATGTCTTTGGTTCTATTTGATTAACACTCCCGGGGATTTCTAACCTCCATTGTTTCACCGAACGCCTACGTGCTTCATTGAAATCTTCTAGCAACCTGTAGATCATGATTGACTGAAGATCCAAACAATATTCGCTATTGTTCTGTTCGCTGAACAAATAAGGTGTTTGGTATTGGTGGAGCTGTAGTTGGAACAATACGAGTTCGTTCATTATTCAAGGTTGAATGAGCTATTCGCTGACCACAGAGATCTTTAACATTTCGCTGTGCGTTTTAGCATTTGCAGATTTTGTGCATTTTTAATTAGATTTTGCTAGGAGAATTATTAGATTGCCGATTTCGTGCATTTATGACAAAATTGAGCGTGTTGAATGTTTAAACAGTCAACCGCATTAGAAATATTTCAGAATATCGTTATATTATTTTCAATTTAGTAAAATCATCGAGAAAAGAAATAAATTTTTATTTCATTCTTATTTCTTACAGTGCAATTATTTCTTGGAAGAATTTAAGAAAATCATATTATTTTCAATTTAATTAAATGATAGAAGAAATATTTTTTAATTCTTGCTTATTAGTGCAATTTAATGAGAACAGCAACTTCGCTTCACCACGGGTGTGGTTTATTAGCGACGTAATCCTAATTCAGAATTTTTCATATAATTTTGGTATCGATCGGTTTCTTTTAACTCATGTAACAAATTTTTATGTTGCATAGTGATCTGTAGTTTAGCAACTATATATTCACGTTTTAATTAGATTTAATAATAAAATGGATTTGTATTGTACAATGATCTTTTGATCTTTCACGTGGTTTCACTATCACGAAAGTGAATTCGACGCCGTCCATAAATACCCCTTGAAGGGGCTAATGCCGTAAGTATAGGGTGCCAGCTAGGATGAGTAGCTGTTTGATCTTGAACACACCCAAATTTCAGGTCGTTATGACACTTTCACACGTAACGTCCGCACGTCTTTCAAGTTAAAAGCGTAATCGATAGTTCTCTTTCCTTTCTAAAATATTTATTTCGATCTCAGGAATGTACCCTTTCCTTGTTCAACTGTATAAATGCAGAATCTGCGTTTCGATAAAAGTTCAAGCTTCGCGGTGTCGTGGAAATGACTTTCGTCCGCCAGAAAATTGGTCAGAAGCTGTTAATCAGCATCGGGGAGCGTCTGAATGGGCCGATAAATAAATCCGTCAGGCTATCACAGAAATCGCGCCGCGACTACCGGAGAGAAACCCTGCCCTTTTGCGACGTCCGACCGGGTGCGTTCCTCGTAAAAGTTGTTGTCGCGTATCACTCGGAAAAATCGCACGCTGTTAATCCGTCCCGCATGAATTAGAGAGCTTGTCGCCGCGCGTAATTCAAGTTTCATCGGGCCAATAGCGTATACGCGGCGGCCCTTTATTCCGCGGCACGCGAGGCCGTCGTATTGACTTATATCGCGACGCGACGCTCGACAGACGCGCATTCGTAACCCCGTATTTGGCAAAATCGGACGGCTCCATTCGCGGCTTGTTGCTCAATGCAACGGGCCTCTCGTCCGTCCCGTTTCCACCTGGAATCTTCAGCTTTGATCTCTGAAAACGCGCCGGATCCGCGCACGTACGCGACAAATTTATACGCGGAGTGTCCCTTGATGCGTGGGAAGCGTTGCGAGTACTGAATTCCTGGTTCGTGTACGCTAAACGCGCCTTTGCGAATATGTATCTTGCTCCCCGCATCACGGAAAACCCTTTCGTGGACCTACAATTGATGCAGGAGCTCGGCGAGTCCATTTTTTTTTAGCGAAACTAACCCTTCGGAATTTATTCGAAGGGTGTTCTCGTGGAACAGATATTTTCGCATCTGGATATTAACACATTGTTGTATGCGAGAAATTATTTCGGAATTTTTTTAAATTTATGAGTCGCGCCTGAAGACTTTTTAATTGAGCCTTTAGTAGCAACAACAATTGCAATTGTGAATCACCCAGTAACGTCATCTAATAATAATTTTTTCAGGAAATTAACCCTTAAGGTTAAAGTATTTTTAATTCTCCCTTCAGTAACAACAATAATTTCAATTGTGAAAAAACTAGTTACCCCCAGTAACGTCGTTTAATAATAAGATTTTTAGTGAAACTAACCCTTAAGGCTAAAGTCTTTTTAATTCTCCCTTTAGTAGCAACAATAATTTCAATTGTGAAAAAACTAGTCACCTCCAGTAACGTCGTTTAATAATAAGATTTTTAGTGAAACTAACCCTTAAGGATAAAGTCTTTTTAATTCTCCCTTTAGTAGCACCAATAATTTCAATTGTGAAAAAACTAGTCACTCCCAGTAACGTCGTTTAATAATAAGATTTTTAGTGAAATTAACCCGTAAGGCTAAAGACTTTTTAATGGATCCTCCAGTGGCAATAACAATTTCAATTGTGAACCAACCAATCATCAGTTACGCCATCTAATAATTTTGTTAGTGAAATTAACCCTTAGGGACTTCTTTGAATGGTGTTCTTATGGAGCAGATGTTTTAGCATCTCTATATGGTGGCTAATTGGATCTTCTTGAAAAATCTGTTAAGTTAATATAACGAAGGTTCATTGATAATTTCGCGTGTGTCGGTAGTTAACGTTCTATTGAAGAAGATGTTATGATAACTGTTTTTGGATGTTCATAAGGAGAACCGGTTCGAGCTCCGGTGATTTCAATGCTTATAAGACGGCAAACGATGTCTGCTGTTTATTTGATTTGTTTCATAAACGTGTCGTCTTTCTTCTGTATCTGTTATAATTTATTCCTGCCAGTCACAATCTCTATAAATGCAAATATTTCCACAAAGTAAATAAACGTTTAATAAATGCTTGAGGAATATCTAGTACATTTAATTTCAGTAAATCTTGTTTACAAAAATAACGTACAGAACACAAAAATTTAAAATCACAATCAAGGAAACAGATAAACTTTACTTTTATTTTCATTTAATAATGTCATTTTATATACCTAATAGATATCGAGTATTTAAAGAAGACGATAGCAGTTGATACGTCTTGAAACCATAAATAAAAATAAAAAAAGAAATTTTGCATATTTTATGATCGTTGATTGATTCGTTACATTGTTAATTAACAGTTGAGTGGACTTCAAAAAATGATAGTGTGCCTATAACAGATGAAATACTTTCACTTCTGTAGAGGCTGTCTAACGTTCCGTCCAATGATTAATATAAATTAAATATTAATATATCTTGAATAAAAAATCCAAATTTTCTGATTTGAAAATTTCAGATTCTAGTTATTTTGCATTTCTCGTCAGAACTTCAACGACAGAAATAGCATGCTCGCGCGGGACGCTGAAGAAAAGCAGAAGTAGAAATGTTATTTAAAATGCACCGAATTAGTGCAGCCTAATGGTCGCCCTCGACTCGAATAGGCGGCTCGAGTCTCCATTAAATTTCGCGAGTCAGCCGTGCTCGCGAGCTAATTTAGAAGACGCTAAATCGCAGCACCTGCACTCTGGTTGATGCAGCTGCAGCCTTTCATTAGCACGTAGGAAGGTCGTAGCATCCAATAAATCCAAAACAGTCGAACATAACTGACAAGCTACCCTGTACGGTCTGCAAATACTGCGAAACACGGATTCGAAATAATTTTTTGCAATTTCACCGGAGGATATGCGAATCGCCGAGCAATCCTCGAGTATTCCCGCGGCTCGATAGGTGTCTGACTGAACGATGCAGCTGTGTGTTGTAACCGATATCACGTTCTGTGGACGTCATGCATATTTCCATTATTTAAAGAATTCCAATGTGCAATCCATTGCCTGGATACATTCGAAACGAGCACGATACCTTTCGTTCCTTTTTAGTGGACTCCCAATACGATGCTTACGTTGCAATTCCATATGTTATCGCATTCAACAACGTAGTCTTTTATTCAATGTATCACAGAATTTTTTGATAATTCAATTTCGACTTTGACAAACCTATTTCTATCTTTGGTCAATGCAGTCTTTCAGTCGTTGTATCTCAGAATCTTATCATAATTTAATTTCGATTTTTACAAACCTATTTCTATCTTTGTGTCGACGTTTAAATATTTTTTTTATACGAATATAATAAACTAATTTTTGTTTGCCTTCAAGCATATTTATGTTCGTTCAATTAAAATGCTTAGTAGCAAATGTTTGAAAGTTGTCGTTGTCAAGAAAAGCTGCTAATAAAATTGTAAATTTCCATGAAGATCCTTAAAGATCTGCAATCCATTTATCACAAAACTTTTAGTTTCTATCAGTTCAGTTTTTCCAAGTGTTACGTCGATATATTTTTTTGGATTCAAATAACAAAATATTAATGTAAAATTTATGACTGCTGAAAAGTGAAACAATTTGTATCGTTCTACGAAATAGTTGACAAATTATCGTGATTGTTTATGGCTCACGTGTAAACGAGGTATTCGAAGAATGCGATAGGCATCTTTCCGCAGAACCAAAAAAAGCTTCGCTTTAGTTTTCTATCCAATTGTACTGTGACTTAACGCAACACCAATCGCCATAATCGGCGACTGTGTAGCAACATGGAACTCGGATCGAACGTCTTAAAGAGTAGTTGCTCTCAAACCTGTCATTTTTATTGTCCGCCGTCCGGATCGGGTCGCGATCAAATAAAAAGGGAAACTAAATTGTTCTTTAAACTGGACCGGCATTGTAAATCGACGCGTTTCAACTTTCCCTCAACACCGGGTTACCTGTCCTCGCGTAACCTGCTTCGCGCGACAGTGCATCTTTCCTGCTTGCTGTCACCACTAATTTGTCAGAGGATAATGCTACGGAAACAATTACCAATTAATTACAATAGAAGAAATTCAATTATGAAGAATCCTTTCGTCAGAAAGATTTACAAAATTAAGGTTGAGAATATTCTATGTACTATAGTTCAGCATGAGATCCTCACTCTCAAGTTCTACAATGAATTTGGAGAAAAATTGAAAACAGCACAAATCTTGAAATGTGCAATACAGCGCATGGAGTAATTAAAAAATTGAGAATATTGTATTCATACTTCAGGATGGGGTCTTTAATTTCAACTCTTGCAAAGAATGTGGAGATAATAAATAAAAAAAAGAACAAATTGTTACATATAATGGAGACCAAGCATCATTAGAAAAATTTAAATCCTACAAAGGATACGGAGGGGCCAAAAATTGAAAAGAACAGAAATCTTAAAATGTACAATACAGCACATGGAGTAATTAAAAAATTATGAGAATATTATATCCATACTTCAGAATGGGGTGCTTAACTTCTGCAAAGAATGTAGAGGAGATAGTAAAGAAAAGAAGAATTACTGTTGAATACAGACCAAGGTACGATTAAAACAATTAAGATTGAGAGCAATGACTTCAGAACACGAGGTCCTTGCAAGTCGCCGAAAGAATGCAGACGAAGACAACAAGCGAAACAAAAATATGGCATAGACAACGAAAAGCAAATTTCGAAAGGGCCTGGTCAGCGGAGAAAGAGGGTGACGATGCCGACGACGGGAAAGAGAAGGATTTCTAGGTGTTCGTATTCGTGGTATCCTGCGGGACCGGTTCGCCCCTGCACTCCCGTTCTGGTGCATGCGTCACATATCGGTGACTGTAGTTCGTCGCGATTGCGAAAAAAGACGGAAAAGAAAAGAAAAAATAGAGTGGGCGAGCTTAAGTCCTCGTCAGGCACGACCCACGTTTGCTATTAACGCGCAGCGCAGCGCGGCGCGTTCGCGTTCGCGAATCCGTCGGACAGAGCGCGGCCGTAAATGTATCGAATTTCGGCCACGAACAGCCTCGTGTTGTGCATCGCAAACGAAAATGAATCTCGTTCTTCGCTTCTCCATTGTCGATTCTCGCCGGTCGAAAATAACTGGGATATTGTGCCGCGCCGATCAACGTCGTTCGCCTGCTATTACCGGAGCTGATCGCTGGACCGCGCAAGCTTATGCAATTTTCAATTCCTAAATGCGAACCGAAGGAAATTGTTTTTTTTTTTCATTTAATGTGCAATTATCTAACTCTTGCAATTTATACAAAAAATTTTTATTTTGCATTAAGATCTGTAGTCTAATTATTAAAAGGCGAAAGATATTTCTATCTTGCACCTCTTGCAGATAATCTTTACTTTACAAAAAATTCGAATAATTTAATATCGTAAAAAATGCTGACAAACATTTGTTGAAAGTATTCTGTAGAATGTGCTCATCTGTCCGTTTCTGTCCTAAACGCATAAAATTGCAGGCTTTGCGATGTTCACACACGATCGAACAACAAAGTGTTCAATTTGCAGGCTTTTATCGTCAGATTGCTCCAATGAAAATGATAAGTTAGAAAATTGTTATTATTGGTGGTTGCCCGTGCATCCACTGGAAACTGACACCTCTGGAAATCGCGATTGCAGTTCCTCCTCGTTAATTAGCTCGTCCGCGCAATTTACCGGTCTCGTTCATTGTTATTAAAGCAACCACTCACGATTCCAGCGACTCGTTGCGCAGACTTACGGATCGCTTACATAACTCGCATAATCATTGCTCTCGTAGTCTTCCAGGCGGTTTACGCGCGGTCCTAGACACGCGTGTGCGACTCTTACCTACACGCGTTACTCGTCGGCTGCAGCCTAGAAGCTGGCGAGCTAGCTAGAGTATGCCAAGGTTGCTGCGCAAACGATTCCATTTTTACATTTCGACGAATTGAGTTTTCCACAATGGATTCTCAGTCCGCTTCGAGCTCATTCAAGTTCATCCCGCGTTCTGCTACTGTCATCTTGGAACGCGATTGGCGGACGTTTCGTGTCTGATGCATTTGCGGGCAACGTTTCTCACGCACGCTGACTCCCATTAATATTCGAACACTCGTGAAAAAAACGACAAACTTTTTAACCCTTAGCACTCCAGCGGTTACTCAGAGTCGTTATTAAAGATTGCTGTACTATTATTCGAAATATTGTTTACATTATTAAATAAGTTGGTAAAAATATTTAATTTTCAAGTTAAAATAGCTCCGAATGCAAAAGGTTAGGGCAGTACAATTTGGATTTTTTTTTGAGAAGTTAGAACAGTTAGTTTCGACATGAAAAAAATGTTTTGAAAAAATTGTATAGAAAATTCTAAAAGTTGGTTTTTGCAACACTTTTATGTGAACCTATATTGAATATTTGTTAATAAAATTTTGTTTGTTAGGCTTTCATTTTTTAAGTTACTTACAAGCGAATGTGATTAACCGCTGCGATTTCAAATTTTTGAAAGTTCGAACTATTAAAAATAAATTTTTTTGGAGAATTTTCTAATTTCATTTCGGTCCTATCAAGCTTATTTTTATTTCCGTATTAATTTTTGAATATTTTTGTTTGTTATATGAAGTGCATTAGCTTTGTTTACTTTCAAATAAATTGTTCATTTATAATAATTAATCGAACGCCGAGTTTTTATTTGTTGAAACTGTCGCCATTGTTCGAAGTCTGTTTCTAATTGAAGCGAATAATGGTTCATTGTCTATGAGACTTAAGTTCCATTATTTCCAGCGATAATATTGTAGACTATGTGTGGAAGCTATTTTGTAAATAATACATAATGCATACATAATACATAATACAAAATACATAAAGTAAAAACTTTGAGAAGTTTAAGAACAATGATTGTACTCTTGAAATTATTAAAGAAAGAAACACATGTTTCTTTCTAACTAATTACTAATGCAAACAATTTTTTTATTTTCCATTAAAATTCGCAGAGGTCCATTCTTCATAATTTTGAATATCTGACTTTGCACTGCACCATACTCGTCAAACTTCGCCCATTCTAATTCAGATGGCGAGTACGAGTGTTATTACACAGATGCCATTGTCATTCAAGTGTTCGTTCGGGAAAAAACTTTCATTCAGAAAAGTTCAAGGTAAACGAGAATGTAAGCGCAAGGTCGAGGTTTAGAAATCCCATGGTGCTAGAGTGTTGTAGTTCGCCGGTCGTTTGCATATCTGTTTGTTAATAGATCTAATCATCTATGAAAAATAGAACCGTACGGTTCCCTATGTCCTTCCTTTTTGTCATGATGTGTACATCTAATTTGAATGTAGGCAGTATGAATTAATCACACTTCGAACGATTTCAAGGTGCAACCAGTAGAGCTCAATCTTGTACGATGATTCGTACAATCGATTACCTCACCTAGCAATTATCTTATCGACTGAACACACTTACGCGAGTCGATTTCGCGATTAATCGGAAGCAAATACATTTTGAACACAACATTTATTATCATATAGCGTGTCAGTAAAATAACTCGTTCAAGAATTTTTCGTGACAACTATAATTTCAAAATCGGAATGATTTAGTATTTCTAGTGTTAGTTAATTAAATAGAAGTTCGTTGAATAGATAGAATTGTACTGGTTAGGCTCATGTAAACTCAAATTATTATTATTATTATAACAGTTTTATATTGGTAGAAATATTGGGTCTAAAAATAGCATAATTTGGGTTATAAAATAACAATATTTACATTTCATTTTAATCCTTGATTAAAAAATATTAACAAATAAAAATTAATACATTTTTTCACTAATGTAGTCATATTTTGCAATCGCTTATAAATAAAATCCTGTAAAATTGAATGTAAAATTTACAAATTATTAGTCAGTTTGTTTAAATTTTCTAAACGTTTTCTTTTAAGAAACAAAGTGAACAATAAATCTTCAATCATTACGCACAATAGACAATATCCAAGACGGTGATCGTTAAAATAATTGAGCGTGTTTAGCTCTCATTACGCTACCGGTATTTTTAGATTCTTAATTAAGCGGTGGTCTAACTAACGATGTAGATAACATAATTACGGATACGGTTTACTGACTGCACGCTGACAGACACACGCGCGTACCTCAATTTTCATATTTACTGTTTCCGATAGTAAACATAATTTATACAGATATTTCTGTATCTGATAGTTCTGTATGTAATAGCATTATAATTCTATTTGTCGAAAAAATATGAAGAACTATACCTACTAGATTTAATAAGATGGTAACTAAAAATTTTAGGTATGATTTATGAATTGAAACATGTTCTATTTTACCTTGAATTGTAATATTTACAATTTACCAATTACATCCTGTGAAAATAGAAATGTCCATATTTTCAAAATTAGCAGTATTTTTAATTGATTTTAACCTGTAGAGATATTACAGCTGAGAAAGGAACTTACGCATAGAACCCGCATGTATTACTTTTGTAAACAAGCAGGTGACAGTATAACTAACGTCAACAATTCGATATCCTCGCGTTCTGTGCATGAACGTGCTTGTAAAAAGTTGCGGTGGCAACTGTGTTACCTGGTTTAATAACTCGTCGGTTGATCGGATCAGTTACTGTCTCTTGCGCCACTGTTCAAAATAGCTCGTGACCACTGACCTCGATCTCGGAAATACGTTCGCATCATCGTCTTTCCTTAACGATCCGATAATGAATATCGAACGACGACCTGCTAACATCTGGGGTCGGTTGTGCAACTCACTTCTTTCGCGAATCTTCCGTATTAGTCACCTCTATTTTCCATCTTTGATTTTCCAATTGCGATAACAGTGTGTGCGCTTCGCTGTTTTTGTACAACGACGTGTGTCATCTCAACGTTTCCTTTTTCAGGGCGATCGTGGGTGCACCGACGGCCGAATCCGACCAAGATGGCGTTTATAGAGGCGGCAGAGTTTACAAATGCGACATTGCAGCTGACAATACCTGCTGGCCCATCCGTTTCGACGCGAAAGGTGAGAATTTATATACATATTTGTGAAATAACCATCCGAATATTTTTATTTTATTTTCAATATATTTTCATTTTATTTGTATTTTATTTTTATTTTATTTTAATTTTATTTCTATTTTATTTTTATTTCAGTGATAGATACTGAATTTATATAGATATTTGAAGAAGAACCATCAGAATATTTTTATTTTGTTTTATTTTTATTTATCCACAACAGAATTTCTTAAATATAATATTGATAAGCAAATCTAATTGATCACCAATTTAAATATAATTGAAATTGAAAACAACAAAAAGATGTTTCTCCTACTAAATACTCAATTTAAGTAATTTCAAGGGATGACCAATTTTTTAATGGATTTAGCACGATCATTTATTACGATCAGTTACTGTTAGTCCTCAATAGGCAGCGGATTCGCCAGATTAAACCTCGCCTCCCACTCTATCCTTCCCCTTCTACGACGCTATTCCCCCACGGTCACGTGACGGTACTGGTAGAGAGAGGGTTACTGTACTCCCCTCAATTCGACTCAATTCCCCTGATCTGCTGGTCCTCTGCAGTGGCGGAACTACAAATTTTTTTCCCCTCCCGCAAAATATAATTTTGGACTCCCTTTTTTCGATATTTCTTTCGATAAAATTACAAGATAATAAATGCAAAAATTTTAGGTCCCCTCCGAATACACGCCCCCCCCCCCCGGGTTGCGGTATTGTAGTTCCGCTACTGTTCCTCCGTAGGCAGTGCTAAAAAAATCTACGATTTGCAAATTCGGTACTGCGAAGTCAGAGAAAATCTGTCGAAGTGACCGATGAAAATAATAAATACTAAAACTATTGGGTTGTTCGGAAAGTTATTTCGTTTCCTCAAGGGAGAATGAAAGCCAATTTTTTAGTATTTACAATAAGTTTTATAACATTTTGTTTTATGATCTTTTATTAGCAAAAATTGAGTTATATGACTTTACTTGAACGAAATTACTATCTAATATATTACAAATTCAATTTTCTTCTTTCTAAAGGTGCCAGTTAGTCTGGTCAGTGCTGAAAAGATTTTCGATTTTCAAATTCACTACCGTGAGCTCAAAGGAAGTCTATCGAAGTTGACCAGCGGGGAGGATTTTCAAATGGTATTCGAGAAACGAGAACGGATTAACTCCGGCTAGTGTCAATCCGATATCCGTTTTCCGGTTTCTTCTTCCGCCTGTACTGTAGCACTTGCCACGGTCTCTTTGAAAGGTACCTCAACACAGTGTTGCTAACGAGGGCTCGTATCTCGTGCTCCTCGGGCTGCGAGCAGTCGCTGACCTACATTCTGGCTTTCCACCCGCTGCTGTCGGAGCCCCTGAAGAGCTTCGTAATCTCAGGAACTGCGGAGTAACTGACTGACTGGTTATAGAACGTTCTATTCTCGGCGCCTTTCCACCCACCTTGCCGATGTCCCTTCCATGCTTCAAGCCTTTGCGTCTCCAGCTTATATCGATTTCAAATACTTTCCCTTCCGCGATTCTTCACCTTTTAACACGCTAATCGCCTCGCGCCGATTGGCTGACACAATTATTTAGCCATTTTTTGGACATTTATTCTTTTTTTATTAGATTCGATTTAATTCGGATTTTTGTGGAATCTGGAAGAGTTGAAAGTATAGGATGAGACGAATTTCAAATTTCAAGTTTTCAACTTTTCATCATAAAATGTCACAGTATACATATAGAGCATCAGGCAGAAAGTTCGTAGCGTTTTTAAATTAAAATTCAGATATTTATTCATAGGTTTATTCAATAGCATCATAAGTGCGGATTGTTTATGGAATTTTCAATTTTTCTAGGCAAATTTTAAGAAATTGCAGACAAATAACATTTGATTTTCTGCGGTAGTAGCCTTTTTAGATCTGAAATAGATCAAAATCGTATTAAATTCTGTGGAAATTTATATTATAGCATTTTTTTAGTTGAGACGAAGTCTAAATCAGGTCCCCGAATATTTCTATTTTTGGGGTACCAGAATGTCATGGATTTTCGGATTCCCGACCCAACCCGACTTCGACTTCGTGTATCCGAGATTTCTAGGTACCCGATTACGCCAAATTTTTGGATCCAGACCCGACCCGCAGTCAAACGACAAGTTACCTAAAAACTGGTAAGAACAGAATGGGAATACTATGTTATGGAATAAATCCACGAATGAACACTCTAATTTTACCTTCGAACTTCAATTTAAAAACGCTACGATCACTCGCACACAGTATTTACAATCTCAAAACATTAAATTTAGTGTTTCAAGCATAAACGAAGCCGTCGACTGCGCTAGCGAATATCTGTTTTGCATTAAAATAATTTTGTTGAATAAACATTTATTTATGTCGGAGCCATATTTATGTAATCAGTTGTGTAGAAAGTGGAGCGGGAGTAACCGAAGGTTGAACAGAAAGAAAATGCGCCTTCGTTCGGAACAATGAAACATTAATTTCTCTGTCATCTGCTTAAAGTATTGAATCGAGAGGAGAGAGAGAGAGAGAGAGAGAGAGAGGGAGAGCGCTCGAAAAGGAGTTGTAATGACTTCATCTGAAGCAAACAAGCGATAAAGCGAAGCGAACGGACGAAGTCACGAGCGCGCATGAATTTCCGCGCAGACAGCCATTCAAATTAATAATCACGCGCGTCGGCGATACGATCTTCCGCTCGGGAACGCGCGATGCAAATTAGTGGAATCATGCCGGCACGAATTAGATGTGCTTACACACCTCGTAACGGCCGTATCTCTGAACGATCGGACACGATTCTGGACCCGTAATTTGCCCGCGAGAAAGTAATTGAGAGAGGAGGGGGAGGGAGGGAGCCAATCGGCAGGAAATCACCAGAGCCAATTTCACGTTATCTCGGCCGGAGCGTGGCTGGATCGATCGAAACTGTCGGATCGAGATAAAATGTTGATTAAGACGGCAAGGAGGTTCGTTATTCCCCATTTTTCACCGAGCTTGATCATTACCGTGACGACGTATCTGCTGAGAGAAACTGCGGTGCTGTTGTTATTATCGAAGATGGCAAACGATCTTTGTTGGGCTCCCGTCTCTTGCTATTAACACTAGAACTACCAGAAATTCTTATTTCACGTTACATTTTTTTACATTATTTCAACACTAAATTCTCGAAAAGTTGCCAATATTTAAACACTAATAATTAAGTAAAAAATGACCATACATTCAAACGTCTGTGAAAACTTTAATAAATTTTTCTTGCGACTGTAACCAACATTGATTTCAAGATTGAAGCTTCCTCTTTCCAACGACACCTTAAACATTGATGTACGATTTTTTTTCACTGTTTTATGCAACAAAAATAAGGAACAAGTTCGGTCGTGCATAGACCCCTTGGTGTAACTTATACTAGCGTAAAGTTGACGGCATAGCTCTCATTCGAAGCTCGATGAAACGGCTAAAAAAAATCGCACATCAATTTTTAAGGTGTCGTTGGAAAGAGGAAGCTTCAATCTTGAAATCTATGTCGGTTTCAGTCACAAGAAAAATTTATTAAAGCCTTCACAGACGTTTGGATGTGTAACATTTTCAAGAAGAAACGCGTCTTCAGTTTCGCGCTCGCTACGTCATGAAAAAAGATCTTGGAATCAAATGAACGATGGAGTTTGAAAGTAGAGGCTTTCAGCTTTAAAATGAGTCAAATTTTCTGATCGTGTGGTCATTTTTTACGAAATTATTACTGTTTAAATATTGGCAATTTGAAATATTAGCTGGACCGGAAAGTAATGTCGTTTATTTACATTAAATTCAAAAAAATACATTTTTAACAAGTTTTTATTTTAATCAATGATGTAATCATCCTCGTTATCAACAACCTTTTGCCATCTAATGTGCAAATAAAAAACATAAACCACCGCATGCACACTCACGCTCAGTCGTCCGCACGGTGATATAAACATTACAGTTCTTACAATCTCAATATTTGTAAATTAAAAATAGTCATGTTGACGGGTCCCGTAAATCTAGTATTAAAAAACTGAATCAATCTTCAGTTCCGGGAGACGTTAATGTTCTCCATTGGGATTCAATCTGCATACCAAGCTTGTTACAAGATTAGCGTTTAGATCAACTGCGAGGTACTCAATATCCCCGTAGAGAATTCCTCGCGTATCCAGTTAGTTGTAATGGATTCGGAATAAATTGAAATCAATTTCCTGTGAAAGTCCCCGTCAACCATCAAATGTTCGAGTCGTTTAATTAACCGTTGTGAAACGACAAAGCGTCTGGCAGCGACTTACTTGTCAGTCAAGAAGAATACCATGGCCCTTCCTGTTATTTCGCGCGATGGAGGGTGCTCCGCTTCCCTCGACCCTATTAACGCAGAAGTGTTTGCCAGTGGAGGTCTCCTCCTGGTTGATAGAGAAACGTTTTCACCGACTAACATACACAAGATCATGTCCCCCGCTACGTCCAATTAGTCGGCTCTCTTCCTTAGTCAACGCTGCTCGCCCGGACACTTCGCTTTGATCGATAATTAGCCTGGTCGAATGCTCGATCTTGTCTCGATCTTATCCAATTACAGTCGCGTTTGATAGTCTCGGCCATTCATTACTTTCGCGGCTTTCTCTATCTCTCTCGCGCGCGCCCTGCGCTGACAACCCGCCATTTTACAACCGATTTTTACCGGGCTAATTATTTTCTTGTCCGCGAAATTACCCCTGTCCAGTTCTTTCCCCGGTTGCTAATAGAACAACAATTTCGTGTTTTTCTGGTGATTACACGAATGTCGATTTATTTTACCTGCTATGCCGGATCTTATTTCGCGATGGTAACATAAGATATTAGATAAATTTTAAAATATTGTTACGCTAGTCGCGATTTGTTGGAATCGTTAGATTAGAAGATACATTTTTATTTAATTTCTTAAAGTTGAATTAGACAAATTTTGCATAAAATGAAATTGAATTAAAATTAGAACATTATTGTTGGAGTTATAGTAATATTAAAACGTTATGTATTTGCAACTCGACGCATCTATGTTAGAGCCTAATATTTTGGATTTTCTTCTTGATTTATGTACAATTAGTATTTGTTTCACGTTCGTAGAATCCTATTTTATAGTTGGATTGAACATTTTGAACATGTTAAAATTGCAAATGGTTATTAAATAAGGGTACACAGCTGTGCTGCATTTGATACTTAATTGCTTTCTACCCGAAAAGTTGTCAGGACTTCTTTGTAAGGTCCTTTTTCTCAGCACCTTCAATTAGATCTTCAGAAAACAGCCTCAGAAAGAAGAACTGATTTCAATCAAACATTTAGCATCTTCTGACTGGCATAAAAGCGTATTTTTTCAATTTCCATTTTCCCTATCAGTGCCAAGTATTTAATTTTCCGAAGTAGTCACCTGGAATCAGTTTTTAATAACATTTATTCACAGTCGATTTTTTCGACCTTGACACACTACAAACAAACTTTTACTGTCGAAATTTTCGACCATTGGCATTTATAGTGTTAAAATCACAAATAATGCTTTTACCATTTAAACTTATTTATCCAACATCTCGAAAAAGCTGGAATTGCTTTAACTGGCTCCGGAAAAGTGATCCCCTTTTAAATTCTGCACGGAGGCAATTTTTGTTTGCATAATTCCAGCCGCACGAAGGGCTCGGAATATGCAAGAAAAAAATCGATTCGTTGGAAGTTAGAAGTTGGAATAACCCTTTGAGGCAGTCGTGCCACGATCGAGTGGATTCCGAGCCTCAGGATCGATAGATCCAGCAATGCGTTCAGCTGCCAAGCGCTCCTCAGACTATTCCTTCTATCTTTGATTCCGTTTGCGTACGAGGAAGAGGCTCGGGATCTCGTACAGGTCTCGGAGGTCACTCACTTCTTCGGGTACTCGACCGAAGAGACGACTTGAGGAACTCCTCCAGGTACACCCCATGGAGAGTGTCAGAGTGGCGCGGTGGGCCGTCTCGAGATACCGGGAACCGTGTTCAAGCAAGAAGTAGGCTCTACCTAATACAGAAAACCGTAAGGTCGTTCTACCGACGGCCCTGCCCCGCCGAACGTTCGGCATTTCTTGCAGAATGCCACCTGAGGATCTTCGGGGAAGGTCAGACGAACGCTCGTTCGATCACGAGACCGGCTAATTGACATCCCCTTAATGAGCACGGTAATAATCGGCGAAATAATTGGGCCGCGATAAACCCGACGACTTTTGACCGGGAACGATCGGTAATTTGCAATCGAGGCTTTATTGGGAATCGATTTATCGAGTTAGCCGACGTGTGCGAGGAGACTTCGACGCGCGGCGCAGACATGCGATTGGGGGATATTGACTCTCCATTTTTCTGGATTGGTCGTTCAATTTTACTGGGATATATATGGTGAACATAATGAACTTTCCCATTAAAAAATTCTCGTTACTTATATTTAATTTTATTTTGTATAAATGCATGAATGGCATTGGAATCATTTTCTCATTATGAAATTCCCATTAAAAATAAAATTTGTGATGTGTACGTATTTTTATTTCAACCGATTCGGAATTCTTGTTTCTTGATATTTAATTTTACGGGGACGTGTAAATTGTCATTGAAAATGAAGTTTGTAATCATTTGTACACAGTTTTATTTCAACCGATTCGCAATTCTCGTTATTTGGTATTTAATTTTACGGGGATACACAAATATATTAATGAATTCGAAATTTTTTAATTGCAGAGGGTGTTAATTGATTAAGCGTTCACCTCTGTAAAGTTGAAATATTTTGCTAATAATATTGAGAAGCTTTCAACGTTCGTCATAAATGCTGTCGTGAATGAGAGACTCATCGGAGCGTTACCTTTAACAGCATTCGCGTATTAGGGGTGGGATGCGAAGGACAACTTCCCTTTAAGGGCCACGCTTGACCGATACGGCTAACGGGTTCATTCCGTTCGGAAAATCGACGAAGAAAACTGCAGGGTGCAGTCGCTGAGAATTCTCTGCGGTGACACCTGCTCCACGCTTGCTTTTTAGAGGAATACCTGGATGACGCATTGTAACCGTCATTTACTGGGAATTGTTCTTGTATCACCGCGTTATATAACAATTGTACAATTCGCATTTCATTCCAATAAAATTTTTCCACTTAATGAATAATTAAAAAGATTTTCGTAGACATGGTTCCATTCTTTTTTTACAATTAGGTTTGCAACCAGCCACTGGAACGTCGAGCAATCGTAAAATATTTCAGGCTACCGCTGGGTTCAGAAATATACATATTATATTATCTTGGTGTATTTTTATGTTACACTTATAAATTTTAATAAGTGCGCCTACATAACACAATGGTTTTTTAATTGCAGGAAATAATTATGTGAGAAATCCAAGCGTGACGAACGGTTTAAGTCAGATCGACAATAAAACACTTCAGTGGTTCGGTGCTACGGTTTCAGCTTCTCTAATAGATGGAGGGCCTATTTTGGTGAGTACATATATTAATAGTACTACTGTAATATCGTATAACAATATTTATATTCATATATCGTCAGCAGTAATGAATTTCTTCGGATATCAACAATTTTATGTTGACGACAAAATATAAATTTAAAGCAAGAAAGGGTAGAAACAATTCTGAAATACTTTATCTAATTATATAGACAGAAAATTTTAGATTAGCGAAAGGTATGACAAAAAAATATATCTATTCCGTGAAAATGAAGTAGATTGACGCAATTTTGAATTAATCGAAGAAATAATAATTTTTTATTTGATGAAGATGCCTAAGTTATCTGTTAGTCCAGAGGCCATGTTGTCCACGACGACTCTTTTAATACTCCTTTTTGACATCATCAAAAGGTATTTATAAAGATACAAAAGCAGTCGTTACGGATAGATGAAGGGGTTTGTGAGAAATTACAGGCGCATGTTCTCAGAAGAGCGAGTCTTCTATTTCAAGAATCGAAAACAAACGAATTCCTGTTACGTTCTATGTTTCCGTTGCTACGTTTGGTCACCATTTTGATTACTTTGGTGTACGTGATCATTCAAGCAGCTTTTATTCGTACCGAACTTCTGCTAAAAACGTAAAAATTTCTTCCATTTTGCAATTTTAACATTTATGGACAATATTAAAGATGTAGAAACGCGTATGATTTCCTGGACAGTTCTCTGCATCAGCATTATTCATCTTTTAATGACCTGCATTTCATATTTTTACAAAATTTATACAAAATTAGTACTAGTAAATAACGCCTACAATAAATTCTTCAATTTTTACTAAATGAAAAAATATTTCTCTACTAGTAACAAATTACCTCCCTCAAGTGTGTAATAAATAGACTGCGGATTTTTATGCATTTACAAAGAAGTCAGCTGGGTGAAATATAAAACGGTAAAAGATGAGAAAAATTCAATAATATTTTAATTTTGTTTTTTATTTTTAAAAAATCATTAAGGGATACATACAATTTTTATTTTACTCCTGCTTCCCACAATCAATACAAAACATTTTTATTTTGCATAAAGATTTGCAGTCTATAGTAATAGATACATATAGACTCCGGATCGTTATGCAAAATAAAAAAGTGCATCAATACCAGACACAGAAGCTAAATATTTTATATTTTTCACTAATAATTTTAATGTAGTGAAAATAATGTATTACTACTCCAAAAGTCCTCTAATCTTTTCAGTGTTTCAGATTGCACCTACTCATTTTTGTCACAAATGCATAAAATCCGGGGTGCACTAATATTTCTCATTTTTTCATCACAATATAACTTGATATACTCGCAATAAAGTCTATAATTAGGATGTCCAGTCTACCAATAATAACAGGAAAGTTTAAATTATCACAAAAATGTAAAAAATAACATTTTATAATTCACTGTTAGAAACTTTCGTACCCGACCATCCCGAATTTCGGTTGTCTTCGCTCGTAGACGCGTCTCGCAATTTTACGTCTCGAGTGTGGTCCCGATATTAATCTGGCCCGAAGCTCTGTGCCCTTCTCGAAGGGCCCGGGGCCCTTTCTCTCCCTTCGGGACGCAGCCGCCGGCCTCTATGATCCATAGCCGCCGTTATCTTTACGTGCGTTGCACTTGACCGCGTGCGTACACGCACGGCTAGATCTATTCCGCACGCATATGTGCATGCGGATCACGCGCGGCTGCGGTGTGCCGCCCGGGAAGATTGAACGGAAAAAGAAAGAAGGAGCAAGCCTTGGAACCGACTGCGATTTTTCGACCGCAGACCCCTCCGCCGACGGTTCTACGCTGTTTGTTTAGTGGTTTATAATTGGATGCGTCTTTATGGTTACTTTGTTGCCTTCCCGGAGAGTTTGAACGTGCATTACGCACTTTTCTGTTGCGGTCGCGCATGGACATCTCTCTGAAACTGCAGCTCGAACGCGGGTTTGCGTCAGAGTCGCTTAGAACCACTAATCTAACATTTATTAACCTTCGTACAGTCATAGAAAATAATTTCACGGAAAGGAAAAGGATAATCCATTTTTGTTCTACACTTTGAATCGACAAATTGTGTTCCATATTGTCATATTTTAGGATTGGATGAATTTTCAATAGGAGAAAAGTCTGAGTGTTAGTTGCTTTTATCGTATATATGAGAAACGAGAATGTATAGTATGAAAGAGTGAGGTCAGAGTCGCCAGATTAAGACTTGTCCCCCCACTCTGCCTTCCCCTTCCACGACGATTCTCTTCCCCCACGCTTCCGCCCGGTCACGTGACTAATCCGGTACTGGTAGAGTACGACACTTGAAATTAGCGCGTACAATTTTCATTTTGCATGAAGATCCGCAATCTGATAAATGACATTATCGCAAAATTATGTACGATTCACAATTTAGAGTTAATATTCTTAAATTTCAGGCATGTATGTTTTATATTGCATGAAATTAAATAGAAAATGTTACTTAACGAAACGATACTTCGAATCATTCATCGGAACGAGAGTTTCGCCAACTGATTGGCTCGGACGATAGACATTTAACCGCAAAGAGTCTGCGAATTGATGCGGTTCTACAGCTTCTTCAGCGGCGGGTTAGTTCGTCCAGTATTATCCAAGGGGAAATCGGTGCGTTGCGCTGGGTCATCTCTGAGCCAAACGGGCTCCTATAAATAAGAGCTGGGCATTTCCTATGTGAGGGACGTATTAGTGACAATTATCGTTCCCATGCCCGCGTAATTTTCACATAACGAAACGTCGCCACGACATTCTCATCCGCCTGGCCACGGAATTATGCGGGAATTATCTACTTACTCCAGAATGCGAGCACACGTTCCACGATAAATGCCACGCAGCTTTTTCCACGATTACTCTTTCTCGCTTTCTCCAGCCGGTGCGCGGCAGCGGGTCGGCGTGATACACGAATTAAAGATAAGTAATTACCGGTGGCGTAAGTAAGGGAAGCTATTTCCTCGGTGGCAGCGCTTGGAAACTTTTGAATTTTCCCGGGGACAATTTTACGGTCGTTTTGTCTCTCTTGCGAGTTTTTCAACCCTGCTGTCCCCATCTCTGCTCTCGGCAGAGACGCGCGCAAGTCTTTGTCGTGGATATTTCAAGTTCAGGAAGGAGTAATTAATTTTTTTAAATTTTTAACACTGAACCTACCGAGTAGGTTAAGTTTCAATATAAGTTTCAGCTTATTAAAATTTTCATGTAAGTAAATTCATCATTTTTCAATAATTGTAAAATGAAAAATATAAAGGTCATGTCACCGGCAGTGGTAGGTTCAGCGATAAATCGTTTTATTTTAATTACTCTTCTGAGCGAAATTAAAACAAATAGAAATCTTGTTCTTATACTTTTATACAGTGGTTTTACTACTGTATTACATTAGCAGAACATCCCCACCATGGCGCCCATTGTCTCCTCCCACTAAGCCCCGTTACCATGGAGACAGGACGCTCTTCGTCTGTCGCGAGTAAGTGGGGGAAGCAAGCGTTTGAGGGGCCCAAAATTGCCCGGCATTGTCTCAGAGACAACATTTTTTCCAACAAAAAAATTCCAACTGTAAAATTTCAAAACTTGAGGCTATCTCATAGAATCGTTTCTAAACCGTGAATTATTAATTTTTTATTGTAAGTTCAATATTTCAAATACACTCAACAACAAGCTTTACCAACTCTCAGTCGAAAGTCAAGTGAAATATTTAATCTTACATTTAATCTTCCCGCATTTAAACAATTCAATTTCGATCTTCCCTTATACGACTCAAGAAAAAGAAGGGAGATTTTTTTTATGTACTTTATTTAGATTCTAATCTTAAAAATCATAAAATTTTTCTGCCTCAATTGCAAGAGGTGGGAGTGTAATAGGAATTTTTATTTCTTCATTTAATAATTTATACGATAACAATGTAAGTTCCTTTGATCTTACATTTATTTTAAATTTCGTGTTTCTTGTATAAACACATAAAATCCGCAGTTTGCGTATTACCTTTTACGTGTTATGGGTTGTGACCAATTTGAACATTGTCTACAATTAGTAATGGGAATGTTCGCCAGAGGTACAGCCGGCGAACAATGAAAAAGAGGGCCGAATCAAGACGAATTCGTATAAATCAAGTTAATTAACGAGACTATCCGAAGCCGAGGGGGCTGATCTCCGGTTTTCGGCACTCATCAAACTTGCAGGTGGACGTCACTTCTACGTGACGAGAATAACTTCTTCGGACTGTTTCGTTTTAGCGCCATAGACGACGCGTCGAAGCATTTGGTGCGATTATGCATGAACCTCACGTATCCACCTCCGGTCATAAAAGGAGACAGGACGGGGCTTCTACTCAGTCACACTATTAATTAACAAAAACTTGAATCTCTATATAAATACCGTTCTCCAAATTCCGATCGGTGCAGCTTATCGCATACGTGTTCAATCTCGGAAAATCTGTGGACGCCAAAACGGTCTGCAATTAAACGAGATATTGCCAATTTCTCTATCAGCATTCCTGGAATGTTTTATCAAATATGACAATTTTTTAAAGCCATACTAAATTGTTCTTTCCGGCTGCGATCAAATGCAATCTTAAATCACGAAATCAAGTACTAATTAATTTTATGTTTTAATCAGACTGCGGATTGTTTGCAGATTCTTTTCGATCAAATATACTGTTCAGTGTTAAAATATCGAAATCATTGACACGAGAAATTAATTGTCAACAAACAAGATTTTATTTTTCAGAAAGGTTCACAGTCCAGTGGTAATTAAATATAAATGTGAGAAATGCAATCGACTATGCAATCGAATCACATTTACAACATTTTATTTTGCACGAAGATTCACAGTTTAATATCATAATAAAATAAATTGAGAGAAATGTAAAAATTATAAAGAAATTTATTTTATAACTTCAATATTATATGTACTTAAATGTTTAATTTACTACTTTGTGAACCTTTCGAAGAACTTTAAAATGTCACTATAAATAATTTAGATATATTAAGAAAATATTACATTAGTACCAAGCAGGCTAAATATTTTCATTTTTTTGGGGGGATTTCGTATGAGAAGTGAATTTTATATGTTAGTAAGTGAGTAATAAAGCTTCGCCAATGACATACAATAAATGAAAGGTCATAATTAGACAGCGGATCTTTATGCATTTATAGGAAAATTAAGTAAATGAAATTTAAAATTATTGGAAAATTCAAAAATTCTTCTGTATTAAAATCGATAAGGGAAGAAATAAGATTCAATTTGGTTTCTATTTCTTGCAATCGATGCAGACAATTTTTATTTTGCATAATCAGATGCAGATCCGCTGTCTAGTCATAATACAATAAACTTTTATGCAGATCCATGGTCGGGTTATTATTCATGGCAGCCATTGTGCATGTTTGCAAAATTGATGATTGTGCAATCGAGTGCAATCGAGTGCGCGTCGCACCGAACAAAGTTGTAAAACGTTTTCAATCCTACCTCGAAGACAAATTGCAAAAGTTCTTGCAGAATATACCGCTGACAAATTGCATTCTTCCTACGTTTCGTTGAAAGCATCGACAAGCAGCGAGCACGGGAGTATAATCAATGGAATAGTATCAACGGGGAATACAGTATATACAGGATATTTCTTTCTCAGTCTCTGTCAATCGTAGAACATAACATAACCGCCGAGGGTCGCTGCAGGACGTCCGTTTTCTGACCAGAAGCAATTTACTCGGTTGCATCGAGTGGCACGCAAGAACTTGCATCGTGCCTGTATTAATGCACGCGTGAATACACGCTTCTGTTTGACAGGAATAACCGGCGATAGCATCGTCGATCGTGCATGAAAGGAATTATGTAATCCACCTCTGAATATTCTTCGATCGGCCGCCGTTCGCACGGGGTTCTGTCCCAGGAATCTTGGCCATTTCGATTTTACATGTGCAACAGGATATTAGGACTGTCCAATCATATCGAAACATTGTCGTGTTTTATAGAACGTCTCTCGTGAAACAACCACCGGTAAAAACAAATTGAAATAGCGCGGCTAGTTTACCGTGAACTATCGAGCGAAATTATTCGAAGAATAAACGTATTTCTTGCACAACTATTCAGCGATTTTTCAATTGATTTGTCAGAAATGAAACAAAAAGTTTCTATCCATTGAGCCGGAACTGAAATAAAAGTTTGAGAATTTAAACAACTTTGCTTTGAGCATTTTCACTTCAGCTTTATAGAATTAGTTTTTATTCGGATTTATCGCAGATACAGGGTGACATAAAATGGTTTATCGAATGAAATAATTGCATTAGAGAGTAATAAGATTAAATCTACATTACTGAGAGCATTATTCTTGAATTTTTATAGCCAAAATTTCTTTCTCAGTGTGTGTAGAATAACATTTGTCATTTGAATATTATAATGAGTTGTAACTTTCTCTAAATTCAGCACACTGTATCTTATTTTTTACAGACAAATATTCATGCGCATAAATTATTTATTGCAACCATAAATACTTTTCATGAACCTAAAAATGCATAGTTAATGAATATCGAAAATTGCTCAGATATAAAAAGCTCAGATATTAATTGATTAAAACGTTATCATTGATTTTATGAAGTTACTTTTCAACAAGAGAGCTATTCAGTCGAATTTAGTATCATACGTTCGCATACTTTCTTCCTCCACTAAATAAATAAACTGGTCTCATATTTCCATCCACCATTGGACTGTCGCTGCAGCGTTTTTTGCAGTCATCCAATTCAGCGATGTTTCTTCGACCTCTTCTTCCTCCTCCTCTTTCACCTCTTCTTCTTCGTACTTCTGTTCCCTTTCGCGATTCGCCGACGTTTCGGAGATACAGCTCCTTGATTACTGCCAGATGTTTCTCGCTTCCGACCTTTCTCTCTTTTCTCCTTTCTCCAAATAAGAGGATCGAGCTTTTTTGCCGGTTTCGGGACGATTTCTTATCCGATCGAGACGCACAATGGCAACAGATCAACGGCAGATTTAAAAGCGCGCAAATATTTATTTTCTCGCCGATAATTTACATCCAGACCTTCACTTTTTATTGCGCATTATCCACGAATCTTGCTGTCCAAGAGAGAAACGTATTACAACAATCTCCGCTGAAACGATATATCAACTTTGATTGAAAATATTTTTATGTTAAGACAATGGTTGTGTAAATTGAATTCGAAAATTTTTGTCCGGGTAATGTTTGATTTAAGTGAAAGAACAGTCTCATTGTTATTTTGATTAGTGACATATTTTCTTTCACTATTTCAGTAGAATGCTATAAACAAATTTTAGGTGCCATTCAATGCTGCCAATGATAATTGTATATTTAGAAATGAATTGTCTTACTCCATCGTTAAAATCTCGTAGTTTTATATTCTGTTGAAATGTTATTTTAATTTCCCAAAAATTTCGAATGAGCTTGTTGTTTAACTACTAAATAACATACATATTTTTGAACAAAACAATAGTCACAAATGATAGCTTTGATTCAACATACTAGGAAATAAAAAAAACAATATTTCAATATTGAGTGAGATTGCTGCCAGTTTCATTTCTCTTTCAGTTTTAATAATAATCGTCTAAAATTCGAAGGTAGTGAGGGAAAATATGAAAAATCATTTAGAGAATACTTTAACATCTGTGACGTCATATAACGTCGCCAATTAGAAGCAAACTGACAATCCGTCTTCGTCCGCGAAGGGTAAAGCACGAAATATTGGTCAAGTATTTCTGTGGTTCGAACGTTTAAACAAATACAAAAAGCAAAATCGATGTTTTCTCCACACGCGACTGTGCCCCTAAACGGTTCGCAAATAGTGCCGCTGGATTCTGCGGTCTCACGATGCTCCCGTTCCACCCTGTCGGAGCCATCCATCATAAATCGCCAGCAGCATCCCTTTAATTCACCGGGAACAGGCCCCAGCGGTATGATTCTAAGCCGAACCCTGGGTCCAAAGAAATTCCTCCATTAAAAGGGAACAAGCGATCGCAGGAGTCGCCTGGGCCGCGGCTCGAGGAGGCAGGGCCGAAAAAAAATCCCTAGCCTGGGAGGAGACAGAATGATCAACCGCTTCTCGCAATATCTCTCGCGCGGCCACGGGGAATTTCTCAAACATTGTCCCGTCGATTCCCTCTGACAATGGTATTTCCATTCGGCCCGGTCCGGCCCGGTCCGGCCCGGCCCGGCCCGACAAACGTTCGATCAGCCGTGGCCCCATCGATCCCGGGCCCTCGGAGGATCCTCTCCTCCCCCTCGCCGCGGATCCTCAAAAAGGGCCGAGGATAAGTCGAGACGGGCACAGCGAAAGGGAAAGGTCGCGGTTGAACGGAAAGCGAACGCGAATTTCGTACAAGACTCTGCTCTCAGGATAGGTCGCCGGGGTCGGCCATGTTCCTCGACCCGGTCCCCGTGCTCCAACTTTTCGGCAAGAGAGAACCTCTTGCAACTTTATCGCGAACGCTCCGTCGTATTTTATCGCTGTCGATTGTTCCTCGACCGAGATCCGACTGTCCTTTTGCTGTTAACGTTTTTTGGCTTTCTGGAGGACCTCTCTCTTTCTTGTTGTTGAGGAGGGGATATCTGTTCGCGCAGTTTGCTGTATTGTCAGATTAATTCTTAACAGTAAACGTACTATTACCGGTCGAATGACCGTTTCCAGGTTTTGTGTTTTACTATCATTGAATTTGTAAATGATTCTGTATTTTAAAAACAAAATTAATAATTTTTTATTCGTTAGTAAAGTGTTCAATTTGTAGAAATACTTGGGTTGGGATGGCAAGAAAATAATCAATTTCTAAATATTTTTGATACTCACAATAAATTTTGATCAATAAAATATTTTAACCTCTCCGCAATCTCACTATCAAATGTTAGTTATCAAATGTCAAAGATTTAAACAAAAAGAAAAACTTGTCGCTATTTATTAGTGAAAACCGAAATTACTTTCTTGCTTACCCAATACAAATCAGTAAAGATTTAATCCAGTATAGTTCCACCGATTAGTTCGGATAATCGAGGCTCCACTATATCATGAATTAAATAAGTAAAAATAATTCGAATTGTCTCGTGTTCGGTGTCATTTCTTATTAATAAACAGACAAGTCGTATCCACGGGACTAGTATTGTTTTACATTGATGTCTATCCTTTTCTACGTTCGACGCTAGCCGGTGAAGTGGTTGTGCGCGCTGCAAGTAACGCAAATTATAGAAATATCGTGTACCTATAAAAATATAATTTTCCGCAAAGGTTATCTCTATCTTATTGCCGCATGCAACAATCGAAATGTTCGACAAGTAGGACGGAGGGACGGAATACAAAATGATAGTTAATTTCAGATGGAATTTTTACCGTGTTCAAGGTTGCGATAGGGTCCGATAAAAGTGGAAATAAATATTCCGGAGCCTTATCTGTAAGCCATTCTTTCATTTTGCTCCTGGCGAGACGACGCTGTTCGAGAGGAGGAGCCGAAGTAGGTGGATAATCTAACGGGCAGACAATACGCATTCCAGTCGTGTGTTTTGTCGACGGGACAAATTGCAACGCCCGTTAAACGATCGCTTTATGCCCGTGGCGGTCTTCCGCGGTGTCTCAAGTTCGTTCGCATGAACCGGCCGGCTATTTCCACCGATTCTAATTACGATTGGTCTCACCGTGATCAAAATCGCGCTGCAGTGGGTCATTGCCGTGCTGGCTGTAATTTCAGCAATGGGATCTGTCACTGAAAAATATGGCAATTCGTGTGTCAATTTTTCTTTCGCGTATTTCTCTTCACCACTGCCGGTTTTATATTTTTCATTTCACGATTATTGAAATTATATAGTTACTTACGTGGAAATTGATTCGATACATTTTTTATCCAAGCGATATTGAAATAAAAATTGCACGAAATCTAAATAATGCTTTGTCATTTTAACAAGTTGAAACATTTTATACGCTTTTAGTGATCGATAGGATTAGCGTTAAATATATTATTAAGGGTTGGAGAGAGTATTTTTTAAGGGTGGATTTCGCAATTATTTGAAATTATAAAGTTGCGTGGAAATTTATTCGATACATTTTTTTACACTAGCACATATTGCAATAAAAATTGCACAAAATTTAAATAAATAGAGCCTTGTCATTTGTATAAGCTAAAACATTTTCATACCTCGTATTTTTGTCTTGGTACATTTTTTATTTCCGATTGAAAGGATTTTAATTGACTTCCTAAATACATATACCTATTGTTATAAATAACATACAAAAGATTGATTCCCACGCACTGGTAGAAATCCTCCCGACTCCTGTACCGGAGGCTAAACTGATCGTCGAGCATTTAAGCGGGGAAACAAGATAACGCGAACTACCGGTGCCAGGGGGGGTCCATTTTGTCGTTAGCGTGGACCAGCGGCGTTTACACGGACGCCCATAATGTAACCGGGTCTTTTCCCATCAAACTTAACACAAGAACAGGAGGGTGCGCGATAAGTCACGGCCCTGTGCACAGAAAACTGAATTATGGCTCCCGTATTCGGAATCAGTCGCGGAACATACAGGGTTGCTGTTGCTTCTTTACCTGTTGCACAGTTCAGTCTTTCGTAGTTATTTATTCCTTCTCTGCATGTTCAACTGTCATGGATTTTAGTGAACATTTTATTTCATTCCCAAGCTAACTTTTGACATATCTAAATTGTTATCATATATAATATTCGCTACGAAAGGAGCCATTCCATTTCGACTTTCCAAGTATGCATATTGAAATAAATAACACTAATAAAAATTTATTTATTTGTGGACATCATCACATTATTATTCGTTTCATTCTCGAACAAACGTTTTAAGAGTAGGCATTTTTCATAATAAATACATGAAGTTGTCTTATGACCTTCAAAAACGTATGGTCCCATTGAAAATAAAAGCACGAGTCACCTTGAAGTCTGGAATCGTACATATCATAATTTGTCAGCGGATTTTATGCATTTGTAAAAGCATTAGAAGAATTTTAAAATACTGTTATATTATTTTCCACCTATTAAACGTATTAACAAAGATAATCAATTTCTATGCCGCTTCAGTTTGATGCAATCAGAAAAAAAATTGTATTATGCATAAAAATCCGCTGTCTAGTTATAATAATTTATGACTGTGTTATTCACGAAAAATTAATCAATTAATAGTACAATCAATAACAAGAAAAAAATTAATGGTTTACAAGATTTTTGTAAGGATCGCTTCGAATGACCAACGTGGCATTCAACGTGTTGAAATCGCACGCATCGGGTCAAGCAACCACGTGTGTCGTCTCTCCAGACAGGGATAGGCAATTTGCGTTTGGACTAGTTTGGCGCTGTTCGTCCATTTGACAAATCCTCGGTTCCAATTCGGCAATTTGGTGTTCCCCGGCGATTTCTCGTTTGCGACCGGCTAGACCATCCCACGATGTATAAATAAGGCAGTGAGTCAGAAGGTGTGCAGGAGGTGAGTCAACCGGCCACGAAACTGAAGCAGACTTTAGCAGACGCGTCGTCTTCCGTGCGGCCGGTCACCTTCGTCGGTCGCGTCGGCTCTCGTGACGTAAATATCCGTCCGTCCGGCGTCGCTCTGTTATCCTGTCGCAGCTCCTTGTCCGCGAAAGGGGGTGAAGCCAGGTGAAAAATATGGCCGACCGCCACGGACAAATTTAGCGGGAATATTTCATTCGTGTATGCAGCTGCCGCTGTTTTTCTGTTAGCCCTCCCCCACCTCCCCTCTTTTTTCGCTGCGGCGAATGCGAAACCTCTTTTCTGCTCGAAACGGGAATCGTCGTGATGCCCGGCGAGATTGTTGGTGGGTGGTACCCATTTCTTGTTCCTTTTTGCGTTTCCCGTGGTTTGGGTAGCGTTTACCTTTTTCTTTAAGAAACGTGGTGACTTTTTTAAAATTGGGTTTTCTTTTTAACCCTCCGCCTCAGCGATTTCTTTGGAATGTCGGATTTTTTATTGAACAATTAGGCGAAAATATCACCTGCATATCCAATCAGGGATTGTAATACTTTTTTAAACCTGTAATTAATTTTTAAACCTGTTTTCCACTGACGCAAACACTAGATTCAGCGCCGAGATCATTCAATTTGTCAATTCAATTCATTCAATTTCTCATGGTTAAAATTTGAAAAAGAAAATTTCTGTTCGGAACATTTGTCAAGATTTCGGTGTTTAATATTACTTTATATTAGTTCAAAATCATACTATGCTTGATCATTGCATTTATATTGAGTCCTTATTTGTAGGTCGCCTACAATGCTATTCAAGTCAATCTTACAGAAGTGAAGGTGACCTTTTGTGACCTTTCTTGACCTTGTAGTTGTGTCCTTTTTTGCCTTTTATAGTGACCTTGACTGTTCATCAAAATGAAGCCTTTTCAAAGTCGTAATGATGCAATTTTTGGACCGTTGAAAATATATCAAACCGCAGAGAGCGCAATTATTATAGCACGCTTCTCTAATATGTTACTGTCAGTATTTTTATTTATATTCTTTTGTTTTGTCATGAATATTGGTACTTCAATATATTTGTGGAGACACAGTGTATTAGCTAGAATGCAACAATTAATCTCGTATCGTGTCAGTATGGTATTAATTTCATGATAATTTCATAAAAAGAGTACAAATAAAATATAAAGGTGACGTCACGTATAAGAACAAAAAGAATTCGTGTTTGAACTAACCCTCGGCACCCTGTCAGAGGTACCCTTGATCTTCTTTGAACCTCAGATTTATTGATCAGGGTGAAACTTCTGGTCTTCATCGTGGCCATACGCTCCTATCACTTTTATGGTTGCCTTCTCCTCAGGGACCTTTATACACGCATCGTAATCAAACCGCAACAATTTCAGTATACCATTCCGTATGCTATTGCGCCGGGAACGAGTTTACAACATAACTACGTCCATAACGCACGAAACAGCAGGAATATTTCCATCACTAAAGACTATACTACCCAACCCTGTATAAAGTTTTACGATTCATTTCACAGTATGTACAACCTCCCCGAACTTCCCTACCATTACACCATTTACCAGAATTATCTGACACACCGGACGTCTCGGAGACATAACACACAATGCTACCGATTACCTTTGTTGATATCGAATGCTCGATGAAATCGAATATCCAATAGTAAACAGTAAATAGTCGATTTTATTTTATCGCGCACGTAATTTCGAAAATATGCAACATGTTCTTTAAACGACACCTAATCGAAACAGTATCTTATTTCAAGGCTTACTGAAAATGCTTCATTTCCGAATATTTTTATGTCAATCTGATTATGTTACACCGTTTTTACACTGTTTATTTATCCTTGAATAATGGAGTACTATATTTTTAAATGGTTTGTACGTAATTATTTGTTAATGGTATGATATTTATTTATTATTCAAAAATTATGCATATCCTTGGAAAGGTGATTCCTGAGATCATTTGAAGTAACTTTTTCCTTTGCGAAAATGTTCTGCGAGGCCTTGTTAAGGAGTTATCAACGAAAAACATGGGCCAATCAGAGCGCGGCTTCTGCTGATGGAGGCGTGGCGTTGGCGGAGGTAGTCGCGCTCTGATTGGTCCGTGTTTTTCGTTGATAACTCCTTAACAAGGCCTTGGAGAACATTTTCACAAAGGAAAAAGTTATTTCAAATGACCTTGGGAATCCTCCTTGTCATGGACACACAACATTTTTTGGACACTGTATTTCTATCTATAAAATATTCAAGTTCCATTTGTACTGAAGAAATGCAATCTTTCTTAAAATTTAATAAATCCTCCGTTTAAAAATTGAAATTCGTTTGAGCTGTAGCATGTTAAATTTTTATCAATCAAATACTCTAACGAAAAATAGAAGTGAGTTAATGTTTAAATTATGAAGTAATATTTGTAAGTAACCTTGTGTTAACATGATTTTAATCAGAATTTATTTCACACTATATTACTGCAATTCTGATTTTACAAATTTAATTTGGTACAAAGCATACCAACTTTATTATACTAGATTTTTGGTACACGAGCTGCAATTTTCTTTTTATTATTAGAAAGGTCCCCTCCGATTAAACATTAACCCCGTTTCGTAACGCACGATTGCACAATTAAATCAGCAAAAAAGGGAGCGCTGGTAAATACCACTGGCCGAAGTTCTCCGAGCCGTTTAGCACGTGGCAACAATATTTTCCGAGTTTAATAAGTTTACGACGGCGTTTAACACGCCACTCCCCGCGACAATACATTAATCCGCGAAGCGCGCGACGCGGTGCCATAACGGGTCGATTTTACGGCAAATTACAGTCTCAAATGAGCTCACCGTTCGCCAGATCTTAATCCGATTTGTCATGCTCCCTCGTAACGCGCGATTTAACGCGCAATCCTCGGATAGAAACTCGAGGGATGAGCGGATTAACGCGAATCGGTGGGTCCGCGTGTGGAAAGTAGCACGTGGAAAAAGAAATGGCGCGTCCACGGGCAAAACTCGGCGATGGCGGATCGTAAAACGTCGCGCGTTTGTCTGCCATAACAGACCGTGGGACATTTTATTTATTGTGAATTAATGGCGTCGCCGCTGAAACTGTGGTAGATCGGCCGACGCAAAAAAAAAGTCGAAAGGCGTCCCGCGAAATTAACGCTGGTTTAAAACGTGGCCAATGAACGCGCAATTAGGCTTGATAATTGGGTCCCTCGATTGCTGAGAAACCCCTCGTCGACACACATGTCGCTGCCGGTGGCCTCCGAAACGCTACTGAACTTCATTTTCTGTGAACAGTTCGCGTAGCAATCGGTAGCAATTTGTTTATTTTATAATCCTGTTTCGTGCGGGTTCGAATTTTTATTCTATTGGCAGTGTAAAGACATTAATTACTTTGTGCATTTTAGTGATGAGTCTCTCACTCATTATGTTTCTCATTCTCACACAATTTGAATGATGTAAACCTGAAAAAACAACAGAATTAAAAAAATATGAAAATTCATCCAGAAACTATTATCAATTGTAGTCTAATAATCTTACTGCTTTTGTAATTCAACCCCTTGTTTTTCAGTAATCCTGCACGGCAGTTTAAAAAACAGTTTCGCGACAAAATTTAACTAAAAAAATAACACTTTTTATAATTCAACCCCTTGTTTTTCAGTAATCCTGCACGCCAATTTAAAAAACAGTTTCGTGACAAAATTTAACTAAAAAAATAACACTTTTTATAATTCAACCCCTTGTTTTTCGGTAATCCTGCACGCCAATTTAAAAAACAGTTTCATGACAAAATTTAACTAAAAAAATAACACTTGTATTTAAAGACTATCCGTTTGCATCCCGAAAAGACCATTCCCACATATCCAATAGATACACAAAAAAAAAATTGTTTGCATTATCGAGAAGCCGCCCACTTAACTTTATTCCCATAATGTGACAGGCCGTAAAATTAATTCCTCTTCGCTTCCGTATTCCCATCGGCGAGCGTCAGGTTCAGCCCGACGCAGCAGCGTCTCTGGCACAAAAATGGTCAACCGGCTTTCTCCGAAAACCCCGGTCGGTTCCCCAGAAGTCTTTCCATATCGGTTCCCCTAAAATACGGTCGATCTATCCTCGCTGGTTAGCTCTGGATGCAGCCGACCCGAAATGACCTCATTTTCGCTTAAGAATAACTCACGTGGTGGCTGGTTGGTCGGTTGGCTCGCTGGTGAACGATGCATCGTCCTCGAAAAATTTATCGGCAGCTTAAACAAAAAGTCCGAAGGTGGAGGGGGAGTGAAACGGTAAAGTGCACCGGCGACATTGAAACGCAATCCCTCGACAAAAGGAATCCATATTTCCCTCTCTGGCGTTCCGAGCTCCCGGCTCTCGGTTACAATGGAAATGCATTAAGCATTACGGTGGAATATTGCAATCGATAAAATAGTGGTATATTGTTTTAATTTACGGTGCCGTTCCGCCACGAAAGATACGGTCCCGACCGTTATGGCGCCGCTTGTCAGCGCACTCTTTGAGCACCGGGAATTTCCTGCGTGCACACGTGCGTTACACGTTTCCGAACAATAAAGGTCAAACGCTCGGCGAACAGTTTACGGCGGCCCAGGCCAGTTTCCTCGGGTCACTCGTAAAGTTTGACGGAACCGTAAAGACACGGACAACATCCCTCTGCCACCGAGGACACGTTTCCCCTCGGGGGAAAACCGGTGATTTTTTTCTACCACCCCGGGAACACACGGTGGCCCTTGAAAGTATCCATGGGGGCGGGACGGACCTTTTACGTGGACCGGAAAATCCATGGGATCAAGTGCACCCCTATCGAGTGTACAGACGATATCTGTTATCGTTCCCGGGAGCTCAGATGAGTTAACTGATTTCTAAGCTGTGCACGCGCTGAACCGATGCGAGAGGTATTTTCTTTACAAATGCAATTTTAGATAATAATAGTCGGGTAAAAAGACGATAACTTTGTTAACACTATTTCTTGTTTTTTTTCCTGTATATTCGAAGAAATAGTTTTATTTCCCTTCAACGCGTCTTTGCAGCCTCGATCAAACTTTTGTTTACAATTTTTGTGGGTGACGCAAGTGAAAGTTACATGAAAAATTATCTATCGATAGTAGTTATCGCTGAGGACGTTGAGCAAGACACGAAGCCGAACGAGCTTATCTAAAATAAGGGACGGTGACATAACTGTCAGTTTAAGATTTTATTGTTTCGTTTTTTATCGCCAATTGTGTGTACTGTATTCAGATCGAGGGCCATTGAATATTAATCATTCGTGTAATCGATTCGGACAAGTGTTCTATTCATAACAAAGTAAATATCTTAGATAATTCTACATACTGTGACCAACCACAATTTAAATTGACTAAATGAATCCTTCCGTGCTTCAACTCTAATCTTAAAAATAGAATTTGAATTCTTTAATTTTGGAGTTGAAGACAATATTTTGAATTCTTTAATTCTAGCGTTGAAGATAATACAAATTTTAATTCTTTGATCCTTAGGCTACTCCGAGTCGCCACTAAAAATTGCTGTACTTATATTATTAAGTATGTTGGTATCTAATCTAAACATTTAAATTTCATATCCGTAAAATGAAAATTAATATAGAATAGAATTATTCTAGGTTGGAAGAAATGTTTAATTTTCAAGTTAAAATAGCTCCGAGTGCAAAGGGATAATTCTGGTGTTAAAGATAAAACATTTTGCGTCGATAGGTGTAGAAATGAATTTTTTATGACAGAAATGGGTGGGTGAAATTTCAAACAATTGGAAGATTGAAATAAATTTAAAATATCGATAAGAAAAATATATTTGGTTCCTGTGTCTTACGATTGATGCAAACATTTTGCATAACGTCCACAGTATATTAATATTGTTTGCAACCTTGTTTGTTGTGACAATATTCTACCAGGGCAGTCTTTCGAAATCGATTGACAACGTCCGAAAATTTCTCCCTAAAAGCTCATCGAGTTTTTACCCAGGCGGCACGCAAAAATGGCGCCGGGTCACTTTTTAATAAAATTAATAAGGAATTCATTTCCGTGGCTAATGCTCGGAAACATTTGGATATTTCTCCGCGCACGTAGCCGCGTGTGGAGTCCTTAGGGCCGGTCTTAATTGCCACCGTTTGTATTCAGTGGCGGCAGCGTCGAAAAATCGAGAAGAAGTCCGTCCGGGCGACGGACGTTGCATGTCCGAAAAAAAACTTGTTGTATCGTCCTCTCGCGCCGAATCGCCGCGAAGTGGCCGGCTGAAGACATTAAAGGAACTGTACCATTAGTCAGGTTTAAGTTCTTTCGAGTGGTCCTTTTAATGAAGAGCGAACGCGCGGATACGGGTCCGGTCGCAATCACCGGCGAAGAATACGGTCGTCGTAGTCTGCTCGAAACGATTATTATTCGACTTCTTTCGGCCCGTTCGCTCTTCTTTCCGAGCGTGCGCAATTAAACGAACTTTTCGCCGCGATTCGCTCACCCGACGGCGAAGAAAACGCACCGGGAACGTGTCATTATCTGGTTTTAAAGTCTTCCGGGCTGGCTGAGAACGAGCAAATTGCCCGCGGTCCCATACGCCGACCGTTAAACTCGGACGGAATGGCCGATTAAACGATTGATCCGCGGAGAATTCGCGCTTCGATCAATGCCGAACAAGATTACCAATCTCTAACCGTGTACTCTGGATTTTCATTAAAAAGAAAACGATTTTCTTTAACCCCCTATGTCGATAAGGTGAAATGTCCTAAGCCCGGACAGCATCTTTTGCTACACTTAATTTTACCGTTTTAGATAAACAAATTTTTTAAGTTTTAATATAAAATTTAGATTTTTTAAAGTAATTTAACATTCCATAATCATTGCTTAGATTAATATTTTAATTGTAGTTACGAGAATAATTCTAACCTATAGTTGGACATATTAAATATTAATTATTATTTAAGTTATGTCTGATTGCCAATTTATTTTAAAATAGCAGTACTATTATGCTTGTCTAAGGGCTTAAATTATATCTTTTTTTCTAACAAAAGTTCAAACTATAAATGATACACATGAAAATAGACCTTTTTGTATACTGTTTTTAACACAACTGTTAAACAAATGATGTCTTAATCAAATAATATTCACACCTACATGATGCACTTTATACTGGGTTGGAATGAAAGTTAGTAGGGTTTCTAACTTTCTCTCTGTACACAGGGTGCACCCCAGAATGATAAAAACAGAAATAAAAAGTTGACGAATGGAAATTTCCCAAAGATTTTCTAGGAATGCTATCTGTGACATGTTTCAAAATTTTTAAATATTATACATTCATCTTTGAAAAATCAATAAAATTTCACGAATTTTTTCTTTACATAATGCTCCAAAAATGTATGGAGTCCAATGACACCCCTGTACAAGGTTAACATTAAAATGACAGTGTACAGAGAAGGTTAAATGAAAATTAAAAGATAAAATTAAGATATCTATTCCTGGATTTAAGACTCCTGTTTGGTTCCTGTGTTCAGCAATTCTCGCGAACAATTTTTATTTTGCATAAAAATCCGCTACCGATAAAACATTTTTATATCAAACAAGTACTGTAATAACGAACAATCTATGATTGTTACCGAGTCATCCGAGGTACGTTGAACAACGCCACTACCTGAACCAACAACATTGATTGTATTTCTCGTTTAATAAATTATGCTCCGTAAAATCGAGCAGTATCAACAGCCAATCGAAAAGAAAAAAGAACAGTTCCCTATCACGATCGTAACACTTCGCGTTCAGCGATGGGAAAAGAGCAAGAAGATCAAACTGTCGAACCCGATGTTCACCTCTTTGCTCTTTTCAGCATTCTGTGCCGCGCGCAATCATCGTCATCATCGCGTCGATCATCCGTCGATTCTTTAATATCGCGATCGAGATACATCTTGTAGCTCGTGTCAAGATACAAGATCGATTTACTTAAACCGGCTCGGTCACGATCGATCCGCGAGCAGCTGGAACCCTGTGATAATCCCGAGTATCCTGGCTTCCTTCTTCGTTTACTCTTCATTGGCGTTTCTCTTCTCCCGCCATCACGCTCCGCTCGACGAAGCGCATTCAAAGGGTTCGCTAAGGACTGCTTTATTTGGAACGTCCGATAACTAAACTCATTCTTGTACTTCTTTGCCGCTGTCCGACGCTATTGCGCGTCCCGTTTCGGGGATATTTTATCTTCTTCCCGTTTCTTCTAGCTAGTTTCTAAGCTTTATTCTTTTATTTAAGCTTAATAAATGAGACACTACTACTTGTGAAGAAAATAAACTTTTGGATTAATGGCAAAATGAAAAATGTAAAACTGGACTTCCGACCAACGAAGCTTCATTCACCGTTGAACAAAAATATTTTTATTGAATAGTATACCACGTAAATCGAAGTGCTTAAATTCTAAAAGGCTGTTTCATATGAATCAAGATGTTTTTCCTTTGGAAACACGAAACCACAATGGCGACTCAATTCTAAATCCCCAAACGGACTCGTTGCTCGAGTCAACACTAATTCCAAGACCCTTCCGTTCGAGAACGCAATAAAGGTCTTTCACAGATCCTCAAGCCATTAAATTAAACTAGCGTAATGGATAAATTGCGCTATAGTCTGACGGGTGATCTTCTTTTTGGCGTATCCGTCGCCGATTCTTCTCCGCGTACTGTAAAACGAACGCACAATACAACATGCGTATTCTTATACAATACTGGAATTCTTTGCGCATTTATGGCATTTATAAATTGGTAAAATACAAAAAGGTGGTTGTATTAAATAAACTTAGTAATACATGTGATTCAAGTTGTATTATAATAAAATGTTTTGCTCAATCCACAATTCTGACCGACTGAAATTTTTTCAAAAATTTCTTCTCACATCATGTACTAAACTAATTGATCTAACTTCTCAAAAAAATTCAAATCAGTATCGTCCAATATTTAAAAAAGTCGTCGTTGTTTAAGACGAAATGTTTAAGTTGTTTAAGATGAAATTTGTAGACATTTAATTAAATTTAATTTAATTTCTACAAATTTCATCCTTTAATTTAACCCCAATTTAATTTTTACAAATTTAATTAAATTTAATTTAATTTCTACAAATTGCATCCTCGACGACCTGATATATAGAAAAGAATGAACATTATTTCTAAATTAATGAAGAAATGTTTCACGGTCGGTAGACAGTGCAATTATTAATTGTCTATTAGCGTAACATTTACGCAACCCCGTCGTAATCGCTTTATCGAGTCGAACTGATTGTTGATCAGGGATCACGGCCACCCATAGGAAATCTTTTCGTCCGGACGTGCTACGGCGGCCAATTTGAACGGTCACAATAAATCAAACGCGAACAGGGCGACGCTGGCTTAATGCAGATTGCGCTTATATGCAGATTCAGGGTAGAACAAACGCGTCGCATCGTCGCGTACGCGGGCCCGGTAACATTTTAATCGGTTTCCAAGGTTAGCTCCGTGTAAACGAGCCCTAACGAGCGGGTCGCTGATTCCGAATGCACGCGGATCGTGTGCTTCTCTCCGCTGCCGGAGCACGCAACATTGCATTATTAATTGCGAGCCAATTAAGGCGCGTTACAACGTTACATCGTTTTACCACGCGAGTCTGGTGCGCGAGCGAGAGCTCACTGAAAATTGAGCCGAGAAAGCACCCGCCGCTCCGCGGTGTCGGTGATTAACGCCTCTGGAACTGCGAATATAGAAACGGAAACCGCGGTTTCGTGCGAAATCCCCGCAGGAAAATGCTCGACCGAAATCGCGATCGCGTTTTATGAATGTTTTTCGAACGTCTTTCTGGTACTATCCCATTCGAAACGTGCCAAGTGAAATGATATTGTGTAGGATCACAGACGTTAATAAATAATACACCGACGAACACGAAAATAATATAATATTTAATAAGAGAAATTTAACATCCGAATCTAAGAGCTTATATTATCTTTTTTTCTAATTTTTTCTAATTTTCGTATTAAACATTATTTTATTTCAACGTGTTATAAGTAGACAGCGGATCTTTATGCAAAATAAAATTCTGTTATTTAAATTACAACAAACTGGAGTGAAATAGAAATTTATTTCCTTTCTTAATATGTTTAATAGGTCGAAAATAATATAACAGTATCTTTAAATTTTTCCAATATTTTTACTGCTGTAAATTATACCTACTAATTTTTGCCATAAATGCATAGACATCCGCTGTCTAATCATAAGAAATGACACGTTCGAAACGTCAAGGGGTTAAAATTGTATTCGAATCATCAGTATACTTCATTATTCAAAATTGTGTGGATTTATCCAAAAACTCGCGTATGGAAAAGCAAAAAGCTTTTTTTATTTCGTACGAAGATCCTCAACATAATGAATGAATCATGATTGTCGAATCTGGTGGCTCGACGCGAATCTGAAAAATGAAAGCGGAAGTTATTTCTGAGTCAACCCAACACCTGGTGCGCCACCGTTTAATCGTAACGGTGAGTAAGGATGAGTAAGATGGATGACGAAAAGAATTAAGACTGCAGAAATAATTCAGGGAACTAATGATCGCCTAAGTGCTCCCGACACTCATCAAGTATAAATCTGAGATTATGCATTGAAAAAGGTGTTTCCACCGAGCAAAATCAATCCCGGCGCAAAGTTCTCGTACACACAATGATCAGCGGATTACGTCAACCATCTGTACTTGACCAGGCAGCCACTCTAGCAGCTGATGACCTTAATATTGCTTCGCATAAATATGTGCGCGTAACAAGACGCACTTTGCGTCTCATCGGGCACAGAACCTTCGTGTTAGGATTTCCTCGAAACTCGTAACGCGCGATCTCATTACGAACGGTGTGCTCCGAGCACAATAAATTAAATTAATCATAGAATTCGCGGAAATTTCACGGAGACGCTCAATCCTGCCTCGTTGCCGAGATTCGTGACTCATGGCGTGCCAAACTCGTTAGGGTTCAACGCGAACTCTGCTGATTTCGTGATGTCGTGGGCTGTAATCGTTGCGCTCCGCGAATTATAGTTCCGTGTATTAAGTATGACATATATTAAAACATAGTGAGACAATGTGCAAAAGTATCGTTTCGTTAAGCAACATTTTCTATTTAATTTCATGAAATATAAAATTATTCACTCTTTAAAACTGATTGAAAATTACGATTAATATAAAATCCAATTATTAAACGTGGCTACTGATCACTACATAATCAGTAATCATTGACTAATAAATGAGAAAGGAATTTGTTCGTGATTGCTTTATTAATTACTAATCGTGAAATGATTATATTTTTGATTTAATCTTTACTTTTGCTGTAGTAACAACACTGTGAACATTTAAAAAAATATATATATTTTACATAGAAAATCCTTAGAACAAGTTACTCATTTTAGTGTAATTTGCTTTCAGTAGAACTTTCAACGTACATTACATTACAGATCTGTATAAAATAATCATTGAATGATTTAAAAATTACCGATTAATGATCAGAAATTACAGAAGGTAATTATGATTACTGATTTATTCCAACGGTGATCGGTGATTACAGTTACTGTGATTACATTAAATAATCGATTACAAAACAATTGATTACTGCCGAACTCTGCCTGCTGTACAAGACCGACCGCATTCGAGATTGCAATTCCAGGGCCTGGAGTCGCGTCTTCGCGTCGAGGCGTGACAAAGTGCGTGTAAATGCGATCTCAATCGGCGGTTGAAGTATCCGGTTCCCAGAGGAGATCGAATCGAACGAGCTCTTAACGAGTCGACCGGTCGCGGCCGGGCCGTTACGTCCAATTGCGACGGCACGGTCATTAACGACACGAATTCATCGGCGGCGACGTTTCAACTTTAAACGGTCCTCTGTTTTATATGTTCGCAGGCTTGCGCCCCGAGGTACATCTGGTTCTCCGTCTCCCAGTCGAAGTACGACTCAGAGGACAATCGATGGAGCAAGGAATCGACCGCAGGGAATCGACGGGAACCTGTCGGCACCTGTTGGGTCGTCAGCGACAGCTTCAAAGAGTCGCAGGAATTTTCACCCTGCCGTACGAGTAAGTTTCCTACTATTTGAATTTTTCATCTTGTAACCTGGGTGGAGACGCGTGTCTTCGGGAACTTTGACAGATTTAGGGCAGTCAGAAGGGATGATTTATGATGATTGAACTCGTGCATTTATGACAAAAATTAGTAGGTGCAATTTAAGACAGTGGAAATATTAGAAGACTTTCAGAATGTTAATATCTTATTTGCAGTGCGTTAAAATTATTAGTGAAAAATATAAATTTAGCTCCAGTGTCTCAACTATTCGATCCAAACAAATATTTAATTAAATATTTAATTAATAGATGGATTAAAGAATATACTAGACGTCAATTTATGACGAAAATGAGTAAGACAAAACAGAATAAATTATTCAGAGGAGAAATGACTTTCCATTTTCTAATGACCTAATCATTACGCTATTCCCAACCCGTGGAAAATATTAAAAACTCAAGTTCGTGAAATTCCTAGCTCTCATAATCGACTTAGAAGATCTTTATTTCACATAAAACCGTGCAAACTATGAATTACTTTACAAAGCCAGCAAGTTCTCAACGCTGGTTGCTCCCAGTCCGTTGTTTTGGCACTCGAATCGAAACCGGGTCCTCAGAATTTATAGAACACGCCTCGGTGGCGTCCCCGTTCCGAAATTAGCTCGGTTTTCGAGAAAAAGGGAGAAAGAAATCGGGAAAAGATTTTTGTCAGTCCGACTACGCTCCGCGCCTCTCGAGTGCTATAAACAGTTGTAAACAGTTCGGCCGTGTTCTTTCCCTACGCGAGTGTTCCGAGGATGGCGGTGTCGTTTCTCTGGAGGTAGGTAAATCGCTCGTCCCTTCAGGAATCCCGAAGGGCAAATTTCCTCCCGAGGACGACATGTGGCCGTGTCCTCAAACTATGGTGGCCATAAATACGCCCGGTAACAGGATATTTCCTGGCGTCCATGTAGGTCCGGCCGTTTAATCACAAAAGACACGTCGATTTTCGGCGGCCCTGTGAACGGGTGCTTGTTTCACGATGATTTAGAGAGCTACTCGGTTCGAATCACCTGTTCCAGTATATCTCGACTTCGTGAGCACAGAGGCGATCATGACGACCGGGATTATGGTCTTAAATGACGCTCTTGTCATTCTGTTCCGACAGTTCACTGATACAGTGGTCGAGATTTTCATATACCACCTCGTAGCATGTTAAGAAAAATCGATATAACTTAAAAATATATCCTATTTATAAAAATGAAAGTGAAACTAGATAGTAAGTATATTTTTATACTTACACAGTACTCCCATTGTTAAAGATAAAGGATTATATCAGCTGGAATTATGGTAATTTCGCTGGAATTCTTAATAAAATGTCAACTATCACTGTAATAATCGAAGCTATACGCAACAATCAGAAATAACAATCAACAAATCATTTGTAATCGAAGAAGTGATCACGCATAGTCAGTCTCACAACGATAAACTATGTTGATTACGATTGAAAACAGGAAAATTTTTAGTGGACCTATGGAAATTTTCAAATATTTTCTAGGAATCCTACCTGTGTAAATTTGATTTTCAGTAAAAGCATATAAATTTATCAAGCTTCAAAACACAATCAAAATAATCGAACGTTCGTCTGTGTTTTTCACGTAAATAGTTGCATGCATTCTACTCATATGTTAGTAAAGAACGTCGAAAAAATCGATGACTGCTGTTCTGACTCACTACGTTCATTCATAAATTCTCCGCGAAAATAGTTACGCCATGCCTTTCCTTTACATGCATGACTAATGCAAGCATGTTTTCCAAATTCGATCTCCTATGTGTAACTCTCACCATTTATCAAGGAAATATAAAATATTCAAGAAAATAATGACCAAAATATAATCGTTAAAAAAAAATGCACTACTAAGTGTAATAGTGTATTAATTATGAAAACATATAACGTATTAACAGCACATTGACGTATTAGCATTAGACACATTAGTAAATTCGTCTATTAATAATTATTTCCATGAAACACCAACTCTGCAGGTCTCGTTAGAGTCGAATAATGCATATTAGTTAATTTGAAAACTGTTTTCATTAGTGTTCCCTAAGCAACAATAGCTTCTGCTCGACCACTAGGCGTCGAACTACGAATACATTCTTTTCTTTCTCGCGATAATGTCGTCCGACGATAAGCCGGTTCAGAATGCAATGCATTTTTCTGTTATCTGGTACTTATCGCCAGTAGAGCAGACTTACCGAGCAGATTTCGGAAGTTATTTATGTGTAACGCAGTATCTTGTGTCTCCCACGTTGCTCGGATGCTTTCGAATCCTTTCCGGTCCATTATACTTTCTGACACAGGTTGATGGTTTTTCTATCTGCAATCGTTTGCACTTGTCTTCAATTTTGAGAAAAATTTTTATTTCTTCACTATCGGACGCTCTTTAAAAAACCACAACTCTTTTGATATTCGACCATACGATTTGAACTTTTTCGAGAAGGTAGAGGAATTAGAAACATGAAAAGAAATTTTTGAAAAAATTGCAACTGTTCGGAATTGTAGAGACAATACTAGAAGTTTTTTATGTGGGACTATATAGAAAATTTAAAAAATACGTTTTGTAGATCTCTGTCAATTATGTGCATTGTAAAAGTTTTATCGAATCCTTAGATTTATTGCAGTTGGATGCCGAAAATTTTTATCGTGTTTAAACGTTTGCAGCTGATTGCAACCTTGACCGGTTTTGATGAAATTTTCAGAATAAGTTTAATAAGCCCGTACAAAAAAGTTGCAAAATACAACTTTTAAAAATTCTATTCACGTTACGTAACAGACCAATTGTTCTACTTCTAAAAAAATCCAAGTCGTATGGTCCAATATTGAAAAAGTTATCGTGTTTTTAAGAATGTCCGAATATTAGTGGGTCACTGTACCATTAACATCACAAAATTTTTCATTTGTCCTTTAATTTGACTAATTAATTTTTTAATTTATTGTGTGAATGTGTCTTAAATGTTGATAATTTTTATCTATTATCACTCAGTGAACAAGTTAAAGTTTTTCTGGTCCTTCGTGTCTCGAATCTCCCAAGTGATCGTAAAATAAATGACTACATACTTATTGTTGAAGAGAGAAGGAGAAATGTGTATACATAGAGTGGCGCAACGTTTAAGAATGTTTCGTCACAGGGTATACGAATCGTAACACTCATTACATCCGGTGCTGACTCGCAGGCCACAGAAACATCCTTTTCCTGTAACGAAAGTATGTCCCAGCATTTGGTAAAAGACAAATCCTGCGTGTGCACGCGTTCATGGTGCATTCCAGGCTAATGCATTTCCTGCGACGCGACGCGACGCGTTGGCTCCGCATTTCTTCGCGAATTCCAAGCTGGCATCGAAAGTGTATTCACTGAAATCGGAGTAATAAACAAGTGAAGCATCCTAGCAATTTACACTTTTGAACGAAAGGATTAGAATAACTGAAATTTTAAGCTACAAGGCTAAAATATAATAAAATATTAATTTAACAATTGAAAATTATATCTCACGTGTGCACATTATAGAATTTGTCTACTATTGTGAACTATATAATTTTTATTCATTAAATTAATGTCACATCGTGTTAAACACTAGGAGCAATTTAATTAACTGTCAAGTTACAATCTTTTTAACAAGATAATTAACCCGAAATATTTTATTCTGAAAATGCAAAAACTTTTATTTATGTAATTTATTTTCATACCAACCAGTTAAATATTATCGAGCAATTTAAACTAGTATTGTGTAAATTGTTCGCCGTTACATTACACGAATGTAAAAACTTTTATTTATTTAATTAATATCGTACCAACCAGTTAAATATTAATGAGCAATTTGAACCAGAATTGTGTAAATTGTTCGCCGATGCATTACACGAGCCAACATTGCATTCGCGTACATAATTGACATGAATAAACCATGTAAATTTTCCATTTGTGTTCATGTTAACTTGATCACCCGTTACACACGGTCTAAACTGTTAGGTTTGATAGAACAATAGTGAGATAAACATGGCCACAATCCGTCATAAAATCGTGATATCCTCACGGAAACGATTCGGACCGACGATGTGTGAGCTCATCGTCCACAAATTCCGCGATGAGAGCGAGCAATTAAACAATTTGTAGGAGGCAACGTTTGCTGTCGCTTTTCCCAAGAATCGCGGCGAGGTTTTAGCTCGCTGTCCGTGAACACGTGATGTCGTTTATCATACACTTTATCAGCGAAAGTTCTCTCTATTAAGTAACTAATAAAAGGCTTGGACGAACAGCTAGGAAATTCCTACTTTTTAAGCGATAATTGTGAAACATACACAAATAACATGAAAATTATTTCTTTTTTAGTGTTAGAATAATTTTCAAATCATAGGTATTGGTAAACAAGATCAAATAAAATTCATTAAAAAGCATTCCAAATTAATATCAATATTTGCAGATCAGTTTGAGGACTCTTACTAATAGATTGCGAATTTTATGCATTTTCGACAAAATTATGTGGGTAAAATGAAGAATTTAAAAATACTGTTTTATTATATTGAGTTTATTAAAATTATTGAGTAACAATAAATAGAAATAAATATTCAACTACTGTTTCTTATTATTGATGCAGACAATTTTTATTTTACATTTTATTTTTAAATGTATTTTGTTATGTCAGAAATTGAGAGAAACAGTTTTTATACTTTCAATACGTTATTTCAACAGTTCAATACGTTACCGAAAAATAGTTCCATTTTCCTTTCTTAATTTCATGATAATATTTCTTACATTTTTGATAAAAAATTAAGCAAATTAAAACAGTAACAATATTAGAACAATTGCAAAATACTATTATATTATTTTCAACCTATTAAACCTATTAAACAAAGAAAATAAAATTTTAATTCACTCCACTTTGTTGCAACTGAGGTAAAAAACTTTTATTTTCCACAAAAACTTTTCTGTTGATAAAACATAGATTTTCCATTGCTGTAATTCCATGTGTACCTACATATTCAGAAAAATCAGAAGTGCTGTTAATAAGTTGATGAATTTTGTTTTTCAGTATAAAATATTCGAATAATTAGTGTAATCGATAAAAAATTGAATGGTCATCGAAGGATACCGGTGTCATTTATTGCAGTGGGAATGGCGCCTCGCTGAATTTTGAATCCAACTATAGCCGTAACCTCGCTTGATTGCTGTTCAGTATCGCGTTGCTCATTGTTGCCTTTTCTGGAGAGAATCGCCGTGCACGTTCTTCTGTCTGCTTATCTGTCTTCGAGTAACTGGCATCCATTTGTCGGCGTTTACAATGTCATAAGTATAATTTCCTTCACGGAACGGAGTGCATGCTCGGTTTCACAGCTGCGTACTATATTTGCTGGCACTCCATTCTCATTCTCCGCGTCCTTCGATCTCGCGAATTGCACAGCGGTGGAATGCTTGATTTTTAATTGACTCATTCTTCGACGATTTTGAATTATTTATGAGAGCTCGAACCGTTTACACGACGCTCCTTTCATGAACATTTTCGGAACGGTGGGATCGTGAAGTAAATTCTGGTCTGTTGCAATTTTTTAATATTACATATACAATCACGGGTCACCTGACTGGTTCTTTTATTTTACTGTTATTGAATTTGCAGAGCTGCATTCATTGGAGATTACCGAATAAATTCCTTTTTAGTGCAAAATATTCGATTAAATTCAATATTGCAATTTTTGTAAGCTGACGAATACGATATTGTCATTTTTGTAAAGCAACAAATACCTGTTATTTTTAATGTTCGGTACGTGTAATGTGAAACTGTTTTCAGAATTTATTCACTTGGGATTTTTATATTCGCTTTTGTGCTTCGTTTAAATTATGGTTAGACATGTTTTCTATTATGAAATTACTAATAATAATTTTTAAATGGTTTTCTAACACGTTTTAATCAGTTTTACAATTTTTTTCAATTCTTGTACGCTCCTCAAAATAGAGCTATTTTATGTATTAACACTAGGTTTATGGGCACTGTCAAATTAACGGATTCTAATATTTTTAATTTACGAATATTGAGATTGTGAAGATGCATTTATAAAAAATATAGCTAAAAATTTGAATGAACTTATTATTTCTATAAAATAATATGAAATACTCACTTTTAATGCTTTGTATTTTCCTATGAAAAAATTTGACAGATTTGTTTGAAATACAAACTCATGAATAAAATTGGCCGAGTTAAAATGTAGAATAAAAATAGCGAGAGTCACCAGAGGATCATCTACGTAATTTTTGTTTCATAAAATGAGAGGTGTTCGATTCTGCGTACAAAAATTAAACTATATTTAGAATAAATGTTGAAGTAGATGTTGGAAAAAGTTTGCTATAATTTCATTAATCGTATAATGTTCTTTGTTACATTCTGGTATATCGGTGTACGTGCTTCACCTGCGCGAGAGATGTACGCCACGAAACGTCTGCAACCACGTAACTTTTATTTCCGTACACTTACGTTATACCTCCACTCCTTTAAAAAAACACACACAGTGACACCTAAATTAGCATGAATGTGCAATTGCCGTTTATTCCTTCGACGCACTTCCTGTTGAAATATACGTATTACTGCAGAGCATTTAGCGCTAAACGTTTTGGTAGTAACCTGGCAACTTTGATGTGAATGCTTCGCTAATGAAATTTGTGGTTGAAGCTGATGAAAATAAATTGTATTTGAAGTGAACGAACAAAGTGTTAATGGTTTTGGTAGATTCTGCGAAATAGTATTTAAACAACAATAATAGCAGAATTTGAACGTGCAATGTTAATTGTTACACGTTAAATAAAATCTTAAATCTTTAATAATTACAGTTGTGAAAGTATTGACAGAAACAAATATTATTTAGTGCCCTATCTCTTAATAATGGTAGTGAAAGTAATTAAATTAACGTATTGATCCTAAATCGTAAATAATTGTAAATAAAAAAGTATAAGATTCTACCTAAGAGTATTATTATGACTACCATAGTATTATACACTTGTTATGTAATATATTTTGACAGACGTAATAAATGTTTATTGGACATAATTACTCAGTATGCACGTTTTTACGTAACTAGTTTTTGCACATTAGTATCTGTGTGTTACAAATGCCTGAAATTTTCTTTATAAGATTTATGGGATCAGTCGTCGTCGTTAAGTTTGTTTAGAACTGTTCCTATAAATTTTAAGATAATAGAAAGCGCGATTAATTGCACGGTAATATAATAATATTATAAATGATTGTTGTCTTAAGCTTCTTTTTGTAACTTGACCCGATGCTCCATGTTTTTAAATCATTTACTAGTTGAAAGTGCGCTTGTGTGACCCCTTTTTGCGCACCTAACAATAAGGCTACACTGTTTCTTGTCGATTGACACACTCTGCGAAAAATCGACTAGCCTAATGGCCGGTAAAGTGTTAACTGTTCTGCAAGCAGAGGGAAAAAGAGAGCACGGTGTTAGCCGCTACTAAAAAGAGGTTTTAGTGCCACCTTGGAGGTCTCGGAGTATGTACATGCTCGACGATTTATGATTCACACTCTGTCCACTACCTTCGATGGGTCGAGACAGTGATTACGCGAACGAAAGCAGCGCCAGTCTCATCCAGCCTTCTCGAAACCGCGGTTCCGCAGAAATCAGACAGTTATTACGGCGTGCAGTTTCTAGTACTTCCTTTTGAACGGCTGTCTCTCTTGTATTTGCCCAAACTTGGTATCGCACTGCGAACCTTTCCCCTTAAGTCAACCAGGAAACTTTTTTCCACCAAGTTATTTTAAGAAGATAAATACCAGCAATTATGTTCCTCGTGCGATAATTACACGTCCCGATGAAATTCAAATAAAAAGTCTCGTATTTATAATGTGGACCGTCGTTGAGCAAGGAAAATGTCTCTTCAGGAACGAATTAATTTGATTCGTAAACTCATCCATGAATTATTTATGCAATGCAATTAATATGCGATTATTTATGCAATGTCACAATATTATAGAAAAATTTACAATACGATAGAAATAATTTTTATATTGCGAGAACATAAAAGGAAATACGTCATGGAAAAAAATCTTAGAATAAATTGAAAAATGTATTACGAGACTGGAAGCTCCCAGCTTTGAAATGAGATGAAATTGATTGTGGTACGATCATTTTTTACGAAATTATCGCGGTTTAAATGTAGGAAAGTTCAAAAATTAGGGGGACAGAAAAGTAATCAAAATATTACGCTGGCAAAAACTGTTAGAAAATGATGGAAATCATTTTCTCGATTAGTATCTAAGATTTTTTTAATAAATACATGTTTTTCGTCAGCAAAGGGAAATTTTAATTACTTTTCGGTCCCGCGAATACTTCTCGAATACATTGTATAACAGTCGCGCAGCCACAATTTTCCGCGTAGACGCCATTGTGCGTTTACTATTGCGGCCAGACGAGACAGCCGTACGTCAAACAATGAACAAGGCGTCAGGGTAGCAGCTCGTAACAATAACGCCGGGTGAAAGTGGCAATGAATTGCAGTAACTGTATTCTTCGACGAAATCCGCCCACCAGTCAAAGCAGCCGCTGGTTGTACGGACGGTGGGGGAGAAATCGTAATTAGAAGGCGCCATTGCCTCCGGCCACCGACTCAACACCGTTCCAACGAGGCCAATTAGTACTTGATCTTACTTGAATTACGATCGTGTTACCGATCTGCCGTCTTCGCGCTACCACAGTATCTCTTCTTGCCGCGGATTCATTAAAACGAATCGTGGCCGGCCGCCGACGACTATCATTCGCGGCGGCCCAATGAAAATTACGAGTAGTTTGTCCCGGGACACGAAGTATTGGTGGCTGGAATGCGGAGAGAGACAAGATCTCGGATGCCATCGAAGCAATAAGAACGACTCGATTTTTTTGTGACAGCCCCCACCGCTCGGAATTGCTCGAGAAAAATTAGTGTTTTTAAAGAATGAATTTTCATGTTATTCTTCATTACCAATCTGGGTCTTTCAAACGTTTGAAAGATCGAATTTAAACTTTAATTTGAACTTCAATGAATTTTAATGAACTACTGGAATTTCATAATTCAGGTGTTAAAAATGAATTTTAGTATTATTCCTTATCATTAGTTTGGTGTCTTAAGCGTTTGCAAGACCAAATATAAACTTTAATTTAAATATTGTTGAGATTTTAAATGAAGCTCAATGAACTTTAATGAATTTTAATAAATTACTGGAATTTTATAATTCAGGTGTTAAAAATGAATTTTAGTATTATTCCTTATCATTAGTTTGGTCTTTGGCTTAAAATAAGCGTTTTAAAGATCAAATTTAAACTTTAATATAAATATTGTTAACATTTAAGTTCAGTGAATTTGAATGAATTCGAATGAACTACTGAAATTTCATAATTCAGTTCTAAAATTTAAGTTCAATGAGCTTTAATGAATTTCAATGAATTAGAGAAATGTTATAATTGAGGTTTCTGGAGAATAAGTAATTGATGTGAATGTTAGATTTTCATAAATATTGTACGAACACCATCAGTGAAAATTTCGTAGCGATTTGAAAAGTTTTTCAGGAAACAGATAGGTTTGATAGGGTATACTTAATCGCTCATCGTCACTCGCACACATTTACGCGGAATCAGAATCACAGTAGCTCCATTCATTCCCTGTTACTCCGCTAAGGGTCGCGTGTACCGCGCAAACGCTTTCGCCGCGTGAATTTCCTCTTCAAAAATCGAATCACTCCTTTCGAAGGGATCTATCGAATTTCTATTAAAACATTACGTTAGTATTAAACTCCCTTCATTTTTAAAATTTAAAATAACTAATTAACCTACTAAAATAATATATTTTCCTACTGTTTATTGTGTACGTAATAAATAGATAAACTAAATAAAAATAAATATAAATTAGGAAAGTAATTCTTAAGTGACTTTTTCTAGGATTTGAGTATTAAGTTCAACATTTCAATTTATCTAATAATGAGAAATAACAGAACTGGTATGACCAATTAATTCATTTCTCTTTTCGTATTTGAAACGAACAAATAATTTTCTATGCATTCGTGACAAGTAGGTGAAACTTAATTTAAGATGGCAGAGAGATTATAGAGAAGGAACATTAAGATATTACTCGATTAAAATGATTGAAACAAAAGAAAATGTGTATTAGGGTTAGGAAATTTCTTATTTTGCGGTAAAGATAACCGGTCTACTGATAACGTTAATCGTTATCTCACGTCTAGCAGCGATTCATACGTGAAAACAGCTCCGTGGCACTTGTCCTGGGTCCAAGTTCGAGTGCAAAGCACTCTCTTACCGACAAGAATAGCACCCTCGCAGAGCATCGAGACACGAAGGATTATAAATAGATCGACCGGAGACGATATCACCCAATCGAACCTGCCCTTTGTCGCTTCACACATTACGGCTACCTTAGAAGTCCCCTCGCAAACATGGTTGCCCGTTCAACACTGGAAGCCCAATCCAGGCTTTGGAGATCTAATCCAGAGACCCTATTTATTTAGTTAGGCACACTGTGTACAAGCAAACCAATTTCCTAACAACAGGGAATTTTTAATCACTGACCTGTACATAAGAACAGCCCTGCGACGTGGCGGTGTCTGGGTCAATTTGGACCCACAGTATTAAATCGTTATTCAATCATTATGGCAAATTAATTAAATGGACCGTATTAGGAACAATAGAAAGATCGACGCTTCTATGAGAATGACCACCAAAAAATTTTAATAATTGATAAATAAATCGGTAAATGTTCCTAAACATCAATTGTATAGTTTATAAGTAGACTGTGGATTTTTATGTATTTATAAAGAAATTGGCTAGGCGAAATATGAAACAATAAAAGATTGAAAAAATCTGTGAATATTGTTGAAAAGAGTGTTTATTTAACTCCCGCTTCCCCCAATCGGGAATATTCTTATTTTTCATAAATGGTCCGCCATCCGAGGATTGGACAATAACTTCTTCCGAAGTTGCCGCATTAATTCTAAAAATTTGTCGAATTACCAATGAAACTGCAGTGGCTTTTAAATAATTTATGGAGGGATTCTGAACGGTTCATCTTCAGTTTCAAAAAGACTTAGAAAGTGTTAATAAAATAACGTGTGGAGGCTAGTGCTGAAATAAAATAGCGTCGGTTGCGAAAGTGTTAGTATTTTAACTCGGAATTTTGCTGAGTACGTCAGCAAATCCCCGTAATTTGCCTAGAAGAGGCAGCTTATCGTAATTTTCGAGCGATCAGTATCCCGCGGATGGTGTCGTGGACAGTTCAGCGAGCCTCTTCTGCATAAAACCGGGCATTTCAAGTTTCAATCATAGTCCACCTTCAGCATCGGACGGATCAACATTCGCATTCGCAATGGCGCGGCGCCTATCGAAGATGCGTTTTACGTCTCCTTTCTTTGCTGCCCTACACGGCTGGATCGTCGTCGACGACCGATTGATGTAATTGCGTGACTGGCAGCTCGTCCAAAGCGACCGATCGGCCGTCAGGACCCCTTCGTCGCCGTTTATAACGTATGTGCATACGTGACCATGTAGGAGAACCGATGGTACGGGGATCCCACCGGATATTCTCCCATACACGCTCCGTTTTCTTACTGCGCGCACGCTGTTGCGCGTTGCGTGGCGACTACGAGACGCTTGCGTACAATTTACAGAAAAATATTTTACGCACTCCGTCCTGCTAGGTGCTAGATTTTTTGTGTACAAATTAATTCTCGGCCTTTTTATAGGAAAATCTCTGAAAATATAACAATTCTGTAGTGATGCTGGTTTAGAAAACAATAATTCATTTTTTCATTTTATATTGAACTTATACATTGTTATTACTTCCATTAATAAAATAGTTAATTCTCTTATCAGAAACAGTTACAACCAATCAGGTGAAGAAATTTTATCTGAAAATAAAGGATATCTCTCATTTACAGAAACATATTTTACGCACTCCGTCCTGCTAGGTGCTAGATTTTTGGTGTACAAATTAATTCTCGGCCTTTTTATAGGAAAATCTCTGAGAACAGATAACAATTCTATAGTGATGCTGGTTTAGAAGACAAAAAGCAACCAGAACAAATGTTGTTAAAATTCGTCGCATATTTTCTTATGCTTTTTAAGCGAATTAGTAAAATATCATTCGTGATAAAATTTAACATAGGAAATAAATGAAAATCTATTCTATTAAAATTCTATCGATTTTATAAACATGCAAGAAATTACAATATTTAACCAAGTCTTTGTTTGCAACAAAGTGCGCTACCAAATATTCCAGTGTTTTAGGATATTTCTTTCTTTCGAATAAAATATTATTCATAGATATTTTTGTAATTACAGACATAAAAGAAAGTGGAATATTTACTACCCGCTATTAGAAATAATATATCATGAAACACGTGGTCGATTAAGATGGATACCGTTACTTATTATTGCTCATTACACTACGAATCTTTATGCGTTTATGGCATATCTTAGCCTGAGTTAGCGCCATATAGTAAAGGATTTATCGCTCTGCGTGTGCAATGAATGCACTGAATGTCCCAGTACAGGAAACAATAATTACCTAAAGTTGTTTTTATGATTCTAATCATACCGTGCACACCTTCTTCAAGTTCTCCAAGCAAGCTGAAAGTGGCCATCGTGCAACTACTGCAACAAAAAGGGTGATGACTTTAACATATGGCTTGAGATTATAAGCAGCATGCACGCATTACCTATGCTAGGTCGTTCCAGTCATGTGTAAAGCTCTTAACCGTCTGTGAAACTGTTTGCAAGGAAACACTTCACCTCTTACCTCTTTTTTGAAATATTGTTTTCATAATTATGGTCCGTGTAAGTAAGGCCACCTAAATATCTCTTCAGATTACCGGGAGAAAGGTAAACATTAATTTAATATCATGCAAAAATGATCGAAAGTTAGAAAATCACAGGAACACGAAAAAAATGTGAAAAAATTTAAAAACCTGAGATTTAGTTTGAATGCAGTGTCACTTCCATTTACATTTATTTAATTCATTTAGCTCGTACATTACCTTGTGTTTAATTAAAACTGTTTTATTGTAAATAGATAAAGGTAAACTGTTTTATAGTGGAAGAAGCGTAAATATTAATTAAATAGCGTGCAAAAATGGCCGAAAGTTAAAAATTCGCAGGATTTATTATTATATTATATTTAAATCACGCACACCTGCTCAAAGAAAATGAAGCTTCAGCGAGGTTGGAGTTCTTCACATTTCTCGCAGAGTGTGGATTCGCATAGACGTCCACAATCTTGCTGTTACCATTCTAAAACGATCGATACGGTGCTTCGAAGGCGACACAGTGGCCCTGATCCGGCCAGCTCGGTCAATAATTCACAATATACGGTTAATGATGACAACTAATTACATCGACGCGAACGTAACCTTGACAGGCTGTATGAAGAGTCCGTCGTGCAGCGACGCGGCGGGGTTTTGTTGCTTCTCAGGATTGATAGCGACCGATTGTCGGTTAATGGCAGCGACTCGTCGCGATTGCTCGCAGCTTATTGACGCTAATGCCAAGTGTCAGCTCGAGATTAATCTTTCGAAGCGGCGGTCACATTCGCGCTATCAATCTTACTCGCGAGTACCGGGCGGGAATGTGAAAGTACCATTCCGTTTCCTTCTCGAGCTTTTTCGTTCGTTCCGCGGACAACCTGCGGGAATTTTGAGTGACGTGTATTAAATACTAGATCACCGTGTACGTTTCGATTCCCCGTAGAAGTGTGTCATGCCGGAATCATCGCTTTTAACCGTGAGTCACCACAAACGAGCCCTTTTAACTCCTTTAAACGTTCCCCGCAGGAGAGCGAAACGTTTGCCCGCAGTCGCATCATTATTTAATCGGAGCAAACGGTGATTGCGCAATAATATTATTAGGGGAAATCGCCGTGGTGCTATCTCGCAGCAAATATATTTTTATCATTCTGCGGAGTCCTTATCTGGCCCTTGTGTCAATTTGGCACGTCTTTCTCAAACGTGGTGCACGATAAATGCGAAGAAGGTGTCTGCCTTGCAGAATTATTTATCATATCGTGCTAGAGATAATGCCATTCGTGCAGGTAATTAATTCGTGTGCTCAATTTTTCGTTTTTGTCGATTTTTTGTTACTTCATTGTTTTGACTGGTAATTGTATTTTTCGTACCAATACTTTTACGCGGGGACAGGAACAGTGATACTAATTTGTATATTTTGTAAAAGAATTTGAAAATTTAATTATTTATTTTTCCATTTTATGTTGATTTTGTACATTGTTTTATTACTTCCTTCTATAAATTTAGCTGAATGTACAAGACATTAATGTGTGTTCTCAATGATAGAATTAAACAAATTATTTATTTTTCCATTTTATATTGATTTTGTAAATAAAAAATAATGAATTCTTTTAACGGAAACTGTTACGACCAGCTAACGAGACTTTATCTCGAAATAAAAGTATATCTCCCATCTCTCCACCGTGGTCATTCACAATGTCCGAGATTTGAAAGAGGACGTTTGGGGAAAGAAAAGGAAAAGAAATTGGTACGTGCGGGGTACCTCGTGGATGCATTTCTGCATTCTCATCGTGCGCATTGATGTACAGCGATGGGCGTAAAAGAACTTCCGCACGGCTCGGGACTACGCGATAAACGTCGCTGGCACGTGAAACGAAACTAAAACCTCTTTCTCTCGGACGACGTCTTTTACTTCCTGCGTGACGTCGCCTGGGTTACGCACCCCTTTCGGATCTTCCTCGTGGCAATTGCATTTGACGTTTCGAGAAATGGACCGCTCGTCTAATTGTTCGCTCCCTCTAATTCGCCCTACGAACGTCTCAGTTTTAATCTCATTTGCAACCTACCGTCCGTTGTGTAGAAATTGTTTGTTCATTGCCTTGCTTCTCTTTATAACTTAATTGATTCATTTTATTCTTGTGGTGATTTTTTGAACTAGGTGCATCGATGATAACAGTTGTTCATTACTAAATGTATTTTTTTGAATAATGTTTTAATATATTCGAAATAACGCGACAATAGTTTTTAACTTAACAATTTCAACTACTCTTGTCGTAAATATATAAAATCACCATATTTTATAAAGCTAGAGTCTAGATGTATATCTGAACGATCAACAGACTGCAGATATTTATGCAAAATAAAAGTTTTCTGCAATAAACTGGTAAATTCCAATAAAAATTTTTTTCTTTAATCGTTCGAGTAAATATGTTTCTTATATCGATCGTATCAATATTAATAATAAATTTCGAATGTTTTCGGCGCTACGATTCGATCAATTAATAAATCAAAAACAATTTTGCAGATTATCAAATAATCATCGACGTTTCGATTCTAGTTTGAATCATTTTTAAGATGTACATATTTGCTTGCGTCTGTAAAAATATGTATATTGTAACAATTGTCAAAATATTCAAAAAATTTATAACTATTATTCATAAAACTAGCTTACTTGTTTTTGATGTGATTTAATATTTGAATAAGAGCATCGTGACACAACGCAGTATGCGTGCGTCGACAATGCTTGCTGTCACTACACTGATATTTCTTTTAACCGCTTATGTGAATGTACCAATTCGGTAAATTCATTTATTAACATTCAGTTGTTGTTGGAAGAGATTTATGCGAACAACTTGTATGTGACATAAGAATTATTTCAGGATTTGAAAATATAAACAATATTATTTAGTTTGGAAAGCAATGTGATCATAAAAAAAAAAATCATTCGAATAAGTCGAAAATAATCATCGAGAAAAATCCCGTGTAACGTTTCATCTGAAATCGTCCTAAATGACCAAGTTTCCTCAGAAATGCATGAAATCCGTAGCTATCAACAATGGAAAATGGCACAAACTCCCGCAATAACAAGAAACAGTTACAACGCAACACTGAAGCGATGCTAGAGTCAAAGACAATGCACCTAATTCCCAGAACAGAGAGTGGCAACGCGACGGAAACAAAATGAAGTCGATCGAGTAGTTAGAAACCGGCCGGCACGTCGAGGCAGAGAGAAATCAATTTGCCGTATCCGATTTTTCTCGTTTTTGCTCGGACGAATGCCAGCTCTCTATTGTTCTCCCCTGAAATTTCATCGCGATCCATCGGCTAAAAAAAAAAAAGAAAAAGAAAAACGGAGGTATTTCTGCGATTTCGAAAGGGCATTCCAGGAGGCGGATTCGCGATCACGGCAACAGTGAACCGCCAGAAGAACAGCTATAATAACCCTTCGTTTTTCTCGATGAAGCGTAATTGCCGCTTCAGCACGTGAAATAGGATCACTCGCGGATAAAACGGTCTGTCAAACCTGGGTACACGCGTGTCACCAGCGGACGCGACGTTTCAACTGGTTTCAGACGGTTGGAAAAACGGGAAATTATAGGAAACCACGAGCTACGAGGAAGCCATAAAAATCGTAATCGTGGGACGACGGTGCCAGATGCGCGCATCCGACCAAGTGGTAACTGCGGATGTTGAAAAAAGTCGCTCGAGCAGAATGAATTATTTATTGAGACACTTGAATACCCGCGATACGCTTCCGATCACTGTGACCGCTCGAATCGCGATAAAATGCTAGGGAATTGTTTTCTTCCCATAAACCGTGTCTGGATCGAACTGCTGTTCTTGTTGATGCTGCGTCCGCTGTATCCTCGAAATATGAGATCTTCATATATTTTTCGAGACTTTGAATTAGGCTATCTCAAACTGTGAATCTGCATTTAAGGGGATATTTCTGAACTTTCATTTTTCTGGTCTTTTTAAGGAATTTTTTGTAGAAAGATATAGGTTTTTTAACATCGGCATTTTGCATACATATTTGTTTATATTCTACGAATGTTCACGATATTTTTTTAAATGAAAATGATCAAAACTTACGGAGCTATATAGATCATTCTACTTGACTGAAATGAAAAAATCAAAAGGATATAGAAAAAAAATTTTTTCCTACTTTTTATCTCGCTAAACATGAAAAAAAGTCGAGAAAATCGGTATTGAAAATTCAAAGTGCAAAGAAACATATTTTTTCTGTAAAAAAATTTCCTAAAAAGGTCAAAAAATGAAAGTCTAGACTAGAATATCCCCTTAATTTGACGATCCACCGAGCACCAAGAATGACTGGTATATTTCATAAAAATAACAAAATTAAAATGGACTTTTCATCATTTTTATTACAATAAATGTTCTAATTAAACAATTTATTCAATTTACTATGACTTCATAATTTCAATTTTAAAATAAAAAGTTTGAAATCGGTTATTTGATTGGTGGTGGATTTAATAATAATTCTTCTGAAACAAAAGAATTGTTATTTTCAACTAACTGATTAGAAGTCTAAAAATATTTTAGCCAGATCTAACCTGAGGCAGACCTGAAAACTGAGATAATCTATTAACATGGAAAAATGGTTGTATAGTGCATAAAAACCGCAGTCTAGTGGTGTTATGGTTTCTGTTGGTAGAATCGTCCAGATAGGATAATTAAATATATATTGACCTTCTAAATTGCCACTTAATTACAGTCAATCTACAGTGCTCGAGTCGCAATTGGGTCGCAATCGAATTTAAACTCTTTCATCGGGATCTCTGCACCGAGAAGAAATTCCCTGAAAGTTCCACGAGAGGCTCGAAAGGAGAAACTGATGTATCGATCTTCTCGATCCCGCGAGGAAAACGTATTGCGAAGGCGTCACGGCGGAAGATCGATCTGGGATTAATGATGCATGCACGTATTCCTTCGGAGTTGTGCGAGAGTGCGTGGCGATGGGCCTTTAAAGCGATGCCTACTCGACTTCCTAGTCGATAGCTCGACAAACGATCTCCGTGTCACTATACAAGTAGCGATGGGTTTGTACGTCGCTCGAGGGTGATCAAGTCTGGACCCAAAATCATTGAAGATCTTGCTGTAAAAATCCTGCAAATCTAGATTTTGAAAACTGTTTAATCTCTGCTTCGGTCAATCAGCTATGTACGAAAGAACTTCAACAAGTAAAAGAAGTACAATTTTATTGAAAAATGAACTGGTTTTTTATATAGAGATTTCCAATTGCAGGAGTTTGGAAAAAATCAGAATAGAAATTGTTTGAGATGAAGAGCATTAAAGTGATTAGACAAACCATCTGTTTATTAATATAAACGTTACGGTTTATACAAACTGGAGTTACATATAAATTGATTTCCTTTTCCCAATGAGATTGTATACAATATAACTATATGTTGAACATCTTCTGACAATTTTACGTTTTATAATAAATTTATATGTTCGGTTTATTACTGAAGTGTATTCAAAGTATGTAATTTTTGGCATTTTTTAAAGAGTTGTGTTTAGTTTAAAAAAGATATTACAAAAACAGAATATTCACAGAATATTAACGTTTAGAATGTTTTATGTTTATTGTACAATATTTGTTCAAATGCATTCGAACGTCCCGAAAAGCCATCGCTACGTCGAAGACGTCTTACAAATGCGAACGTGCCAAATGTTTCACGCTTTCCCATGGGAACAAGAGTCTGTTAATGCCAATGCAATTTCTCCTTCTGAATAATCAATTTGCACCGATGCTAAATCCAATATAAATTAAAAGGTTTTCGTCGTATACGCAAACATCGAACCTTATGAATGAATGATCCGGAAATAATAATATTTAACATGACTGCGCCTGTCACTCCCTTTCGATAAGGTGAAATTAATTGAATATTTCCACGCTAAATAATTATATATGAAAATTGATATCGAAGTGTATTCGCGTTAAGCGAAATTCTGATTGCGACACGGATCCGCTATTTAAAGATGCAACATCAGGATTGATCTTGATCTCCCGGTCCGTTTATCTCATCTCGCGTCAATCACTCTCCATTTACTTTATAATTTAATTATAAGCCGAAAAACGGCCGAGATTAAGAGCCACGGAAGCCACTCAATTATCGGGGGCACCCGGTACGTGGTCAAGGGTCCATTCAAACGAAGCGACCGAAATATGACGTCTCTGTTTCGAATGGCGAAGGACGACACGGTATAATTGCGTGTTTCCGTTTCAGAACACTGGGGATACCACAGGCAGGGTTCGTGTCAGGCTGGATTGGGCGCCGCCATATCCAAGGTAAGGCTCAAAATCGAATGCAAACTAGAAATATTTTTTTTTTAACTAACTTTACTCTTTACCACGATCTTTGCCACGCTCAACTCTCGGTTTTCCTATACACATACTATACTATGCCGAGACGATAACAATACCTCTGAGTTCTTTTAGTATGAGAGGTTCTTTCGGTTTCAATCCATTGATTAAAAATAGAAAACAAAATATGGTCTAAGCGTGCGCCCGAGAGCGTGCAGCAAGAACGAACGTACAGGGCGGCGATGTTGGGGCGGGGGGGAGGGAGATTAAAATTCAGGCTTGAACTATTGAAGTCAACGAGAGAGGCCAAATACGAGCTTTCGAGTTGGTTACGGTCTAAACTGTGTTTATACACCCGGGGGATATAAATACGGTAACCCCACGTGTCCTGGCGGGTGCCGGGTTCTGAAAGAGTTAAGAGGCGATACGAGGGGTCGGCGAGAGCCGAATATGGCCAGGAATGTGAATTCCTACCTTACGCACCTCCGACACCGGGCATTCGTATTCGTGGTGCATGGCGAGGAGGCATAGAGGCAATCGGCGGGCCCTCTCTCGTATACGATTGTCTTGTCGAAAGCTCGATTTTCTGACCGTCGCGTCGGCGAATCCTGAGGGCTCTCCGGTTCCCTCTTTCCCCAGGAGGCAGGGAGATGGGGGAGGGGAGGGGGCGTCGTACAGAAACCGTAGGCGTCGGCCACCCTTTTTACTCGATTTTCACCCGAGATGCATCTCGACCTGCGCACACCTAAAGGCCGTAGGACGTTTGTTGCACCTGCACGATCTACCGTTTGATACCTTCTTCGCCGGCGCTCTCTCGCCTTCGCCCTCGCCTTCGCCTTCGCCACCACGAGACAACGCGATAAGTATCAGGGGCAATAGGTACAAATTCGAAATTGGTATGTTAGGGTTTTATTCCCCGCGACGACAAACAAAGGATCATCCTGTACGTGAAACGTATGAGGAATGGGTTTCGGGGACCTGGACCCGACACGGATCTTCCTGTTAGGACGAGTCAATTTTATGGCCGGCGACACGCTAGGCTTGCGAATGGAGAAAGCTGTCTTTGGGGGATAGCTGGGAATGCGTGTGCAGCCCGTGGAAAATAGTATTCGATCACGCTTAAAAATCGCATCATTTTATCTTCAAATTGGTGTACGAATTGTGCGAATCGGCCGCGGTGTCAAACACCGTCATTGGATCTCAGATTCTGATAACGACTCCTGTTAAATTCGTGATTACGCGACTAGGTTTTTTTTAACGGTGTATCAGAAAGATTTTAAGCGACATTGCAGTAATTACATCACAGGTGTAAATGTCTCCTTTGATAATAATAAAGTAGCAGGGAAAATTGCTATTAGATAGATTCTTCTCGATCGAAATTTAAATATATAAAGTAAATGATATCGGCGCAAGGTTCGATCAGTTTTAAATAAAAATCGATCATTTTAATAAAAATGATCGAACCTTGCGCCGATATCATTTACTTTATAAAAATTGCTATTGGTCGAAACTGTCAAGAAGTAAATAAAAGTCAATCTTTGGAAATTTTCTAATATTCTCCTTTCGGGACCAAAAATTTTGCATTTTTTTAAATACAGTTCTGAAGATTTCACTCGTCCAAAAGTTATACGCGTATAATTGCCATATTGGCGTGTCACCGAGTGAATCTTTGAACTCTACAGGATTTTAGAAAAGACAATCTTCACTCGATACGTAAATATCATAAAATTAAATGATCATCATCTGCAACATTCTTGGCCCCAGAAGAAAAAGAATAACTTATAATAATTGAAGTCGCAACTTGATTCATAGATGAAATTTTAGAAGTATAAAACTAGGGGGGCTACATTAGCACCCGGTGCTCTATTCGACCGCCATTTTCTACCAACTAGGGAGGGCCACCGCGCGAACTTCAATTCGCGGCGAGATCCGCGTTATCGCACAGCGGGACAGGTTCGATTGCCGGCAAAGAAATAGTGGGACAATTCCGCGGCCACTCAGCCGGCTATCTTGCCATGGATGTATAATTCAGAATTGTCCGGCTATATGGCAGATGTTTAATGCATGCTCCGGACCGTGGCCGGTTTCTAGCGTTCGCGATCGGCATTCAATGTTAATACCCCACCCCCGCAAACCGAAACGGTCAATCGTGACTTCGGTCCGCGGCTCACGAGTCCGTGAAACGACGCGGTCCGCAATGATTTTAGGCAAATTCGATTCTTGCTCGCGCCCCTACTTCGATTTTCGACCGTGCTCGTCTTTATCCGCCGTTTGCGGAGTCGCCGCGTCGCGCGTTGTCCCGGGACACGACAGAGCCACGGATCGCTCGCGAATTTTAATCGCGTGCTTAACCCCACATGGGAACGTGCGCGATTTTTATTATGCGCCAGGTATTATGAGAGCGTAACGGGGAAAACTGTCGTGCGCCGTTTCCTGGTTAACAATTTTCTCACAGATGACGTACTTTCGCCGCGGAATTGAAAGTACCATTTTTTGTGATTCGAGCATTTTTGCGTTGTGGACGGAGAAAAAATTGTGGAGACTGCATGGTTTCTCTATCTCTTTCGCTCTACCACCGTGCTTTTAAACGCATATCAATTATGCAAGGTGGATACTGGGCTGGATAGAAAAATTGTAGAGAAAATTTTTGCATTGTTTAACGAGTTCTATCATAAATTATTGCGAGTTTTTACAGGAGTACATCGGTAAAATTGTAGCCTGCAAGTGCACTTGGTTTTTTTTTAATGGAACCTTACACTTTTTGTTTATAATAATCAATTCCTTGTGTTATTCTCGACAAAAGTAGTTATAGATATTTCAAATTTTATATAAAGTGAAATTGAATAAATTTTGAAATAAATGGAAATGAATAAAATTTGAGATGTCTTTGGAAATATTTTGTATGTAGTATCCAAGGAAAGAAAACACTTTTTTTTATGGGTTTTGAAATTAATATGAGCAGCCGCGATGTTAATCATTTGAACTCGTGAAATAATAAATCGCCGATAGTTAAACTTAGGTAACTAAATTTCTCTAGTTGCTTGTCGCGAAATATCTTCCAGTTTCTGTGCTTTTTGTGTCCGTGGAACAGATCGAGACAGTCTGTTCACCGATTGAATTACTAGAGGATTCCCCTCGTGCACTAAATCTCGAGGTCAGTGATTTAGGAGGCTCCCCGACGCCATTGAGTATGCAATCGACCATCGATCTTCGCGTTAAACCGCCGCTCTCGGGATCTACCTCTGTTGTGCCTGGTACCGCGCGTTATCCTTCGATCTACAAAGGATCTAGTCAAGATCGATTGATATCCGACCGATACCGATCTATACAACTCGAGCAAGCATCGATCCTCGATCGGCGGAAGCGTGTGCAGCGTATAGCTCGGGCCGAAAATAACTCTGGGGCGGTCCTCTCGTGAAATCTTAATGCTCGAACAGAATTCCAGTTTCGCGACGGCGTTTTAGATCGAGGCCGATAGAGATTTATCTGTCATCGGAGATTGATCCTTGATCGTTTCCGATCGAGAAAACTGTGGAGAAATAATTCGTATGATCACTGCCAGATCGTCGAGTCTATTATTGAAAATAAAATGGTCGGAAACGGTCTCGAAACTTTACGTAACTGTTGATTTAGCGATTCTATGACCAATGAAAAAATTGAACGTTTTTAATATCAACGACTTCGTCGGATTTTAGTTGTTGCGTTTAATAATTTCTTATTGGATTTTTAATGCGAATTTATTTTCTCACTCCATTCTTTGAACATTGTACATTTTAATGATGTTTGTTACCAACAACAAATTAGAAGAAAATTTTTTTAGTTTGTCATTCTTCTTCCGAGATGTAATATTAGTTAGACTCTGTAATATCATCGAAAAATTTAGACTTTTCTAATTGGATTTTACAATTTAATTAACCACCTACTTCATTCATTCTTGAATTTTTTGTTATTAATAGATTGCGGCTTTCCATACGAAATCCTCAGCATCGCAATATCAGCTAGCTGAATAAAAATTTTTTCATTCTTTCATCATCGAAATAAATTACAAGTAATATTCTACATCTTCAATTCCTATTAGCCTCTTTAATGTTTGAGTTTCAGCTAATTTTGACCATAAACGTATAAAATCCGTAGTCTAATTATTAACAACCTATTAGTCGACTAGAAAATTCACATGAATGTACGAGACTTGAAATGTAATCAAATGAAAACATTAAGTGGAAGATTAAGTTACTGAACAACTAAAAACGTTTTTAGTGCGGGAGAGCTGTGTAAATCATCGAGCCCGAGATCTCTTAACTGCACAATTTCAGGATTTTTGACCTCGACGGGCTCTTCACTTAAATGCTTCCGTTAATTTTAGCTAAAACAGAGGTAAAACTACCCTCTTATGTTCCGAGGCACTTAGAGTCGCCCCTGGGTCGCACACATAACAATACAAGTCGAAATACAGCAGCGGGCCACTTCACTTTCACGTTATCATGCTTGAAAGGGACTCCTGCTTTGATTCAGAAAAACTACTTCCTTCTGAACGGTACTTTCGATTTCCTCTTACGACGCCAGCAGCTGGCTGCTTGTCTGTCAACAGGAACCGTTTCTTGTTCGTGTAATCTCTGTTGAGCCGCCTCCGGTATGCACTTCATCGGCGAGTGCTCTCACCCGCATGATACGGTTTCGAATATGTGCAAGGTGGTTGAGATTTTCGATGAGTCGCAGCTAAGGGAACGTCTGTCGAACGCGATTTAAAATGTCGCAGATGTTAGAAAATTATTTTATAACACGCTGATTGTCGACTAATCGCAAACCTTGGATAAAATTAAAGCCACTTAGTTACCCTTGTGTTCAATTTTGCAACCCCTAGGCAATTTCATTTTCATATATTTCTAAAAATTTGGCAAATGTTGCTTCTGGTCTACTAAATCGGAAATCGCTGTTTCTATTTTTAGGATTTTTATATTTCTTTAAACAAAAATAATTTAAAAAATAATAAAACAGAAATTTAGAGGTTTGGATTTACGATATTAATTCCTGTTTTATACTTCTTGCACTTTGTAGATCGTACAATAATTGGTACACTTAATAATAGTATTATAAATAAACTGAATGCATAATTTTATCCTTTAGTAGGATTAATCCTTAAGTCAATACCTAAAACTATTTTTATGGCAATAATCATCTATTATTTATGGCAAAAGATCGTAACATCCGCGGTCTAATAATTATACAAAAAAGTAGAAATCTATAGCAATTTCGCCATTTGTTGAACATTGAACCAACCGGGGGTTGTTTTCTATTTCTAGTCACACAGCAATAGATACATTTAAATAAAAATATTTTTCAACGTGCAGTTAATAAACGGACATATCCGTGGAGGGAACTGCGAAGTGCAGGAGCAGCGTATAATATTTCGTTTTTAATTCGTCGAGTAAAGCCGTCACTCGGTATTTATCGTGCACGTTCGTCGACTTCTTCAGAAGCTACTGAAAGTCATCGGAGAACTTATTGGCCACCCCAATACGCGCATATAGAAACGGCCGATGGCATAAATTTCAGCATGCCCCCATACATATTTGAGCAACCGGTTATATTTCAATCTCGTATGGTCGTTGTTTCCTCCCCCTCGCGATCGGCGCCGGAATACAACTCATGCCCGGTCGTGTTTCGTGTAGACGGACCGGTGCCCCGGCCGCCATTGTCTCGGTTGCAAATTTTTCGCGTGTAGAAGCATCGAGCCAACGCTACCCTGTAGGGGGTACATCGTGTCGGTTCCTCCTGTTGCGCACGTTCCAGGCCGCTTCTGTGTCCGGCCGTGTTGTACGAGTCCGCTCGACAAATGCACGTATTTGCTTGGCTACCGATTCGCTAATATCCCCCGTGTAGAACCTGTTGGCGAGGGGTTGCAAAATTGCCCGGACACACGGTCCAGTCCTCCTTGCCTCTTACACAGGGGACTATCTTTCGCCAGTTTTTCGGAAGCTTTCGCACACTTCTTCCGAGACACACGCATTTCATATAATTGGCTGAGAATCATAGTGATGCAAGTCCTAATGTTGAAGATTTATTATTGCTCTGCCAATCTTCAGAGCATCGTTTATTTATGTTGAACTTCATTCTTTACTGGCAGCATACTCTTTCGTCACTAAAATAATCGTGACCTCTGACGGTGGAGTCGTGCTCTTGTGTTTTTAACCGTTTTATCTAAAGATACTCAATCACTCAATCAAGGATGATGTGACGTAATTAGTAATTCTGTTTTTTCATTGAATACAATATACATTTTTGAACCAGATAGTAATGAAAAAATCGCAGTTATTAAGGATACTATTGGGTCGTCAAGAATAGGAGTGAAATTAAATTTAATTAAACTTCTACATTTCTGCAATTACATGTAATTGTAATTTTATTTCTGCAATTACATGTAATTGTAATTTTATTTCTGCAATTACATGTAATTGTAATTTTATTTCTGCAATTACAAATAACAGTAATTGGTAAGTAATTGTAATTGTAATTGAAATTACTTTTTGCCCAACTCTGCCTCTCACTGTACTCGCTACTCTCTGTCGCTACCGTTTTCGGCGCGGCAGGGACGCAATCAGTCATGAGGTCCAGGTCGAAACGAGTGACCGAGGACGGTTCCAGGGGCCCGGAGGGGCCCGGATGGCGCCGGAACACGGTAGTCACGGTTATTGCACCCGTGTGCATCGGGCCATTGGGCGTGCACGTGACTCGGTCGCACGTTTGACATTGTTGGCCGACGAGGAGGATCCATTGTTCGCTCACCGTGCGAATCGGCCCGTGGATCGGCGCAGCCAGAGCCGGCCTACAAATAATAACTTTTCTCCGCGAGGATAAACAAAAGCGGCCCCTAAAATGCACCGGACTGGCGCCACGCTCTGCCCTCTGGGTCCCACTGCAACGCTCTTGCAACGCTCCTGGCCGCAATGCATACGGAACTGCATTCTGTCTCGTTCGATGCGCTGACGTAACCGAGATGTTTCCCAGATAGCGTCAGTAAGTTTCTGTCATAGATAGCCGACCGTCTGCCCCGCCAGGAAATTAATGGGCCACGCTCGAGCCTGCACACGTGTTTCCCGCGAAACAATGTTGACATATGCAGAACACGATGTTACCCGCAATTTTTATTTCCTCGGATATAGTAGCCTGGGGCGCGTACTATCCTTTGATACAGCGCACACTCGGGCACACGTGTTTGCGACCTGAGAACGCGCTATGGAGAGGCTTTGCATTTTTTACGGCGATTTTGTGACACTGATTTTTACCCATCGCTACTTATTTGGTGGTTTTACCAATTAGAAATTCTTCGTCGTTCAGAATTTCGAAGAATAAACAGTTTATATTTATTGTTGCCTATGTTCCCTACAAAGGATGTACATCGACTGCGACAAAATAGAATTTTATTCCGGCTTAAAGAGAATTAATAGCATACATATTTATTAGACTGTTGTGTTCGAAATCACGAGTCTGACTCGATATCGTGGGGCAAGGAGTCAATTTGTACCGATTTCATCTTTGAACAAGATATAAATTGCCACATTAATTGCGAGAGCTGAATAAAATTTTGATGAATTTTGTTGAAAACACTTTGCAATATGTAATTTTTTTAGAAAGTTTATATCAAGAGTATAGTATTTTGTATATTATTAAGAGTACCGCAACCTGAATATTAAATTAATAGAAGTAATTTAACTACAATATCGAATAAAATTGCACAAGCATTTAGAAATTAAAACCGGCCGTGCCGTTAGCAAGCTAAATATCAATTTCCGGTTTCTTTGTCGTACAGAAACGGATCTAATTGTAGAAATCTGCGCCGTAATAGTCATAGACCGCAAGAAGGAAGCACCTAATGCAAATGCAGTGACTCAACAGCATAAAGTCCGAGATCCGGCAGAATTACAGTGCAAAGCGTGTCGTTTATAACACGACAGCGCTTACAAGTATCGTTCGCATGGCTCCTAATGGAGCAAAGATTACTTATCGGGGTGCAGTGAAAATGCATTCCTATTATTCTTCTTAGACCCTACGTTATTCTACGTTATTCTCGACGCTCATGCGCGAACCATGCTGAGGCCATTTCAGTGATTGCTCTTGTTTGCTAAATGCACGAGCGAAATTTCTACTTTCACGAATTATTCTATTGCACTCGCAATTGCTACTATTAATTTACGTTTCTTGGTAATATCCACTCATTTTGTAAAGGATAATTAAGAGCATTTTTATTATTACAAAATTCGGTTTCTCATAAATTTTATATTGCTACTGAATGCATGTGAATTTTTGAAACTACATTTTCTAGTTCTAGAATTATTTTTATATGCTCTGTCCTATTGAAATATTTTAGTTACTTTCTATAATTCTGGCCAGGGTGTAAATTACAATGGAAAGAGTATAGACATGTATAAGGTGATCCAAAAGTCACTGGACCACGTAAAATTCGAATTTGGTTATAAATGTGAATTTTTAAAACATAGAAGTGCTATTCTCTTTTCAAATAAAGGCACGAAACGTGTTAGTATTCTTTGCATTGGTCTTTAAGAGCTCAGTGGCTCCCTTCGAAACTTCAACACTTCGAAGTTTTCTTAGGAACTTCAATATTTCGAAAGTTTTAACTTCCCTTCGAAACTTCAATACCTCGAAAGTTCAATACTTCGAAACTTCTAAGCTCCGAAATGTTCAATACTTCGAAACTTCTAAGCTTCGGAATGTTCAACACTTCGAAACTTCTTAACTTCGGGGTGCCTTTGGAAATTTTATTCCTTCGAAACTGTAGAGTTCCCTTAGAAACCTCAATACTTCGAAACTGAAGTTCCCACCGAAACTTCAATACTTAGAAACCTCGACTACCAATTTCCCTTTGTTCCTTCGAATCCAGGAAAAGTCGATCGTTCAGAAAAGCAACAGCCCTATGCGAAAGCAAGCCTAGGAAGCTGTTTTGCCTATCACTGCCTCGACGATTCGTAGACCGTACTATATTCCGTGTGGCAACGGGAAAAATCCGGGATTCGAGCGGCAGCGATGCCCTTTGTCGCGTCGACGTCGCACTCATGTTCGTAACGCGTACATACGCGTAATCCCGGCGCAGAAAGAGATAGTCCCGGGGGAAGGGAAAAAGGGCACACTCGCGACACGGCAGCGGCGAACAGCAACAGCAACAGCAAACCAGGAGAAGTCTCAGGTGGCCATTTAAGGCACGGACATTTCGTTCTGTCACCGTGTTCCGTGTTCAGCGTCGGGCAGCGTTGCGAGGAGGCCACCTACGCGCCGGTGGTCCTCCTCCCTTAGCGGTCGCATTGTTTTATAAACGGCCGCCATTTCTCATGATAAGCAGAGTAAAACGAAACTAGACACGGACCTTTCGCCGGAACCGAACCAGGGAATCCGGTCGGTCGGTGCCGTCACATTTTCGCGTCCCAACCCCTCTCCCTCTCTCTCCCTCTCTCGCTCTGTGTCCCACTTGGAGAAAAAGATTCCTCTTTGCTTTTCTCCTCTTGCTATCTCTACGGTGTTCCCCTTCTTTCTTCTTTTTTTATCGTGTTCTGCAAATAGTCGCAACGTGCAAGTTGACTGCATCTAATATGGAACGTCTGGAAAGCTTGGCTGGAATAAAGACGGGCGTCGTTCTGAATTAATCAAATCACGACGAAATTAATATATTTTCATATGTTAGGTTCACGATCGCACAATTTTAGTTGCTAATTTATTACGACCGTGACAGTAAAAGTTATGTTATAAACGATTATATTACTTGCAATTACTGTACTGTACTTTTACTGTTATACTAAAGTACTGTAATTTTTGCCTGTTAGTTACAGGGGCGACGTGGTCATTTAATTCTCACAGGCTATAAAATGCAGTGAAATAATCAAATTGCCAGTCTAAATTCTTTTGGCTTAATGTTCAACTTTCCTCGACAATATGTTCCTCCACGCAAAAGGATTCATTCTATTTAACTCCCTGAATTGCAACATCGATTCTGGCTCGTGATGAAGACTCTAATAAATATGTTCTTAATTTCCCTCTTGTATATCGTTTATGAATTTTTTTTCAAATTTTTAACTCTGCGGCTGCGTAGTTAAAAAAAAATAAAAACCGTTTTTTTCTGCGCGGAAAACTAAACTAACCTTGAAATTGTTACGCTTTATTTATTCTATAAATCTATTGGGCACTGATAAACCTTGAACAAGTCCAGGGCTACGTTAAAAAAAAAAATAAAAACCAACTTTTTCTGCGCGGCAAACTAAACTAACCTTGAAATTGTTACGCTTTATTTATTCTATAAATCTATTGGGCACTGATAAACCTTGAACATTTCACAGGAAAAATTTAAAAATCAAATCAACTTGATTAGTATTTCTACTGCGTCAGCGCATTACATCTGAAAGTATTAACCATGTTTCCATCAGCCCGGTTGAGTCAGCGTATAGGCATACGTCTACTTTTTTCTATCCGATCAAAGACGTCTATTCGACGTCTTAAGAACGTATCGTTTAGCCACAAAAGACGTTCTGGAGACGTTCGGAAGCCGTTCCGAAGTCGTCTCTGAAACGTCTCGGTGCTACCTGGGCGAAATAAATCGTAGCGCGACGGGGTTAACAGAATAATTCTGCAAGCGTCGTAAGAGAAATCTGTCTCCGAACTTTTACAAAATCCTCGGGATTGGATCAATCACCGACTATCAATTTCAGCCCCGAAGCTGTGTACTTTCCGGGCACTGTAATTTCGCATACACGCCAGAAGTATCGTTATTAAACAATTTCGAAGATGGCTCCGTTGAACAAGGACCCGCAGCACTTCGAACCACCAATCATCTCGAGGTGGACGGTAACTCTCCCATCTTCTCCATCAGGCTCTCCCGCGTTTCCGTGCATCTCGTTCCTTGTTCGATCCGCGGAATTCCCCGGGTTGTATTCTATTCTATGCAGCGCGTGGGCGTCGGACTGCATCGGCGCGTAGGTGCACCGGCGAGAGAACGCGCCGACATTGTCCCGCGATTAACACTTTGATCCCGGTGATATTTAAGCGGGGCCTTGAGTGGTGGCGACCCCTCTGTCAGGGGTCAACGCAGCTGCCAGCAACAGGGGTCGCGAACGGCCGATTCTATACGAGATACTGGGACTAACTAGAGATTTGCACACAGGTCTAGTGTTTCAGCGATTTTTCATCAACGGCCACGTGCTGTTGAACTCCGAGGGAGAATCCTCGAGACTCGATCCAGGACATAGCTGCTATGTCCTGGCCACGTGTTCTCATTTTTTTTTCTTCAATCCTCCGAGTTGCTTTCAACCTGTTCTTACTTTCGTGGCTACGCGAGACACGCCATTCGAGCTCGAAGCGCGCCCGTGTTCAAGAGCCCGCGCAATCTTCGAAGTCTCAATCGTATCTTCCATAAAAATAGTTTTCTCATCGAATCAGGACCAAACGGTTAAGTATGTTTCGTCAAATTATTTATTGTAACTTCGCCGAGAAAAATCGCAGAACCTGCACGCATTTGATTGACCGGAACCTCTGCCTTCATTGCCCCAAATCGTACCTCTCTCAAAAATATTTTGGTCTAAGAACAATGATAGAAAAGTGGGGTGTGTTTCATCAAATCGTCCGATTGGAAAGTCAACGATAACGATTCGACACGTAACTTTGTGAAGAAAAATCGTAGAACGATCTACTTAGACTCATTTTGTAGAATGAAGCCTCCACTTTCACTATCCTAAATGGTGCCTCCCTCAAAAATATTTATGTCTCAGAACAATGACAGATAAGCGAGGTATGTTTCATCAAATGGCCTGAATGAGAAGTTGAATAAAGCTCGTCATGAAAGAAGCTGTTGTAACTTTGCGAAAAAAAATCGTAGGACGATCTACCTAGGCTCATTTTGTAGAATGAAGTCTCCACTTTCACTATCCTAAATGGTGCCTCTCTCAAAAATATTTTTCCCTCAGAATCAAAGCAATATAACCAGTTATATTTTATCAAATAGGCTGAATGTGAAGTCTAGCAAAGCTTGCCATGAAACACTTGAAGCTGTTGTAACTTTGCGAAAAAAAATCGTAGGACGATCTACCTAGGCTCATTTTGTAGAACGAAGCCTCTACCTTCGTTATCCTAAACCATACCTCCCTAAAAAATATTTATGTCTTGGAACAGGGATGAAAAGCAAGGCATGCTTCATCAAATGGACACGTCGCAATGATTTCCATTTTATTATCGAGCAAGGAGGTACCTCGAAATTCTAATTGTATTTCTGGCCGGGATTCTCGTCGGCCGATCTCATTCATATTGCATGATATAATCGTGCGTCGCGTCTCGAATGGCTTCGGCTTCTTACGACCATTCGCATAGAACCGTTGATTAATATGTACGCGGGACATAATCTTTACTACTGTTGCACCGCCGTTAGATAAGACTGTGGGAGTCTTACCGTTACACCGTGTAAAACATAAAGGCATCGCGTGCTAGCCAGTCGGCTTTACAAGCCTTCAACCTCGGTAAATACTCTGCTAACGAGGCCCGCCTCCGTCGCCAGCCTCCCGATGGAATATTAAGTTTCAATAAACGACAGTAACAATTTAATGACGCACGCGACCTAACGCGGGATAATTATCGCTTTGATTGATCGGCTGACGTTAACGAAGCCGGCTGAAAAAAACTCGCTGTTAAATTTTTAAACAATTCTGTGGATAATTTCCGCAGTTTTTTTCTTACGTTAAGTGTCCTCGAAGTAATATTTGTCGGTTAATAAATCATAATTTATTTATGGTACGGGCAAGAAAATTTGCATATTTAAAAAAATTATTTGGCTTATTATTAGACCGTGGATTTTATGCATTTATGCGAAGATGACCCGTCAATAAATTATGTCTTATCTTCTGCAACATGTAAGATAACTTTTAATTACTAAAATTGTAATCCATGGTTCCATAGTTTATTTATATTATATTATACATTCACATCATGCGATGTTTCGTGTTGCCATGAGTAAAAATAAAACTAACAACACAGTTTAGATTTTTTTAAATTAAAATTTGAAAATATTTACTAACCAAATCATGCGAAAATATTAGGCATAAATATTATAGATTACTAGACTGCGGATGTTTATGCAATTTTCAACTTTTGTATATAAATTTTAAGAAAGTGCAAAGTCTTTTTTACAGTGTCAGTAGTTTTCGTAGATCTTAAATAAATCCTATTAAATTCTGTGGGATTTTTGAAAATTTTTAAAAAATTTTCAGAAGTCATAATGCATAAAGATCCTCATTCTATAGATTACAATAAAAATTTTGCGGTATCAATTTAACATAGCAGAATATACATTTTCTGCACAAATATGAAATAAAGAATATTCTTATTCAAAGTTACCAGAATTAATTCCACCAGTCTAGTTAGTTGGCTAAGTCGCTAGAATTAAATAGAACAACACGAAATAGCGGTAAATCGTTCACGATGCTGACTTCTAGATAACCATATGCGCGGCGAACGCATAAAAATCGCGGTCTATTTATAATGCAATGCATGAAACCAACGAACTCGATATGGCATGCCGATTTTTCGTGGCCGCAGGCGTCTCACCAAGGAAACGGACCCACCCACGAAAGTTTTTCTATAATTCGCTAGATAATGACGAAGATAAGGGACGGCTCGCGCGCCAACCAGAGATACGATAAATCAGTGGTCAGCATGTACGCTGCGACTGCACATTTATTCGCTCGCGTGTGCATCGTACGCTGCTCCACGCATGTTCAATTTTGCGGAGGTCTCCGCGATAAAAGCTGGCTACGATCTCGACGAGTTCGAGGAAAAATCGCCGACCGAAATCGGAACTGCGCGATCTATAAGATCTTAATCTTATCGATCGAAGAAAATTTCACTGCCATGAATTCCTTTGCAACGCATTGTCAGAACTGCTGATTGTTTTCCACATCAGAATTTGACTCGTTCTTCGTTCATCATTTTTAGAAAAATTTTATAAATTCAATCGTTAATTTTAAGCCATTGCAATATAAAAATATATCTTGACGTACTTTTCTTTCCAAATTTTTCCATATTTATTCAATTTCATACAAACCTCTACTTTAAAAACTTTTTTATTATTTCATAAATAATATTCATACAAATTTTAAATGGGTACATAAATTATATTAAAATACGTAATATAAATGGTTAAAATCAATCGTATGTAATTTGTTTGTTTTAGTACACAACAACAATTAAACCTTACGATGATGAATAACAAAAAAAAAAACAAAATAAAAGCTAAGAATCTTTATTATTGTACTTTCTGTCAATGCGTACGTATGATTAAGTAAAAATGATGAGAACTCCAGCGAAACGAAGACGGACTCAACATTATTAATTGTTTATACGTTACTTTTTACAGCAGCAATAGCCACTCTATTTCTCACGGCATCTAAAGAATTCGAAACAGACGTTCCTACAAAAAGAAGAATCTCTTGCGCAAGTTTCTCGACGCGTCAGCCATTGGAGTTTGTTATTTCAATAAAAGTGGAACGCACGTTAAGCGAAGCGTGAGGCGTTATTTAAAGCGATGTTCGCGGAACACCGCGAATTAGAACAATCAATAACTAATAAATTTCAAGCTGGTACCGCGGATCAACTTGAGAAACGTGTCGTAACATCGCGCGGCTGGTGATAAAACAACCCACTTGGATCGAACACGCGGTCTTCGATGCTCGACGCTCGGTGCAGTGCTTAATCGGTGCATGAGCCACTCGACTGCCACTCGAAATCATCGACATACCTATCGCGGTGGAACCTTCCTTCCAATCGGTTGTTCCCATGCGTGGAACATGAAACTTTCACGCAGACTTTGCCCGTCCGACGCGTGCAGGCCTATACTACTTACGACGGTCTAGCGTAAACGCACGTGAAAAATGTTAAACGGGAAATAAATTATTGCTGGATCTCAAGTTATGGGATGCTTGAGGAATGTCTGCGTTTATCGGAACACGACGAACGAGAAATTGTAACTGGTATTAGTGGAGTTCTTACTTCGTTTTTACTTTGCGAGATTCCTCGCTGGAAGAAATGATATCTTGAAAAATACTTGTCTTGGAAAATAGCCGATTAACGCTACGTCGGGAAGGTTAAAGCAATTCTTATCAAATATTTTGTTGCATGATCGTTGGAATTGTAGGAGTGATTTCATAGGAAATTATTAAATAAATTATTCTTGTCGTTTTTAAAGAAAATTATAATTGAGTTCAATTTACTAATAGATTGTGGGCCCATTATTCGCTCATCAATATTTATGTATTACTTTATGCAAACTAAAAGAAGGTAATAATTTGAAAATTCTATAATTTTCTATAAAATTCTATAAAATTCTTTAATTCTAAAATAATTTGAAAAGAATAAAATTAAAGTATTATAAATTTTAGCTACTCGAGTGTGATTTTTCTGGTGCAACGTATATTTACTCGCATGGTTATTATAAAAATTCTTAAACAAGTTGTTCTAATTCTGCGCGACTTTTATTAGCAGACAATGCGTTACGTAATTATTCGAGACACTTTTACTCGCTTTCACCGTAATCTAAACAGTTTCATTCGTCCTGCATTGATGAGTTGCTAGTGCCGAGTATCGGGATTAGTCAAATAAATTCGCCTGATAAAGACGGTTAACTAAAGTGCTTTACGTCGTTAGTTATTTGTCATCGACTAATTCCCATAATGGCACACCTTTCTACTTGTTTCAGAACGGTGAGCGGCTGTTCATCGGAGCGCCAGGAAGTTGGTACTGGCAAGGTAAGGTTCTTTCCCCACTCACTTTGTCTTTGTTTAATCTACCTTACCGTTTTGCAATCAAAATTGTCTTACGAAGATGTCTCGTGTGACGTCACGATTTATAATTAATCGAGTAGAAAACGATCTGACAAATTCTATTTTTTTTATTGAGTCGTTTCAAATATTTCTAATAAGACAGAATTGAAAATCTATTGTCACGTTATAGTACCACTTTTGTCTTAATTATAAGACACTATAAGAAATTCAATTATTTTACACTCTACAAATTTCTCTTAATTGTAAGACACTATAAGAAATTCAATTACAGTTTTCAGGAAATGAATAATGCTTCTCAATAAATTCTATTATGTTTCCATTCAATTTCTTCTTAAAGTTGATGGTCATTTAATTTTCTGATTTTTGTGTATCAAATGAAGGATGTACTTCAATAGATCAGTTGATGTTTTGTAGAATATGTTCCCCAAGTTTCTCATATTCATTTACTGTAATAGAAATTTTGAGAAGCATTCATGGAGACTTACATAAACGTTCCATTTGCAATAGTTTATTTATATGCTAATCATTCTAGCAGCACTTATTCTGTTCAAAGGCAAGCATTACTTATAAAGGAGTAAATTTATGAACTTCTGTCTGGGAAATTTATATAACCAGAAAATAACTTTTTGAATGAGTTGAATTAGAACGTATTTTGTGAAGTTGAATCTTGTTTCTGTATAATGCAAAAACTTGTGAGGTATTAGTGTATTACAATACTTAGTCGTATATTATTCTAGAATAGAATGAACCTCACCATTCTTTTATTTAATGTCTTATCGAATAAATTAATTTTAAATTCCAAATAGAACAGATTAAACAAAACTAAATGCTACTTTTGACAAACCAATGGAACAGAATAAATCTTGTCCAGAACACATTGAAGCAATATGAAAATTAAAGAATTAATTCAAGTGAAGGTTATCCTTGTGGGACCAAAAATTTTGCACTTTTTTCTTAGACTTTTGATTTGCGCAATAATTTGTGCTCGTGAGCTCAATCATTTGCGAGTCTTTCTGAATGTAACTATCAGGCGTTCGAATTACCGCTGTAGAATTGCTGTTTCCACGTGCTTGTAGTGCCACCTGGAGGACTAGCACAGTAAATATGGCGGCGCTCTTTCCTGCTAAAAACGCTTGAAATCGTCGAACTTGACACGCGTGTAACTTTTGGACGGGTGAATTCCGCGCTCTATAATTTTTGTTTTTTGTGTTTCCTCGTCAAAATCTACAGGACTGTATAAAAAATGGTGCAAAATTTTTGGTACCAGAAATTGAAGTTCAACCACTTCTAAATCTGACTGGACCATGAAAAGTCAAATCCGAAGATACTGTCAGTGATCTTCAAGCACGAGGGGTTAACGCTAATTAGATAACCGCACGATAATCAAAATTCCAGTTAGGGAAGGTTTCTAAATTCTGGGCCAAAATAATCGGCTTATTCTAAAAGTCTCGATCGAATCGCATCGGATCTATCCCCTCGAAACTAATTGTACGGCGTACAATCACTTTCTATACTAATAAAAGACACGGAAGTTCGAGCTTTGGTAACGCCTGGGCGATGGGAACGATTTCCGGTTCGCCGGAGCTCTCCGTGGACTGTTAAAGCGACTTTTGAGGAGACGTTCGTTAAACAATTGCAGGTCAGATATACTCGATCAGCACCGCTATGACGTTGAAGTTCGTAGCGACGATGTTGTTCACACCCGAAGCAGATGCATCAGGTACCGCGTTAATTTGCAGGCGATCCTAATCGGAACGACGCCTATCAACGCCGCCGTGCAAAACCAGCAGCCCCCCTTAAACCTCTAATCAACATTCAGTCTCGGACCTCATTAACAAATTGTTGCTTGATGCTCGGAGCACGGTTGTTTCCGTCGACGTTCGCGAAAGACTCTTTGCTGGCTTCAAAAATTCGTGAACAAACCGATTCTCAAATTACTTGGAACTATTAACGGGGTCATTTGAGGAACAACGTTTTTCCTTCGAGGAAAATCTTCTCCGCGGTTTTGTTAAGGAGCTATTGACGAGAAACACGAACCAATCAGAGCGCGGATACTGCGGACGGATTCTGGCTCGGCCAATGCCAACACCACGCTTAGCGGGACCTGTCAATTTCTGCTCTTTCTCTTGTTCAGTACTTCACCGCGGTTCGACTCCAACACTACGCTCAGCGGTTGGACCGTGTTTTTCGTTAATAACTCCTTAACGAAACCACGAACAACCATTTCGCAAAGGAAAAAGTTGCTTTAAATGACCTCAGGTATCGCCCCTTTGAAGGAACAACATTTTTGGAACGTAACTGTGCCTGGAAAGGAGCCAATTCAAGTCAGGAATTATAGAATATCGATTATAAATTTGCTATTTAATTAATAGATAGGAAGAGATAGTAAAAATTAGAGAACAGTCACGAGATAATAAAATGTTGATGGAAAATCAGTTTTTTCTTTCCACCCGGAAGAAGATCCTCGCGGACCACCGGTGAACGTCGACGCCGTTCGAAACAATTCGAAAGGAGCAGCAGTATATAATCGCAATCTCCGAGCGTTTACACATGCTTGGCAGTGGCCCCGATTAATTTCCATTAATTACTCGGTCATCCGGCTTCTTCCACTTGTTTCACCCGCGATTAACACGATGCCTGTGATTAATAATTCTCGGTACGAACCGCGCGGCGAACTGTCACGCCCATGAGTGTCGCGTACGAACGAAACGAAACGGACGGACGCTTTGCACCGTTTCGGTATAGTAATTAGCATACGGCAATCCTGCGCGCGTGACAGTTTCAGGCCTCTCGTACGCCCCTCAGCCCCTCCCACTCACACATACACACACGCACACAGAAACGCGAAGTGATTAATATCCGATTGAAGATTAATGCACCGTGTGGCATTAGTACTTATTAATTACTGCCAGGTGAGTCGAGGGTGGCGATAATTTAACAGGTGCAGGCCCGCTTTCTACAGCTTCGCGCGGCAGCCAGAGAAGCCAAGCTAAATCAATTAATTAATTAATAAACAATAATAATATGTATCTAATCGACTCGATACTACTCCACCTGACACCGCTGCTATTTAGTTGACAGTATTGCCTGACGATAGCGAAACAGAATAATACCTCAGTCGTCATTCATAAAAAAAACTGTGCTTAGAAGCTAGATTAATAATAATGTTAAACCGGCTTATTTATTTACCAGAGTGTGTCGTTTCCACGCGTTTTCTGACTGCGATTGCCATTTTCCTTTTACGTTGAATTGTCGACGATGGATTCTAGCTTATGGGATGTCCTACTTTTCCCGTGCAGCTCTATCGCTGCCCTAGAGGAACTTTGTTATTGTAATTTTTAGTATTAGATTGCAAATCTTGCGCATTTATGGGCCAAACGCTGTTATTGGATATTTGAAAATATTTTCATAAATATTTACTGAAATTAATGAAATATTTTTTTTCCGAAATGTATTGATATATTTATTTATCATCCAGTGGTCGGTAATCTTAATTTTTAATTTTGTTTCATGTTTCATTGTTTTCCGATACAACTTCCACTTTTTAATAGAAAGTATATCAAATTAAAAATCGTTTTTATGAATAATGTTTTATGATAATGCAGAGTTAATAATAGATTTTAACTGGTTAGAATATGACATTTAAGTGATCATTCTGGTAAGCAATGGCGGATAACGTCGTATATCACCAGTCACCGTCGCATTTTTCGCGTGCAGACATACTTTCGGAAAAGGTCTGAGATTTATCAACGTCTAGACTTTGAGATATTGGACATCGGTTGTCATGCAACGCCTATTTATCATCTTGTCGTTAGTCAATCAAAGAGCTATCTATCCAGATGACTTTGGAAAGAATCAATTACATACTCTGTTCCATTAATCTCTATATTTTAATCAGATCTCAATATTGTACACATTTCATCATAAAAAAAAGTAACAGATGAAATGGTAAAAATCTCAGAACAATTTAAGAACACTGTCATACTAAAAGAAGACATAAATGTCTACGTCACTTTTCTGTCTGGCAATGAATGCAACCAATTTCTATTTTACATAAAGATTTATAGTTTAGCGAAACCATTAAAAAAATGTAATAATTAGCATCTTTGATGACATCTTTTAAACTCTGTATTTTTAATTTCTCGTTTAACATACACAAAATTATTTACGTACATTCATATTTTGAACCTGCGAACTTCCATTCCCTTCATTGAAAATACAATTCAACAATTCGGATCAGTAATAAATATTTTTGTACGAGAATTAATCTTGTATAAAGAAAATCAATCTTCAGGAGGACATTCCATGTGTTACAATCCATTTACTAGAATCCATATTGTAATAGAATTACAAACATAATTATTGCAACTTAATATTATACAAGAATTAACACCTTAGCTGATATAGACATATACAGCGTATTTCCGATTTAATGGTACAACCTGAAAAGGAATGAATCTGCACCTGAAAGTAGGTTGAAAACGTGAAATAAAATTTGTTTCCGAGATAATTGAATTTTCATATTCGTCAATGTAGAAATCGGCTGATCCGTCTGATCATGGCCTAAAAAAAATTTCATCCTGAAGTTCAAGGTCAAGGACAATTTTGTGGCAACTTTTTTTACATATTTTCATCGATCCGAAGAATACGCCTATGGCAAGACCAAACATTTCTTTAATAGAATTTAATACAATAAACTCACCTAATAACCATAATATCGTATAATATATAGACTGCGGATTTTATGCATTTATGACAAAAATGGGTGGACGTAATTAAAAACGGTAAAAACATTAAGAGCAATTTAATAACATTCATATGTTATTTTCGATTTATTAAAATTGTTAAGAATAGAAAGAAATTTTTATATGGTTTCCTGTAATTGACGAAGTAAATTTTTATTTTGCATTTCCGCAGTCTAATAATATATTATACATGGGAAATAATTTTTCTGTTTATTACGATCTCCAGTTTTTGTTTCATGCAGAATCATCCACTTTCTGGTTTCACCATCAGATCAGAACCTGTACACAACAACCTATACAGTGACTGCGTTTGTGTTTGTGTTAGCGAGTTGCGATTTTGAAAGACCTTTGATCGTAGTCAATAATGAAAACGTGTTTGGAAAACTATGTGTTGAAAGCCGGCGTGTTCTCTCGGCCGATTTCCTCAATCGTCCGGTTGGTTTGCAGGGCAGGCATTTTCGCAGCCGTTGCACAGCCGCTCGAAAATCATGTTCACCAAGGAAGGACCGGCGAAGGAGGACGATAGCTACATGGGTTACTCCGTCACGGCCGGGGACTTTATTGGAAATGGCGACAGCGGCACGGCTGTCGGCGTGCCTCGTGGCTCCGATCTCCTCGGCAAAGTATGCTCATGAAATATTAACACGTAATCGCCGGGAAAAGAAACGATTGAAATTAATTCCTCCAGTGAAAGTAACCCGTCCCGGGCTAATTTATTGCTTTCTCGGGAAAAGGGTACCGACTCACGATCAATGGTACCAGTCCCTCGGTAGCGATTCAACCTTTTAACACCACAACCTACCGGTCGAATGACCGGTTTCAAATTTTTTCTGTGGCACAAGCACAAACTTCGCCTCCCCGCGATAAATTTTGGCCCTCTTACAATGTAATTTAAATTAGGGGCAATCTTAGTAAAATTACGAGACAATAAGTGCAAGAATTTCTTATATTTTTAAACTGTCGAAATTACGAAGGCTATTTTGTAGGAAATAATTAAATAAATTTTTTAACTCAAGCTTATACAAATAAATAAATTCACTACTATGTTTTTTCCTGTATAATAATTTATTAAAGTCGGGGTTCGCAAAAATATTTGCAATCCAGTTGCAGGAAATATTTAATCTAATCCAGTGTTTTATTTACTAGTACAAAATATTGATTTTCTATTATCAATATCTTTTCCTTCTTCGGTTTTCAAAATTATATTTTACGTAGTCTATTATGCTATTCGTGATCTTCAGGATAAATGTAGATTTACAACAAGCAAAACACTTTGGAATATAATGTTTCAATCGTTTGTAAATTTTACGAGTTGTCGATAGGCTGGTAAAGTGTAATGAAATATGGAATAGTTATTAATTCACAAAAATGTCTGATCACAGGTTATCCTCTTCACTTCGAACATGACGAATCACCGTAACATCAGCGGCGAACAAATGGGAGCGTATTTCGGTTACGCTGTCGCTTCCGGTGATATCGATGGCGATGGCTTAGACGATCTTATAGTTGGCGCGCCTATGTACACCGTGCCTGATAACCCGGAAATGACCATCGAGACCGGAAGGGTGTACGTGATCTATCAAGGCGCCGGACCTGAAAAATTCCGCAAAGTCGACTCTAGGTATTTCTCGGCCATTATTTTTTCTATTAACAAAATTGTTGTCAAAAACAGTCGAACGAACAATTTTTCAAAAATATTAGCAGTCTACGTATGACATACGGATCGTCTTAGATCGCACTATTTAGTAAAAAAAACTTTACTAAAAATTGTTGAACGAACAATTTTTCAAAAATATTCGCTGTCTACGTATGACATACGGATCGTCTTAGATCGCACTATTTACTAAAAATTCATATGTATAATGGACAATTCATTTATCGAATCATCGGTTCGGATAATCGAGATTCTACTAACTCAAAGTATGCCCCGAAGTATATCATCTTTGATCTCATTTTAATCAGAAAAGTATGTAAATATAAACAAATATGTCAGGGTGAAAGTTTCATAAAAAAAATTAATTGAAAACCAACAAAATTGTCATTGGATTTGGTCGTCCGGACCAGAATTTAGGCTGAACCACGCGATGTTGAACGTGCATTGAACCACTGATAGAACAAAACGAGAAATTTCTTCGGCTGTGTCGCCATCTTGATAGCACAGCATTCGGGCACCAAGACCGTTGAACTCTGCTGATAATTGCTTATCGTTATCCAGAGACGGGGAGAGCAACCGCGGACGATTCGGTTTGTCGCTGACCTCGCTGGGAGATATTGACCGTGACGGTTATGGTGACTTCGCTGTGGGTGCTCCTTACGGTGGTCTGCATGACAGCCGCGGTGCAGTCTACATCTATCATGGGTCCTCCACGGGTGTGCTGGAAAAATACTCTCAGGTGATCTACGCCGAGGACCTCAAGCTCCCGACGAACATGCAGACCTTTGGATTTTCCGTGGCTGGCGGCCTTGATCTTGACGGAAACCACTATCCCGACCTAGTTGTGGGTGCCTACGAGTCGAGCACAGCTGTGTTCTTCAGATCCCGGCCGGTTATCAAAATGGACTCCTACGTGACGTTTGATCAGGAGTCGAAATTGATCTCGTTGGATGATAGGAACTGTACTCTGTCCGATGGCAGCAGGGTCACTTGCTTCCCGTTGAGGGCTTGCTTCAAGTATAGCGGCGAAGGCGTCTTCCCCAGTCACACTTTTAACATTCAGTATGTCCTGGACGTGAAGAAGACGAAGAACCCCAGGCTGTTCTTCTTGGAGCTGGAAGGCAGGAACACCATGAACCGCACGATCTCTGTGGATCGGGATCGACAGTTCTGTCGGACTGTTCAGGTTAGTATTGATGTTTGTGATTTAAATACTTATCATACCTTTGGGCTAGAACAGGCCCGAGTAATAGGCCGCGGGCCACACGGCCTCTATCACTTGATTCTAAGCCTGCGCGATGGCGCGACGTCAACAATCACTTGCATACTAAAAGATCCCGCAATATCAACAGGTATACATCGCGCCGAACATCCGTGACAAGCTGACATCGTTGGACGCCGAGATGCGCATGAGCCTCGACGAAGAACGCTTTGAAGACAACAGGCCTCGAGATCCGAGACTCCCTCTGCGTCCAGTTTTAGGATCTACAACATCCAGGAAGGATTCTCTGTCCATCAGGAAGAACTGCGGGGCTGATAACGTGTGCATACCGGATCTCCAGATGAACGTGACGTCGAACGTCCTCAGGTACCTCTTGGGGTCTGGCAAACGTCTGGAATTGGACGTATTGGTGCAGAACATGGGCGAGGACGCATTCGAGTCGACGTACAACTTGAAACTGCCAGCTGGCATCGATTACATAAAAGTGGAGAAGATCGAGACTATGGGGGTCCCTGTGCAATGTTCAGCGCCAAAGCAATCGAACAACAATACTCTTCGCTGCGACATTGGCAACCCTTTGCAAAAACACGGCCTGGTGAAGTTCAAGGTCCTTCTGCAGCCTGTCACCTCGCACGGAATGAAACCAATTTATGAATTCGAGATGGACGTGAATACTACGAATCCAGAGAATCCGATCACTGTCGACGACAACACGTACACTTTGAGACTTCCGATTTGGATCGAGACTGATCTACGCGTGGACGGTGAAAGCAAACCGAAGGATCTGTATTACGATCCTGACAATTACACGAGCGAAACGAACGCGACCACTGAGATGGAGTTCGGTCCTGCCATGATGCATAATTATACTATCAGGAATTTGGGACCATCGGATGTCATCGAAGCGGAAGTCTTCCTCATTTGGCCCGCGCAGACACTGGCTGGAAACGAGTTACTGTATCTGCTGGAGCAACCCGAGACTTCTGGACCTATCGCCTGCGAGACCGCGAATGCGAATTATCTCAGCTTGAAGGTGAGTTAATTTATTAGACTAGACAGAAAACTTTAAAATGCTTAACGGTTAAACTGTACCTTGTGTAACCAGAAACCTTTTTCTTATGTAATCCTGAGGATTTTGGCGAGAAAATGCGAAAAATCCAAGTTGTAATGCTAGGAGACCAGTGGTTCAAATGTTATGTGTGTTTAAAGTTGATAGATTCACAACAATTAAGAAATCACACCAATCTATAAATCTTCTCACTCACTAACTTCAAACTCTTTCCAGTTGGACCAACGCAGAAAACTCTACGCCCACCACGCGGACCCCTCAGGCGTGATCCTAGACGAATCTCAATCCGGCAAGACGATCAACGTTCAAAGAGGGTTCGACGCCGATCGAAACAAAGCCAGCCAGAAAGAGGAAGCCGAGATCAACAGCGGGGACAGTTCGAGCATCCAGAAAACGCGTCATTCCTCCTCCTCCTCGTCGAACGCCGTTGCCAGCGAAACCAGAAGGATACAGTTGTCAACGTCAGGAGACAAGCCAGACGTCCTCGTCACCACGTACACTCAAAACAACTCTGGCACAAGTTCCATCAACACCGGAAATCTGTCCGGTAACAACCGAGGCGTGGTGTTTCGCACGGAATCCGGTGGTTATAGCGGGTCTGACACTTTAGGCGGCGGTTTCCGCTCGAGCGACGACGATGGCTTGGGTTCAAGGATTCCCAGCCTGGATGAGCACTACGGAAGCCGTATAAATCACTCGGAAACTATCGGAAGTCGCTGGGGCGAGACGACAGTCTCCGGGGGCCGCACAGTTTCCGGTTCATTCGATTCTGAGTTGAGCGAGAGTGAGCAAAGGTATCAGGAGCTGCTCAGGCAACAGGAAGAGCAACGACGTTTGGCGTACCAGAGACGTCAGGAGGAGGAACAGAGGAGGCGAGAAGACGAACGAAGGCGACAACTCGACGAGGAGCGAAGGAGGCACGATGAAGAGGAACGAAGAAGACAACAAGAAGCGGAGGAAGCTAAGAGGATCCAGATAGCCAAGGAGGAAGAGTTCCATCGACTCGAGGAAGAGCGAAGACGGGTGAACGAAGAGGAGTACAAGCTTGAGCAAAGAAGACGGCAACATGGAATATCTGCTGGGACAGAGAGCGGATTGATCACTGGTGATCGGGAAGAGAACGTTAGTGGAGGTGAATTCGGCTTCAAGTTGCGCAACGTCAGTTCAACACAAGAATTCGAAACGCTGTTTGGATCTCTATCGAAGTCGTCTACTTACGAACTGTTCAACAGACAGGGTAGACACTATGTTCAGTTCTTAGGCAGGTTCAGGACTTCAGGAGACAAGAGAGAGTACATAGAGTTCCAGGATGGATCCATGTTCCCTCTTCAGGATCGATATGGCGATGCTAGTTATGTCTCTGACAGTACCGAAGCTCGGGATAGTCGGTTTTTGAGAATAGAGGGTGAGCTTTTGGTTGATTCACATGGGAAAGGGTTCATCGTACTGAAGGACAGTCGAAGGTTCCCTTTGCAAGGGTCGTTTAGTTATACCGAGGAACGTTCTTACACCTTGGATCCACGTACGGGTTATCAAGGTAGAGGATCGAGTGAATACAGCAAGTCTTGGAGCGAGGATTCTAGCCATACCGAGGACGTTGATTACGAGTCAAGGTATTCCAGCACTCACGAAGAGAGGAGGACAGAGGACAGGAGAGTTGCCAGCAGGATCCATGGGAGAGATAGTCGTGATTCTTTCGACGAAGTTAATACTCAAAGCAGCGATGCTGCTGGTAGATTCAAACGCGAGAGCGATATGGTGGAAGTGAGGGACTTCAAGAAATTCGAGAGGCTGCATAGATATCCCAGGGACCTGGACAAGGATCTTATGGCTGAGGAGAGCGAGTTTGACGAGAAGGTTGATTATGAGAATGATCCCAGGACTCACGGACCCGTCAGTCCTTGCGATACTGCGAAGTGCGTCGTATTGAGGTGCGTTGTTGGTCCTCTGAAGAAGGATCAGGAGGTCTGGATCGGAGCCAGGTACAGGGTAGACGCGAGGACCTTGAAGAAAGTGGCCGTCCAGGAGAAGGTCAGGGTCTCCACCAAGTTGGTAGCACGTGTCACCAAGCAGCCGTTCATCGGCGCACCTGCTGAACAGGTGGTCAAGAGTCGGGAAGTCAAGACGAACGTCGAACCAAGCTCAACGCCATCTGCGCCGGATGTTATTCCTCTGTGGGTTGTTGTACTCTCTGCTTGCGCTGGGACCATCATCCTGTTGCTGCTTATCTATCTGCTACACAAGGTTTGTTCATGCAAATTAACTTAATTAATTAACAAGTCTCTTAACCATCACTGAGAGACAGTTTTGTTATAGACTTTTTACTGAATCCTTCACAGCAACAGTAATTTTAATTGCGAGCCAACAAGTCACCGCCACTAATAATTTAATAATTATATCTGTGATTAGAACGTGAAAGATTTCTAAGCTTCCTTTTGGTACAGCACAATTATTAAAAATCCTATTGCTAGACCTATTAGCAGGCGAAGTGTTAAATGCCTGATGCTTTATGTTGAAGAACGAGGCAAGCACAAATTGAGGCATCAACAATATCATTTGTTTCACTCTTTGTTAACAGTGCGGATTCTTCAAGAGGAACAGGCCATCAGACGCGCCAGAGAGACAACCATTGAACAGGAACGGCCACTTCCAAGGGGACGATCACTGAAGCAGCGGTTAAAGGATAGATCAGTGAGAATTCTCTAAAACGTCGAACGACATCGATCACTCGAACGAACCACGAAGTGCCTTGATCCTCGCGAATCCGTCGACGGAGCAGGAATATGCATTCGCTGGGTCACACGGAGCTGTAATGCTGTTCTGCCGCGTGTAGGAAATAATGTTTTACTAACGATCGCGGATACCTCTATCTCCAGGACGTTACAGAAACTGGTAGAGTGAATTAGAAAGGTTCTGGAGCGATTCTGCGACCATTTTACTGCCACTGAATACTCCTTCCAGCTCCTGCAGCTCGACCATGCAAGTTTCTAGTCAGGAGACATTTTCATTTTTATTTTATTTACTTCCCGTTTCTTTTAACCTGTAATACGGGCATATATGTCATAAACTGGTTTCAGTACTTTATCATTTGTTAACACAGTGGATGATCGAATTGCTCGAATCACTTATTTGGATTGATAATTTTTTGTGCGTTGAAATAGTCAATTGTTAAATGAAAACTTTGTTAGACTGAATTCTTATTATTTTATGAGGTACCTTGTAGATTGCGATTGTTTCCAGTGATTTTTAAAATCTCAATAAATTAAAACGAAAATGTTGCAACAATTACAAACCAGTTAATCACTTATGGGCCAGCCTGTATTTACTCAAGCCTCCCGTTCGTCGATGAAAGCGCGTAAAGTCGACGATTAACGCGCACAGTCGTATAAACGTTTCTCGAGGGTGGAAAGTCAGTGTTCGCCGAAATGTCTTCCGTACTCGCGAAAAATAGATCTAGAGATCGTCTGCTTGTAACGAAAAGTTCGTTGATCGAAGCTTTCTCAACAGAAGAACGAAACAGAGTGGTTCTTACGGACGTGCGAATACCATCGTCAACTTCATTCGATGCAAAGCTTTGTACGAATTAAGTTTCGAACGTTTCGAGAGTGAAACGGAGAGGAGGTGCAATTTTCAGTGAATAATCGCAGAGTTAGTTCAAAGTTTTATTATATTGTAAATGTACAGGGTGTGCCATAACGTGTAAAACCGAGTTCAACGAGGAACGAGGTACACGAAAATAATTGAAAAACGTTCGTATAGACACGAGCTCTGTTTGACCCTGTTTCTTGTGTCAGTTATTACAGTTTATATGCTTCCATGTGCAAAATAACTGCCTCTCATTGAAATACAAGCTTGCATTTTTATATTTTGTTACATCTATCGTCGAAACGTTACCATTCATTATTTTATATAAGATATTATTAGAAATTGTTGCAGCACAAACTAGCCATAATAGGAAAGCAAGGTCAAATAGAAATTATCTTTATATGAATTCCTTTTCTATAAGTTGTAAGACACTCTGTATAATAGAGAGGGGGGGGGGGTACCATAAACCCGTAGAACTCGAAGTTGTTTCTTCTGACTTAATAATAATATTTATTTATGCGAGCCCATTAATAGCAGAATAAGCGGAAATGAAACACAACAAAATGCACAAAAATGAAAGACTGTTCTTTTGCGAAAACAAAAAATCGTGAATCTTGCTACTTGAATAATTAAAATTGTAATCAGTGAGGTATATTTTATAATACACCGGCGTCCGATCGACCCAAATATTGTGACATGTTTAAGGGTCTATTATCGACAGATCTCACTTGTTGCCGATATCGGCAAATGATTTGTACTTTTCTTCCTTTATATCATGGATCGTAATATGGTCTCGAGAATGAGAATTTCTAATTATTTATTAAATTTCTACATTATACTATGTATATTTAACGTATGATAGAAAGCCGTAACCTGGACGGGGTTTCACCCCTTGTGTATGTGTGTACAATCTTGTAAATTATTAATTATTGTATTACTAAAACTATTCAAATGAGAAATAGCTAACGCAATAATAGTTATATAGAAAGTAAATAAAGAAATTCCTGATAAATGCAGGAACTTGTATATACAGTTTTAAGATGTAATATTAAAAAAAAATATATGTATAAATAATATTATTAATACTACAGTTAATGTTCTATTTATTTAAATTCCTAATGTCCTAACATTAGTTTCTTTTGTATTCGAGATTTTTTTAGGCTTTGTAAATAATGTCATCCAGATTAACAATACTTATTTATTAAAAAAAAATAATAATCTCGAGGCTTATATCCCAGATTGTAAAATCTGAACTTTGAACTGTTGGCACCATCTGTCGCAAAATAATCAAGTTGGTTGACAAACGTTACCAACCGGTAAGTGCAGATTGCACAGTCTTAGCACAGACGAGGTATAAGTCTTATACCTCGTCTGTGGTCTTACTTAGATCTCGAGCAAATGTTCTATTTAGGTAGAGGCGGAACTTTTAGTGATGTTGATATTTCAAAATATATAAGTCGTTGAGGCATTTTAGATAACAATATTTTATATCTTCGTGGGACTGCAGTATAGCTATTTTTAATTTTAATTTCTTACCGCTAAGAACGCTGTTAGTGCACAGACTTAGGACACAGAGTTAGGATCAGTACAGACATTGCAGCTTATGGACTTTTCTGTCCACGCTTCGGGGGGTTCTAAGAGCCCCCGTACCATTTCGGTGTCGCACTCACTGTTATCGATAATTCGCGAATTTGGGCGTATTAGTAAGAACTGAATATTCCGTATACTTCATTTTTACTACGGATGTTTAATATGATTTGGAAGTCATACATGAATATGGCGCGTATATTTGAACAGAGAAAATAGTATTTACGAAGAACGAATAATAAAAATACGAACTATAGTAAAATTAATTTTGTTATATTGCTCGTATTATTGAAGAAAGTATATTGCAATAATTTTACATATTTTAAACTAATGCTCTACTTTCTTTACAATTATTTAATGCGTACACACATATTTATTATTCTTGTTTTTTAAAATAACGACTTGCAAGTTTAATAAAACAGGCATTTTTATGTCTATACAAATAAGAATTCACTATATTTTTACAATTTAAGTTGCAGTTAATTGTGTTTATTAGATTAATTAAACGACTTATATATTTTGAAATATCAACATCACTAAAAGTTCCGCCTCTACCTAAATAGAACATTTGCTCGAGATCTAAGTAAGACTGCGTCAGTGGCGTACGTAAATGGACTTATATGTAGTATCGTAGGTAATAAATAAACGTAGAATGCTGATATTACTCATTCCATAATTGCTTGGAACACAATTACTTTTTACTGAAGAATGTCATAACGCTCTTATTGTCATAGAATCAGACGGAACGTGACATTGCAAAATGTTAAAGAAGGGAATAGGTTTGAAATAATCATGGATATTAATTTACAAGATCTTTATTGAAAATCATTCAATACATTTGTTCTTACATTCTAGGATACTAATTCTAAGAGCGCAGCTATTAGCTCGATATTATCCACTATTTGTAAGATACTAGAAGTTCTTACAAATAGAGGATAATACCGATTGCCCAGGTCTCACCACGAGGAGGTTGCTGCACAAGAGACCCGGAGAGGGAGTCAGAACGAATGCAATATTCCTTCTGGCTCCCTTTCCTAACAACGACGAACTTATACTAACGCAGTAACGCAATATGTCGAGTAATTATTGCGGGGAAAAAGGTGTGAATCGGAGAAGAAGTCTCCGATCCACGGGGGACCAAAGGCGAATCAGGCAGAAGGCTCTGATTCTTTCAAAAAGAGAAACAAGAACGAACCAGAGCAGAAGGCTCTGGTCCAAGGGTGACGCGAACGCGTACAATGCTTGCAGCCAAACTCCAGTCAGCACCGATAGCCAACATGAATTCAAGAAGAGCGATGACCAAGAGAAGAGCTCGCACGGTGTCCCATTTACTCCAGTTACCACCTGTTACCAAGCAACTTACGTTGAGGTAACTCGGGTGGAATTACGACAGAGAGGACTTTTCACTTACACAGTGTAACACAGCGAACAGATCGCTTGACCATCCACTCTCAATGAATTGACGTCGAATACCGATACCAACTGGATTGGTACATACAAGCAAGGTCCGACACAGCAGAAGGCTGTGTCGGAATCGAAACAACGAGCCGAGCAAAGTGAAGTTAAAATAAATTAAATTCAACTAAATTAAATTAAAATAAATTAAGTGAAGTTAAGGCAATAATTACTCGACATATTTACAACGATGACATACAATCTTAATAACTAACGCACGCACGCAAGCCGAGCAATTATTGTCGCAAAAGAGGGAAGAATCAAAGCAAAAGGCTTTGAATTGCAATGAAGAAAAATGAACCAGAGCAGAAGGCTCTGATTCGGGGGGTGACGCTAAGACAATAATTGCTCGGCAAATATAAATAACTTAACATACGCAGTCTTCACGATGTTCACGATTCTCTTCGTTGGGGTGTCCTCTTCGTTCGATGTATCCTGACCGACTGTTAAACAATACATGACCCCGCATACGAGTGCGAATACGACAATAAATACGACAAAACTATATCCCGCACACGCGTGCGGCCTATAGGCACTTCGGGAGCCCCGGGGACGCGACACCCCGTACTCACTCACGGCCCCACCCGTGAGTGAGCCCCTGAGGGACCTCCGATCGAAGGAATACCAATTTGAAATAAGAAATATAAATTTTCAGAAGACCATCTCGAGAAAATTCAGAAGCATTTCTATTATAAATCGAGCAATAAAACCAACGATGATGAAGATGCGATGAGAGTAACTATAAACCCCGTACACGAGAACTGCCTACAAACCCCGCACACGAGTGCAAATTTAACCAGCTCACGATAGCCAACCTAACACCAGCTCACGAGAGCCAAGCTAACCCCGCACACGAGTACGGCCTGCCTACGTCGCACACGAGTACGAATTTAACCAGCTCACGAGAGCCAACCTAACACCAGCTCACAAGAGCCAAGCTAACCCCGCACACGAGTGCGGCCTATAGGCGATTCGGGTGCCCCGGGGACGCGACACCCCGTACTCACTCACGGTTAAGTGAGTGAGCCTCTGAGGGACTTCTGATCGAGGGTATACCAATTTTTAATAAGAAACTTACAATTTGATAATAAATGAATATATTTGGTCTTACATCTATCATGTCTTACATTCTAGGATATAATATATTTACACAAATTCTAAATGTGCAGCTATTAGCTCGATATTATCCACTATTTGTAAGATACTAGAAGTTCTTACAAATAGAGGATAATAGCGATTGCCCAGGTCTCACCACGAGGAGGTTGCTGCACAAGAGACCCGGAAAGGGAGTCAGAACGAATGCAATATTCCTTCTGGCTCCCTTTCCTAACAACAATGAACTTATACTAACGCAGTAACACAATATGTCGAATAATTATTGCGGGGAAAAAGGTGTGAATCGGAGAAGAAGTCTCCGATCCACGGGGGGGCAAAGGCGAATCAGGCAGAAGGCTCTGATTCTTTCAAAAAGAGAAACAACAACGAACCAGAGCAGAAGGCTCTGGTCCGAGGGTGACGCGAACGCGTACAATGCTTGCAGCCAAACTCCAGTCAGCACCGATATCCAACATGAACTCAAGAAGAGCGATGACCAAGAGAAAAGCTCGCACGGTGTCCCATTTACTCATATACCAACCGGTACCATTCAACTTACGTTGAGGTGACTCAGGTGGAATCGCGACAGAGAGGACTTTTCACTTATACAGTGTAACACGGCAAACAGATCGCTTGACCATCCACTCTCAATGAATTGACGCCGAATACCGTTACCAACTGGATTGGTACATACAAGCAAGGTCCGACACAGCAGAAGGCTGTGTCGGAATAAAAAGTAACGAGCCGAGCAAAGTGAAGTTAGATTAAATGAAATTAAACGAAATGAAATGAAATTAAATTAAATTAAATTAAGTGAAGTTAAGGCAATAATTACTCGACATATTTACAACGACGATATACAATCTTATAATGCACGCACGCAAGCCGAGCAAATATAACTAACTTAAAATAGGCTTAAAATAGGGTGTCCTCTTCATTCGATGTATCCTGACGGTCTGTATAACCCCGTACACGAGTGTGAATACAACAAGAAATACAACAAACTAAATCCCGCACACGAGTGTAAACTTAATACCCGCTCACGAGAGCAAACCTAACACCAGCTCAAGAGAGCCAAGCTAACCCCGCACGCGTGTGCGGTCTATAGGCGATTCGGGAGCCCCGGGGACGCGACACCCCGTACTCACTCACGGTTTCCCCATCCCTGAGTGAGCCCCTGAGGGACCTCCGATCGGAGGAATGCCAAATTTAAATAAGAAATATCAATTTCTAGAAGAGGATCTTATGAAACTTCAGAAACACAATTCAATTAGATGTCGAGCAATTAAAACAACGATGATGAATATGTGATGAAGAGCAATGGTAAACCCCGCACACGAGTGCGAATCTAACCAGCTCACGAGAGCCAAACTAACCCCGCACACGAGTGCGGCCTGCCTACCCCGCACACGAGTGCGAATCTAACCAGCTCACGAGAGCCCAGCTAACCCCGCACACGAGTGCGGCCTGCCTACCCCGCACACGAGTGCGAATCTAACCAGCTCACGAGAGCCAACCTAACACCAGCTCACGAGAGCCAAACTAACCCCGCACACGAGTGCGGCCTATAGGCGATTCGGGAGCCCCGGGGACGCGACACCCCGTACTCACTCACGGTCAAGTGAGTGAGCCCCTGGGGGACCTTCGATCGAAGGAATACCAATTTTAAATCAGGAATATACAATTTGATGATAAACGACGATGTTCGTTGAATTAACGGTCGAGGGCAGAATCGTTGAAGGTGGGTCAAGGGTAATCAACATAAGCATTGTAAAACCCTTGGCCCACCCTGTGCTGTAAAGCAACAAATAAACTCTCGCAAAGTAAACCATCACAAATAAAAAAAAAAAATTGGCCAAACTCACCAAACTGCACAGCTACTGGACTGCTACTGGACAGCCACTGGACAGCCACTGGACAGCCACTGGACAGCCACTGGACAGCCACTGGTCACTCGCGTTCACTCGCGATCACTCGCGATCACTCAGTCGGACCCGTCGGACCGCCCGGGCCGGAGTCCGCGGCCCAACTGACTGACTGACTGAGAGTGCTCGCCGCGTTCAGGCGCAGCTGCGCAGCGACGCGGAACTGTCCCCACTCCATCTATTTCCACTCCGGCGATTTCGATCGCCGTGATAGTAATTATTGATAAATTTATTATCTATGGCTGTTTAATGTTTATAACAATTCCTTTTGCCAACGATGCCGACAAACACTCCCTTGACCACCTGGTCATCTAATTTTTTAGTGATGATAGGTAGTAGAACCCGAGATAGAGAATAACTTTTAAACCATGAACATTTTCACGAATTAATTTATTAAACATAATACACTAATAAATTTATTATTTCGAATCGGCTAATATTTATAACAATTCCTTCTGTCAACAATGTCGACAAACACTCCTTTGACCACCTGGCCATCTAATTTTTTAGTACAAATTTTTAATAGAACTCGAAATACAGAATCACTTTTAAACCATGAACATCCGCACGCATTAATTTATTGAACATAATACACTGATAAATTTATTATTTCGAACTGGTTAATATATATAACAATTCCTTTTGTCAACCATGTCGACAAGCAGTCCCTTAACCATCTGTTCAGCAACATATTTTTGTTCCCACAGATCGATTCTTTATGTATAAAAAACGATTGTAAGGAAATAATGTGCGTTGTAAAATATTTTCAAGTTCAAATTGAGGTATCGCAATATGAAAATTGAAGTAAGAATTCTTGATTTTTCTAAAATTATGTTTTAGTACTTTCGTATGTACAATATTTCTAGGAATTTTTTGTCCTTGAAAATTCTACATTTTAAATTAAGAAGCAATATGTCTCTGAATTTTGACAGCTCCGACAAGCAGGAAAGGAATCGCTCAAACGCATTCGATGCGAGCATCGACGGTTTTTGTGTGAATATAATGCGGCAACATTGCACTTTTAAAGGTGACAACGTTGTAAAATTAGCATTCTCGGACACACACCGTTTGTGTTGCAACGCCATGTAGTTCACTAGCTGACCGCTCCATTTCGATAGAGTCCGCTATTGTACAGGAGCATTTTCTACAGGGTCGGTAATTCAGAACCGTGGACAGAAAAATGCATTGCTTGCAATGTCTGTACTGATCCTAAGTCTGTGCCGTCGCTCTCCAGTTTCCATGTCGGTATAGTAGAATATTGGGCCATGAAGATATGAGGTCTATCCACTGGGTGTTAGGTCTATCTTTTATCTTGTCTGTGACTTTATTTGACATGATAAGTCGATTTGGGAACTAATATGTATTTTGAAGTAAGTTTATCAAAATATTTGACTCTTGAAAGTTTTCGAAATTTGAGTATTATATATTATGAGCAAACAATGACAAGAATTTCAACAATAGATTAAAAATACCTTTTTCCAGGGCGTTAGTAATCGAGAACAACAATTATACCTCTGATAAACATGTCGAATGTATGGAACAAAAACCTTTATCGTCAAGAACAAGAAGCATTCGTTTCAAATCATGGTGGAACTACAGCTAGAGAAGTTGTGCATGCGATCATGCCAAACATATGTAGTATTCTTCTAACCACAACTACACTGGGACTTTTAAGGAATCTTATTCATAAGAATGTTAAAGTAACAATAGAATTTGTGCTACTCATAATTCCATGCATCTTATGTTGTACTGTATTGTCAGAGTACATTATAACTGTGTGCTGCGCCATGCTATCTATATCTATTATTAATGTTTTAGTACTAGGACTTAATCCAAACTCGTCGGGTAGTAGTAGCAGGCCTAGTCAGGCTAGGAAGCCGTTCATCACAAATTTTAGAGCACTGACTAACATTATAACATCGATATGTATATTAGCTATAGACTTTCGCATCTTCCCTCGTAAGTTTGCCAAGACTGAAGTATTCGGGTACAGTTTAATGGACACTGGTGTAGGATTATTTGTATTAACGAATGCCTTGGTAGCACCAGAAACCAAAGATTTCGCTCCAAAGCAGAGAATAGGCTTTGTTCGCACATTATCAAAGAACATCAAGCAATCCGTGAAGAGCTGTATTCCCCTTTTGATACTGGGTTTTGGTCGTTCTGTTGCCATTGAACTTATCGGGTATCAAAAACATGTAACAGAGTATGGTATACACTGGAACTTCTTCGTAACGCTTGCCTTTGTTAAACTGTTCACCAGCTCCATAACCAGCACTATTAGTTCAAAGTATTCTTTGCTATCTGGGATCTGGATTTTATCGATGCACGAGTATATTTTAAGTACTAAAGGACTGAAGGAATGGGTGTTGAGTAACAAACCAAGGGACGATTTTGTGTCTGCTAACAGAGAGGGAATGGTCTCTGTGCCTGGGTACGTGGGGCTCTATTTGATAGGTGTGGCTGTGGGCAGACTGATACATTCCACGTACTACAATTCGTACGTTCAAAGCTCGATGCAGTACAAGCACAAAACGATAAATATGAAATTATTCGGGTACAGTCTCGACGCGAGTTACAACGAATCGATGATATTGTGCATAAAATTGTCGTTGATAGCGGCGCAGACCTGCGCGGCTACTTTGTTCTGCGATTCGTATTTCAAGGTGTCGAGACGATTGGCGAACGCTGGCTACTGCATGTGGATACTTACCTTGGGCGTCATGGCTCTTACGCTGTTGCTACTAATAGAGATAATTACGGACATTTTAATTCGTGCAATGACACACCCAGATATTACTGAACGAAAGACCAAAGCGCACAAAGCGGACCTAAGAAATAAACGAGAACACGTGCCCGAAGAATGCGAGAAAAACGTGATCACGATTGAAATACTGGAAGCTGTAAATTATAATGGTCTATTCTTCTTCCTATTGGCAAACTTGATGACCGGTGGTGTTAACATGCTAGTACCTACGTTGCATGTAAGTCAGTTCAGAGCTCTACAAATACTTATCACTTACATGGCTCTGAACGTATTGTCAGTATTATTCCTGTACAGGAAGCAGATACAGATCAAGTTGTAATTCTTTTGTACTAATTACTCGTCAGGGAATTTTTGTATATCTGCAGGCCAAATATACTTACAGCGTCGGAACGTTTTGTATCATTGCCATTAGACATGTCACATTGTATTCCATACTTGTTCCGTCTTCTTTGTTTTTTAATCAAAATAAGTGTATGTACATATATCGGTATAAAAATAAGTAGAGTAACTTAATTGGTAACAAGTCGTTTGTTCAATTGTAACGCTAGTCTATGTTAAAATTCGTTGTTAGAGAAATTCGTTGTCTAAGAATTCATTATAGTTCATCTTTGGATTGAACAACAGGCTTCAGTTTAGCTTGTTTCTTCGGCTCGGGCGTTTCTATTTCTTTCACGTTATTCGTGCTTGTTTCGTTCTTCATATTAGATGTCTTGTTTCGGATTCCTTTGCTCATGAAATTCCTGAACTCGCTATGAGTTCTCACGTGATCACTGGCTTGAGCTACTATGCGGACGAACTCATCAACATTGAAACTGTAATTCGTGAATTTCGCGTGGGCTCCTCCGTCAGGGTGCGTTCCCTGTAATATATAAATTATTGTTTCTTAACAATCATGAACTTCAGCTCTTGTTTGTGATATTAAAATCGAAATTATCGCTTACGGGATCTTGTTGCACTAATTTCGACATATTTTCCCACGTGAAGTACTTCACGCCGCGCAATCGGGCTAGATCCTTGTAACATCCTGGATCCTCGCAGTTGTATCTAAATCATAGTTACTCATAAGTCGAAAGATAATCATTGAAGGACCAAATATGTGGTACCTACATTTCAAACACAGCTGCCCAGTCTGGTAAGAACATTAAATGCGTCAGGCCAGCTCCATGAATTCCAATGAAAATGTCAGAGTTCCTCGTAATCTCTAGTTGCTTCTTAAAAGGAACTTTTTTATTGTATACTACCTGAAATAATAGCGTTTATGTATGAAAATTTGTTCACCGATTTAAACAATTCTCTGGATAAAACATTCAAAAGATAGCTGACCCTCAATTATTTTTTACAATGACCATAGTCTATCATAAAAAATCTTTCTTACTTCTATTAAGATTTATTTTTAATTAGAGAAATTCTAAAATTTTTCCATTTTCAAAATTACCTTTTGGACTTTGTATTCGGGATTCTCCTTCAACGCTTTCACCAGATCGTCTTCATTCAAAATTCTCCTATACTGCGTATCCCTACTGAGCAAAGTGACACGTATTCTTTGGTTCTTTCTTTCGTGAAGAGGTATACGGAGTCTGTGCAATACATGGTCGCCGAATGCCTTGAACAATCCGCTCTGTTCACAGCCGTAGATCTAAAATATTTTGTTTGTTTAGCAAAATATTGTCTTCAATTTTGTGAATTAAAAAAGTTCGTAATACAAGAGGCGTGTTGTAGTAGAGGCCGAAGATCATGCGAGGTAGCATCGGGAATACGAGGTTCTTGAAGCAAACGGTTTCCCCGCGGAACGTTTTTAAGTCCCACAGCGGGTTTCTCGTGAAAGCTTCGAATGTGTCTTGGAACGCGGACCGATAGCTGAAAGTACGGTAGAACTTATTACTATCTAATGCCTCTCGATTTTTTTTATTGGGCTGGTGTCAGTTACCTGTAGCTTTCCCAGATCATTATGTGATTATCAGTGCTGAAGGCGGCGGGGTGCGACAGGTTTACGTGCAATGACGCGTACAAATTGAAAAAGTCGCAAAAGTGATGGTACATGTTTACTACTGAAACAAACGTACTTCAACAGATGGACGAACGTGAAATTTTGTCGTGACCACGCTCGCGTAATTCACAGTTTTCTAAATTATTCGTTTTTGTTACTTACTCGCATCAATCTTCATAATGTATGTAGGCTTCTCGATTACTATATCACAGTCGTTATTGACGATCGGCGGTCGAGGTAGCTTCCGGAAGTTTCTTAATTCCGGTCCCCACGATTGCAGCGGACTTATGTGATCCGCGTTATCTTGCAGTCTTTTCTCGTTCAACCTGCATCATTAAGCGAGATGTAACATTTCTTCTTAGGATCTGCCTTTGTCTCACTTACGTGCAGTATCCACCGATTTGACCCTCGCTCAAAACGTCCATTTTGTAGCGAATAGGTTCCTTTCTTTTGAGCAAATCCGTAAAATTGATCATTATATTTCTCGCTCTACAAAATCTCATGTGCTCTGAGCATTCTAGAGATGAGTCGTCCTTTAAAGAAAAACCTTCTGTCAATCAAAATTAGAGATTTATCGTGTTATTAATTTTCTTAAATTAAACTCACGAGAAATAATGGCTCGCAGAAGATTGACATCATCTCTGTCCGCTGATCACGAACGTAACCGAAATCGCCTTGAGCGTAAAATGTGTCTAATTGTGCCTTCTTCGTGGTTACCCATCCTTTGTGATCGCCTGGACACCGAGCAACCGAAAACGAATCCTCTTGTTTGCAATCCAACTCGTAACCCCAGCAAGCTTTCGTGTCTAGACTGTCCTAAGTTGTACAAAATGTTTTTCAAACAAAAATTCTTTGTTATTTATTTGAAATCGCATTAGACACGAAAAAGTGTATCCTCTAATTATACAGAGACATTCGATAAGTAGTCTCGAGAAAGTTTCTCGTTTGCACGCACTATTTACAACGTTTTGTGAGAGTTGTAACCAGACTGCGAATTTTTTTCTCTTTTAATCGTCTTACAAAATCCAAAGTAATCCAATAATATCGTTACACTCTTATCACGTTTTTTCAGTTTTGTATTTCGTCTATTCTTTTTTATCATAAATATATAAAATCTGCAGTCTAGTCATAATATAGCAGTTACTATTGAATAGTAATACTATTTACTATTACTATTAAATATTATTGTTTTTAATTATTTTTCAATAAAACTTTTACTGGAATTTTTAACACTTTTCTGATTAAAATTCTGATTTAATAGAAGCTCGATTATCCGAACCGACGATATTTATGATATCATGATAATATTATATATTAAACGACGAAGTTTCGGTCCGGAAATTTTCACAGAAATCGAAAGATTACATTATCTGGTAAATGGTTAATTACCTTGTAGGGGCAGGCGGTGTCGTTGCGGCACTGTTCAGCGAGCGTGGGAAAAGAGTTGAAGTAATACTTGATGTGATCATCTGGCAGATCAATGTCCGAGTAATTGGTAGGGATGGCAGTGACCGCGAAAACTAGGACGAGCAGCGCGAAGCATTTGTCGAGCGGCGTTTGATCGATCATGATCGTGCACGAAGAGACACTGGAGCCGGTATTCCCTGAGAAGAAGGTGCACGCTCGGTTGCACGGCTGTGCAGTGTGAATGGAGGAGGAACCACCTGTAGCGATGGGTATATGACCTCACCTTCTATCTGCTCTGTCACACGAACACGCGTGCTGCAACACCCACACCTAGCCGCGGCAGTATCTCCTTAAAAGAATCGGAGAAAGTCAATGCTATAGTTAAACGCTGTCTTACATCATTTCTCGATACCCACCTGTTACCCTTGAAAACGTTTCAACGGGGGAACAAATTTTACCGAGGGACTCCGTTTTATTCTCGAGACCATGCCGGTGTTCCTGAATCGATAGTCGTCAACTATCTCGTAATTGTATTTTAAGAAAAAAAATATAAGACTCGCGTGTGCTCGATGGAACGCGCACGTTTTCTCACCTGCTGCAACTAGGAGACAGCGAACCTTGCAGCGCAGACATTTCACTTTATTTGCCCCTCGCACACGCCGATCGCTTGCCTGTGTGAAGCTTCAAAATGGCTGACCACTGCCACAATTCGTTGAACGAGCAGTTTTCAATTAAGAATAGTACTGCAGGCATTACTGATTCGCTAATCGGAAAGGGGAACGAGGCAGAGAATTTTAAACGGTTAGAGTGGCTCACTGTGATCACGCTGACAATGAATACCTGAACTTTGGCGTACCTGAACTTCGGGGTACCTTCTGCTCGTTGTTTGAATCCCTTTTCTGCAACGCCTCGCACGTGAGGCAGTGTTGGGATATTGCGCGGGTTACACGCGCATGCGCGAATAAATGCAGGAACGTATGTACGTCCTAAGTTTATGGGGAAAATAGAGGGGGACTGTTATTGGCGGGAACCCATCGGAAAAGTGCAAAACGACACGACGAGACGAGCGTCATTCGAAAATGTTAATATATTCAATTGTTTAATAATGGCAACTATTGGAAAAGGAGCTACAAGGAAGCGTAGAGCACAACGCTTCCAAAATTCTTGGTTGGAAGATGATATCTTTAAATTATGGTTAGCTCCTTCTTCGGTAGAAAATAAAGCGCTTTGTATTGCATGCAACAAGACTATCAGATGTAAAAAATCAGATTTTGTGGAATTATGCGGGGTGACCAAGGTACCCCATTTTAGCACAATTTAGTACTTTACCGACGCTAAAATTGTCGCGCATGCGCGTGTAACCCGCGCAATATCCCAACACTGACGTGAGGTAGCAAATCCTTGTCGTAGTCCATCTGTTGAATGTCTCTGAAACGACTGTGAAAACGTTTTCAGCATTTGCCGCTCATTGTAGTTCTCTTCATTTACAACAGTTGGTTACAGAATTCCTTTTTCTGATCCCACGGTTCTTTACCAGTTGAGTGATCGATCTCTACATGATCTTCAGTCGGTATCTTAGCCATTGAAGATACCATAAGGAATTGTAGATAATGTTATTAGATTTATTTTAATATAGGAAAGTTGAAAAGGAAGATGTTTAGATGAGAACTTGTCCGAGAAAGTACTGTTGGCATATGTAAATGAATTTTGCCATCGGCTAGTCGAAATCGGTATTGACATTTAAAGGGTAGTCTCCAAAGTTTTCCATTTGTTACCGAATGTTTATTTAGCTATTGTTTAGAGGGGAATTCGATGGTCGATTTAAAATGTAGATTTCATACGACGGGGTGGTCGCGAAGATATGCGAGCAGGGGACGGTCGGATCTTATAAGGAATCGTTCCGTCGCGGCAGTACTATTGTCTACGCCGGTGTAGAGTGATGGCTTCCGTTATTCGGCATGTTTATACGGAAAATAAACGCGGTATCGACTCCCGATAAGCCCACGGGACGCGCCTTATGCTAATCCCAGCTCGGATACGTCAAAAACCGTATCCGACGTATACGGTAAAGTCGGAGAGTTCGGTCTTCTCCCGAGGCGTGGCCGATTGTAGATCGTATCTTCGCAGTTTATACGATTTTGCTCGTCGAGGAGAGATTTGAATCTACGGACTCTCTCTCTCTTTCTCTCTGTCTCTCTGTGCTGCTACAGCTTGAAAGACAGCGAGTCCCACACTCGGTTAGGCATGGATCGTTACGTAATCTGGAAGACTCGGATAGCTTGTAGCCGCGGCTCTCGTGGCTCGCAGGTGTCTTTATTGGTTCGCGAGAAACCGTTTCTGCGCAATTAAGGCCTGGTTTGGCGCAGGTCTTATTGTATGGTCAACAAAAGGGAACATATACGGGGCCGAGAAAGTTATTTATTCGGCGCTGCGCTCCTTTCTAATTTCATTTTTCGTATATCCTCTATGGCGCAGTCCCGGCAAACTGGATAACCGTCTTAATGTATGTGGGAACACAATGGACGCGCGTTGCGCCGCGCCGCGGTGTGTAAAACTCCGTGTCGACGTGCCGGAGCTATAAAAGTCGGACATATTCAACAGTCGTCGCGTCGGGGATAAAACCGTGATCTGAAATCTATTCCGGTTCTGCCCTCCGGATTGTATCTCGGGCGACGTAGAATCCTGTGACCGGTCATGCGACACGCCAAGTACGAACGTAAACCTCCCTCTCTCCTATTCGCGTTCTCCGTTGCAAATCATCCCGCGAGCCAATCACGATAATCCAGGAACCAATGCTAATCGATACCCGAGTCTCTCTTTCTCTCTCTCTTGAGATATCGGTTAGGGACAGCAGGACTATAGCCACCTCCGGCGTCAACCTGCCATGGCGTGACCCGGAAACGGATCGCGTTCGACCGGCTGGTAATGCACGTATATAAACTCGTACACGAACACTCCGTACGCGTGTGTACGTATACGTACACACCATCGGAGACATACCGGACTAGCAAGGATTGCCGTGGATAGATGGAGGAAATGATCTACATCGATCACGATCACGGCACCCTCACCCTGGTGCCCAGCTACGGCGTTGTTACAACGGTACCTCATCGTTGTTCATTATCGACGAAATCGCCGTCATCTTTCTTTCTGATAATTTTATCATGTCTGAATCGGGCCTGGGCCGGGCTCGATCCGATCGGGGAGCATTGATCCGAGGCCCTGGGCCCCGGATGAAAAATACTGTTGCCCGCAATTACTGAATCGAGGGGCCGCAGCCAACGGAGAGTCGAAGCCGAGAGAGAGAGAGAAGGAGACGGGCGGCTTCTACGACCCACGCTCGGGGAAGAATGGAATAATGGGGCCTGTAACGGAGTATTCCGCGCGATCAATTTCGCGACAACGGTTGCGCAACCGTTTGATAAACGCGCCCCACGTGGAACTGTAACACGTAGAAGTGTATCCCGTGTCTCGCCGGTTGTAAAACGAGCGCGTGGCATCGGTGCAACGCGGATTGTCCCGCCACGGTGGCGCCACGCTTCACAGGCGACACGATGCAACCTACGCGAAATTCTACGCTATAATGTTCCTCATAGAGTTCGCTCCGGGCCTCTTGGGGTTCCTCCCGCGGCTGCACGAGAGAAAATCGTGGAGGCGGCGCGTCACCGGACAATTGCGACGGGTGGCTTGCGAAACCAGAACACGATGCACCCACGCTCGTACGAAAAGAACTCGAGAAAAGGGGAAGAGTAACACGGACACAAATTTCCCCCGGTGAGCCTCGTTTTCGTTCACGCTCTCACGACTCCTTCCGGTGTTCCTGAGCTTGCGAACTGTCGCGATGTCGCGTTCGCTTCTTGAAACGGTTGTGGCAAATTTCTGTTCCAAGTAACTATTATGAACGGTTTACGGATCTTCATGCGAAATAAAATTTGTCTACATTAATTGCAAGAAACTTGTGGTTTCAAGGCACATTTTCATTAGCTGGTTTCGTCGATTTTACGAACCACTACCGAATAGTTGCGTCTATGAACCTGTGCGAGTACGGTAACGCGTCGTATATTCTCGCAAATCTACCTGTGTCTTTTCTCTTTGTCGCCCACGCATCCCCATTTCGATACGTGTACAAACGTAAACTGTAACGATTGTCGTTCCCTTCTGGGCGGACGGGCCCGCGATATCCGACGACGAGGATTTGTAGATCCTCGATTGGCCAGGATTGTAAATCGTTCGATTCCAAACGAAAGTGTCCGATCGAAGAATCGACGAATTCCTCTCGTTGTGAAACACGCGACATAGAATAATGGACTGGTGACGTTGCCCGGGATAATTACTACAAAGGTTTAATCTGTGGCCCGGCTCACGGCGCGAAGTAACGTGTAACAGATCGCGCGGTAATGGAGAAACCGCGCCGTAATCTATCCACATTTATAATGAACCGAATTAGAATCCGATTATCTCGATTGCCTCGGTCCCGGTCCCGGTCCTGGTGTCCGCGGGAGATAGAAATTACCCGGCGGCATTAGACGCGAACCAAAGAAATTCCCATCACACGCTAGGCTCTCGTTAGCGACGCCGGACTAATCGCTTAATTAATAGATGATAAATGTTTGTAATTCCGCCGGCTCTCGAGACTCTCGAAGGCCTCTGCCGCGCGAGCGCTTCGTTACCGCGGCCAATTAATTACGCGGGTAGGCGATTAAACGCGGACCTGCACCCGACATGGGGGACAAAAAACTCATCCCGACGAGCGGGCCCCCTCGAATTTTCTTCGCGCCACCCCTCCCCCTCCTCCCATCTCCGAACGATTTATCCTCCGGCGCGTTCAACGGGTCAAGGGGTTATGGTTCCTGATGTCGCGTCGCCATGAAAAAAACCCGCGAACCTTAAAATATCGCATGGGGGCTGGAGAAGTGAGTTTAAGGTTTCCTTCGGCCGTGAAGGATCCTTAAATTCCGGACGCCAGCACTTTCGAAACCGTACAACGCGACTTCAAATAACTCTCGAAACGCAGCGGGCCATAAAACACTCCCCATTGAAATTAATTTCGATCGCCCGCCCGATCTCCGCGCGGTTTAGCGCGATACTTAATCCTTTCTTCATCGGTCCGGACATGTTCACCCGAAAACCCTTTAACAACTTTTTCCATGAATATTTCGATGGAACAAATCCTCGAAAAATTCTGAATCACTTTGCTTTCGCGATCGCATAAAATTTCCCACATCGATCGCAACAGAATTACATCTTTCTTCGTCACTTTTAACGAGCTGATAATAACACAGCGTTAACCTCAAGTTCATTCGATGTCTTCATCGTTTTGTATATCACCGTCGCTTGCTCGTTTTTATCAGAAGCGCATAAAATCCGCAATTGCTAATCAAGTTGCAGTAATATTTGCTAATAAAAATTATGCCAATGCCAGCCAATAAAAATCTGTACGATGCACAAGGGTTAATCAGCCGCTGACTCGCGCGGAATGCAAGGCGTCGGATTAATCGCGAATCTTTCACGTCGCAGATCCTGTTCTCCTGACGCAACATCGATGAAAAATTGCTCGGATGCTCGATTGAGAACCGCGGAAAACAAGGGGATCGTTTAGCAATAAATAATAGTCGGTCAGCCCGCTCAATTGGACCGAATCGCTGTATCTACTGTCGCCCCGGCGCGGCTTGGCGCTCGGGCGACCGCGACGTTGATTTTGCATTACATATACGCAGTCGTAAACACACATTACGCCCGTAATACCCAGGCATTATGCTAGACCCCGATCGAATGCTCGAACCGATGAAGCCGCAAAACGCTGAAATCCCTTCTGTGTAGAACTCGTCGCGGTAGATTGCTCCGTCATAAAAGGGACATTAATGATAATCATTTTATTATGGTAAATCTATTCCGGAATTTTGATAGGAATGCCGCTCACGGTTGACCGAGATGTCGTCGGGCACAATGACAAAGTTACCGTTCATTATACTCACACAACCGACGCGACGCCCCGTTCGATCGTAAATGGGAGTCGGTAATTGAAATATTAATGAGAAACGCGACGGTCCAGAGAGCATGTGTTGGTGTTGGATACTTGGTGGAAGGCTTGGTCACATTAATATCGTCACGGACGGTCGTGTGAACCGGTGTTGGTGACGCGAACACTAACGAATTATTATCACTTCCCGACTCGATTACGGCGGGACCATAAATCAAAGCTTTGTCACATCATCCATCTTAAAAGTGTCTTAATCTCGCGAGACGCGGCTATTATATTAACCCGCCGCTATCAACGTCTCCTTAATTCGACGGCCGGACCCTAACTTCGACGCCTGGACCTGCCTGTTATGGCAGCGCGGGGCCATTTACGCTTCGAGTTACTCGAATCGGGGGAGAGAATGAACCTTACTACGTTTTTTCATTGTTAACCCATTCACGTGTTCATATCATTTTTTAATAGTATCTAATAATAACTTTTACAGCGGTGTTCGGGACAATTTGATGTCCAGAAAATTAAACGAGCGATATTATCGAGAAGATTTTAATTTATTATTATTTTTATATTACCTATCGTGAGTAGACGCGATGTAGTAAGTTATCGTTTCGAGAATTACAAATTTTGAGTTGGGGAAAACGGAGCCATTGACATGGACGTGGACTATCCGGTGTCCATTTCGATGATAAACGCACGAGCCATAGGTGAGACTGCGCTAGGAGACGTTTTTGCTAACGTCAACGACAACTTGTCCGGCGGTGTTCACGATTCGACCTGGGCTACGACCTCGGCGTCGTAAATTTCACGTCATAGTGGTTGTCACCGGCTCACCTTTTTACGAGCGTAGCATGACTCGTATTCACGGTCCGCTCGAGATATATCCACCGCTGCGAACCTATGGATTGGCCGGCAGTTGTTAAGAGGATCCTTTGGTTGGTAATCCCTGACAGGAACCCGGTGTCCCTCCCAGGACGCGTCACTTCTTACGATTTCGAGAGTATGACCGTGCCATGAATCAACCGGAGTGTTAAGGAATACTCCTTCGAACTATGAGCGCTCGGCTCTCGATATTCTATTATCGAGAGTCGCAGAAAACCGCAGCCCTTAGAGGAAAAGGCCAACGATTCTATTAGGTACTGTGGCTACTTTTTCCCCACTCATTTCAACGAAACACTTCAGGTACTACAAAAGGTATTTCTTGAGAATATTTGTGGTCTCGCCAGGCTCTCTCGCGAGATCCTTCAAATTCTCCAGCTTCTTACGTAGAAAAATTTCAAGGTAAACAGATAGTTTAAAGTACCGATGGACACCTAAACGATCGAAGGACCATGGATAGCAATAAAACCACGCGGAAACCTACCGCAATGAATTCAGAGAGAAGAGACACTTGCGCTCAGTTTGAAGCTATTTGTTCTTAGAGATTGGATCCGCTATTGTCGACGATTTTTGCGCGACCGCTGCCCGAGAGGTTTATGTTTATTCCCCGACGCCCACAACAGTCAATGGTCACCACCGTCGGAGCACAGTCGTGTTCGATTTCTTTATGGCTACCTTTATGTCCACCGGTCTATGTGGTCCCGCGATCGAACCGTATTGCTGGTCATCGTTGGCCTTGCTCATCGAGGACAAAAGTACGAAATCGTATTTACATCTTCGTAATCATCGGTGCAACGGGATGCACTTTTACCGGGGGTCAGTCCCACCATCGCTACTTAATGTCTGCGCCCCCTGCAGGCAACCGGAACGCATGACTGACGTCGTGGCAGCAAAGTTGCATGATGGTAGGCGCAGTAGTCTACTATTCGTAGCCTATTATTGGATTTTATCTTTTTGCTGTCCGACGTGTTTTCTCTTTCATTCCAGAACTAGCTAAAATGAAATATTTAAGTATTGAAATATTTGAATCTGTATAGCATTTCCGAGAACAAGCGTGTCCGGTTTTCGAACTGCTATATCGTGCAATACCATCTTAGACGATAATAAATAATGACATTTGCAAATGGAGACATAAAGTTTTATGATGAGTACAGTGATACAGAAGTTTCATGATTGTCTCTTTTATTCCAGAACTAGGTAAAACATTATACAATTCAATAGTATTGAAATATTTGAATCTGTGTAGCATTTCCGAGAACAAGCGTGTCCGGTTTTCGAACTGCTATATCGTGCAATACCATCTTAGACGATAATGAATAATGACATTTGCAAATGGAGACATAAAGTTTTATGATGAGTACAGTGATACAGAAGTTCCATGATTGTACCAGTGAAGGAAACTGTTCGGCGAGGGGTTAACGTCTTGCGAGTTATCTAATTTCCACTTCGCGTTTCGCTGGTTGTTGTTATTGATAAAATCCACACGTCCGATGGGAAAATAAAGTGGGATACACCTGAAATGCTTCGAGACACAGTTCGTTCGAGGCATCCATAGTCACCGTGCGTCGACCAAGCTGAGATTAATGACGGGCTCGCGATATGATAAGTAGCGTGGCGCGTTTTCTGCGTGCGCGGCGCGGCGCACCGAGGGGTGTTCACCTGAACACAATCAGGTGCGTTCTGTTCCCGGTAAGCTCGCGTACGCCGTAATCACGGGGAGACAGTGATATTGCATGTAAGGAATAGGAATCGTGCAGGTGCGGTTCGCCTCGCGAACCGTACACAAGAATTCCCTTCTCTCTTCATTGTGTTCTCTCTAGCTTGCACCTTTCTCTGTTCGGTGTGTGACTCGGACCATGGAACGCCGAGGAACCGATTCGCACACTTCTCGCGTTTCCATAAAGAGACGAAGAAAGTGCCATGCATTCCTGGACCGGTGTGGTCTACATGGGAGAGCAGCAAAAGAGCAGAAAAGAGCGGATCGGTGCGGTGGCCGAGACCGAAAAGAAACGGAAGGGACACACCTGCGCTCTCGTCCTATCGGCGGGGAGTGGGTGCCCCGCGATAGAAAATGTCATCGCGAACCTTTACGAATTTAGTTTCGTTTCTTTACGTTTTTGTTAGACTGTCGAATCGCAGAGCCACGCGATCGTACTTATACTAAACTGGATGGAGCTCTCAACACTTTATTGACCGCTAGCCTATTAATCGGCTTTCCGATTGCCAACGCTTATCGACCGCTAGCCTATTTATCGGCTATTTATCGGCTATTTAATAATTATCGGCTATTTAAATTTAATAATTATTTATTATATAAAATAAATGCAAAATAAAGTATAAACATCAATAAAATTACACTCCTTTGAAACAAAAGGAATAAGCACAACACAATAAATGGCGAAAATTTAGCCGGTACTGGGGGTAAATGCGCGCGCGACTAAGCCAGTACTTGGTGAGTGGCAGCCTCAAAAACGAGCGATCGACGAAGTGTTAAAATATTCGCAGCTACGCAAGGAAATTGTCAGAGTTAGGTTTCGTTTCGATGGAGAATCGGAAGGACACACCTGCAGATCGACGAGGAGCGAGTGTCCCGCGATAGAAAATGTCATCGCGAGGCCTGCCCTTCGGGGCAAAGACCGTCGCAAACCCGGACGAGCCGCAACAATGGGGCCCGGTGTTTGTAGTTCAATTATTGCCCGGGCCTTTCGTTCGCCCCGGGGCCGCATAACTCGTTGCTCGTTATTTTTATTTTCGGATTGTTCACCGCGCCCGGCGCACGGGCGCACGGGAACGACCGCCGAGAATTTATTCGCGGCCGGAAAGTCGTTTGTCCTGCGGATCACCGGGGTTAAGAGTCGAAAAATCGGTGGCCCAGCGGGTTGTCCGCGGGATGTATCCGCCACATTCCGGGTCGAGGCAGATTGGCTCGACATCGAAAACGATTCTTCGCCGAAAACCACTCCACGAATACTCGGCGCGGGTTGCCCCGGTTATCGGACCAGATCGAACGAACAAGGACAGTCGCGGCCATAATCGTGGATCAACTTCTGGCTACGGACCTGTCCTGTACAGGTACAACCACTTCGCTACACCGGGACCCGCCTATTTATCCTCCTGCGACTCGGCGGACCTTATAGCGAACGGCCACGATGCGGTGGGTGAAAACTCTGAACGGTGTGCTAAAAATAATTTTTTTTTTTTCTAGTATATGTGCAAGTCAACGACCATTGCCTCGCTGAAAACATCGGTTCTCGTTCGATCACCGAAGTTAAGCGGCGTAGGGCGGGGGACGCGCCAGGATGGATGACCGCTCGGTAAAAAGCCGGGAAGTGGACCCTTGAGTGCGTTTCACGTGTTGTTGGCAAAATAGGTGGTTCGGAACCCACCTTAATAAAAAGTAGGTCCCGCTTGAAATTAGGCGATAGTTGAGGATTGATAAAGAGAGAGGTAGTGGAATGGATTTGAAACCCCGAGGGGACCAAATATCATTACATAATAGTATATGTGCAAGAAGCATTGTAAAGGAGCATTGGACATCGTTATGCATTGAATCTTGCGTTAGACATTGTTTTCGCGTTGAATCTCTTTGTGCAACATTTACATTTATTCCCGTCACAGTCTATCGAGGTAGTTGCAGAACGTTCACTTTTTGTTGCTTCTCTGAGAATAGGTAGCGGAGGCAGCGACCGGACGTAGAGTTCTTGGGTAGACCACACGTTGGAAGGAAACGAATGATTTCTTGAAATTTGAAGAAACTATGAGCGCTAGCTGCTGCTGACTAATTATCGAATGATATCCGAGGAGGTGGGCTCCAGAAGGGAACTGGTTGAACGAGAATTACTGGTTGCAATGAAACCCCCGTCCGCGGGTACTGTAATTGCCGCTTTGCGCGGCGATTGCGTTTTTCGTCGGCCGTTATTGCGTTCGGCAAATTGAAAGCGTATACCTGGTGCTCGTGGCTATGTAGCTGTCAGAGATATGGCTTATTTTATAGCGTGTTAAAACATAGTGCGCTAGACACCGGCGCGCATTATAATCGTTCTTTGCTATACGAGTGTCATTGGTAATTAGGCAGGCCGATGTTCCGCGGGCTTATCTTAAGTATCTTCCACGGTGGATAAGTGTACATTTGATGTTGCCTTTAACGGCCATCAGAACGCACGGATTATATCGCTTAATTAGCTCTGCCCTCCGCCGCTATCTCGTTTATGAAATCGTTAAGCGTCCCGCGCGCGTCTGCTCCTTATCGGATGTTTTAAGCCACCGGGTCTCTGTCCTGCGTTATCTCTCACCAACCGTTGCTTAGTTAACTACTTACACTGGCTTGTGGCCCCGTGATAGTACTTTCGGTCTCCAAAGACCGATCAATTTAACCCCGTTGGAATTTATTGAAATTTATTCACAAATTCCTTGTTTCTGTTTCCCTAATTTTAACAGATTTCACACTCTGGGACCGACTTGTAGCCAGACAGATCTGAAAACAATTCGAGACTATTCAACCGCGTAACCATTTAGAATCCTCCTTTGGAATGAGTTCGTTGAACGATTTAACGATCATCGGTCACCTCCGAACAGCGAACCAAGCCTCCTCTGTTATCTCACGGTGCCGATCCTGAATTTGCGTAATCGAGACGAGAAAGCGCGAGAAGAACATTGTCATTGCGGCTGGTTAACGCGTTGCACGGCTACATACCCTCGCAGCCTTGATATTTCTCGATGCTCTACGATGACCAAGCCGATTTTCGCGTCGCACTTGTGCAAGTCAATGTTCCAGGTACCGAGTGTCCGTATCGGTACGAGTTGGGAGCGCCGTGACAAATTTCGAGCGCATGCCTCTCTCGATTCGCGCCAGTGACAGGATCGGAATACGGGAATATCGATTAACATCGATTAACTGAAACATTGTCTGCACTTCGAGCATTCTACACTACCCTCCATACAGGAGAGACATGGATTTGTTTTAATTCTTATGTCGACATGGGAATGTTGGGACATTCTCTACAACGTTTGATACGAGTTCAGTTCGAAATATGTAAACGTTTCTACTTTTGTGGCGTTATTATTTTTCTAATGTTCAGCGAACGTTCTAGCTTGTTTCTTTTAAATTTATTTATTCGAAAAATTATTTTTTAATACGCAGATACTAATTTCATACTATGAAACGATTAAGGACAAAGAACGTTCGGATCGCCAGTGGGGTTAAAATGAAAAATAACCAACCCGTTGATCGCAGGAAAAGGTGTACCCTTAAGACTTCACCTGCCATCCGAATGCAAGCGTATCCTTTCTGGCGAAGGTATCGAATATCCATCCGGAGAGGCGTCTTCGGCGTATTTTGATACGTTTCGTCGCCTTGTCATCGATGTAACCCGCTTGGTCCCTCGGGCTTTTGAATCGGTTATACCCGAGGCACGCGGGTCCTCCGAGAGGAGCGGGTACTCCGGGCGACCCAGATGTGGCGAGCAAACATTAATTTGTTCCCCGTCGAATGCAATCGAGCCACGGGAGAGTTTAACCGGGTATGGCAGCTTGTCGTGTCGCAGTTAGTCAACGGTGAAGTCGAGACCACCCCGGTTTGCTCGGGTTGCCCCGCGTGCTGTCTCTCCTTTGCCTTCCTCCGCGGTGCGCCGACCTCCGTGTTCCTCTCTCTCTCTCCTTCTCTCTCTCTCTCGCTTCTTCAACAAGCTCTCCCTGTCGTACGCGTTTCCTGCTTACCCCCTTTGTGCTCTGGCCTATCCGTTTCTTACGCCTATGTGATTCATAGACTGGCCAGAAAGGATCTTACACGCGGGTGTAGGATCTCGGATTCAGCTTCAGCTCTACCTGCTCCTCTCGCATCACGCTCAGACCTAGAGAAAAATATAATTTTCAAGTTATTGCACCGCCTTCAGCCTTGGTCCCCCATCCTCTAAGAATACAAAGTTAATCATTTGTCTTTTCACCGTATTGGTTCCTTAACCCTCCGAGGACGATACCAGGAAGACAGAATAATACACGCGAGTGCGTGCAACGCACATAAGAATCTTTTGCAATCGATTGATCGGACCCGCTGCATCCGCTTCAACTTTTAACGCGTGACCCGTTCCTTTCTCTATCGAGCCGCGCCCGAATTCGTCCTCTAATCCTCCCACACGTTCCAGGATCGATCGCCACGTCGATCTGGAAGTGGCTAGATCGGCCGGCGAGGGCGGGCGTTTGTTAAAACCTGGTTGGCGCAATAATTACGATCGCGCTTGATACTTTTCCACGATGCTCGGATAAGATCCGGCGCAGAGGTCGCGCAGAGACACAATCTATAATTACATCGGTGCACGTACACACGTACACGTACTACACGCGGACGTTGCGGGCGCACAGGCGGTTCTCGCGGGATCGGGGCAGATCGCGAGTTCGATGCACGCATTCGCGCGCTATTCCTCGAAAACTGAAGTGCAACGACCGACGAAATAGGAGTGAGTCATTGCGGCTCGCGCGCCGCGCCGGTTGCATCGCGCGTGGTTTGTTGCAACCCGAGGGATTATTACCGCTATTATTTTCTAACCTGACGTGGCTACCTGTGTGCCACTGTTCTCTTCTCAACCCCCTCTCGCTCTCTCTCTCTCTCTCTCACTGCTCGCTAGCTAGCCACCACGAGAGATAGGTACGTTTCATTTACGGAGAGCTGTCCGAAGGGTTCTGGCCTAATCAAGTTGATCCGACGAATGGCAGCGGCTCGGATAAGCACCGGAACACGATGAACATTCGCAGGCGGCTTCTCCAAAGAGAAGCGCCCGTACTTACGTCGTTTAGATAAGAGCCACGATGTCCGATATGCATAATATGTTGGCCCATATTGGGACAACCAAGCACCGCAGGTCCGAGGAGCTGCGAGGCCCGTGGGCAAGAGCAAGAGGAACGGACGGAAGAGAAAGGGCGCCGACAACGCGTGGAACATCGCGCCAGGGATCGGCCTGTTATTTGGCTGTCAGTAATTCAGTAGCCTCGCCGGGACCTCTGAAGATCCACCGATGCCGCCCCTCAGGAACCGGTAACCTGTCTACCAAATCGATCAACCTGTATCTCGTTCACTTACCGAGACCCCCATCCCCGTCGGGACCGTCTACACCGACTCGCGATCCAGACGGTCCGTCTGCGCGACAGAACGCGTTCGCAAACGCTCGCCGATAGAGCGGTCTTATTATTAACTTTTCGTTCTTCTTTCTGTCTTTAGAAGCTAGTAGAAGATAGCATTAGGAACGAGAAAGAAAGCGGTATTACCGAAAAGGACGATTTACACGAATTCGAAGCGCAGCATACGCGGCTAGATTTCTGGACACGATCTATCCGCGCATTATTATTAATTACGCCTGGCCTATCGCAATAATTTCCTACGTAACATCGCGTCGGTTGCTTCGGTTGCGTATCAGATAGCTCGTATACGCGTTCCACGTTGTTATCTCGCGGCGTCGGCGAGCGATACGGACGCCAGCAGCCGTAAACCAACCACCCTGATAATTATTCGCATTCGACCGGCATCCGGCGGAGTGAGATGTAGCCGTATGGTACGACGTGGTATGGTATGGCGCGCGTTGGCCCATGGAGTTTCCATCGCAGCGTAGAATTTCCCATGCGAGCTTGGACCGCGACGCCGGCGACGCGGCTCTCTGCTCGTAGCCTTACGCGCGCGCATACTTTCTAACGACAAGGAATTCGCTTCTCCTTCCTCGTCCTGCGGGACGATGTAGCGTACGATCGTCGACGTACAAGCGCGTACCGCCAGGTGCAAATTCTTCTGACATCATCGTCGATGTACGCGATGCACGCGTTGCACTTGCGCGCGCCGGTGCGGTGCACCGCCGCGGTTTCTCGGCGCAGAGAGCGGTGCAGCCGCGGCGCAGAGTCTCCGTGTGCATGTGCAACATCTTTTAAGCCGAGCGAGTGTGGGTGGGAGTGCGTGGCGCCAATGTGGCGGCGTCCAGCGGAGCTCTACCGAGAAAGATCGCGCGAGAGAGACGGCCAAAGCCGCGGATAAACCGCTCGGAAGGTACCCCAGGACAGAGACCGACGATATCGGAGGCATTCTCCTCACCGTGCACACAGCCGTCCACTTATTAAATCACTGTTAAATCGTATTACGGCTCTTCCGCTCGCGGGACACGTCGCCGTAATTCCTAACTACGCCGCTCTCCGCTCCCTTCTACGCGTTACTCTCTTTACCCTGTCTCCCTTTCCCTCTCGCTCTTTCCGCGCTCTCTCGAATCACGAAATTCTTGCGATGCAGTTTACGCGCCGGTACGCCGCTGCACGCCGAGTGTAACCGTATTAGCTGAACCCACGTCGCGGTATATCACCGTCCCATAAATTACTGCCGAACATAGAACCTCGTTGTTACCGGACGGTAATTACCACGATGCTAGCCATCGACAACTGTTGCCGCTCGTCCACCGGCCGGAGATTCCGGGGAACGTTCCTTGTTGAGATCACTGACGATATTGTTAGCGGCCGCGTTGCCTGCGAACAGTGTTCAGCATTGTCCCGGCAAATTTTTGTTTTGCGTAGGAATTACGGATAAGTTCTCATCGTTATCGGAGAACCTTTATTCCTCGTTTATTATTCGCGATGAGAAATGAAAATTGTTGAATTTGCTAATAATTAGACTTCGTGCATTTATGAGAAAAATGAGTAGATGTAATTTAAAACAACAGACAGATCAAAAGAATTTAAGAATATCGATGTAACGGCAAGCGTATACATCCGAGGGCTCTGCATCGGTTCTCGGAACGCGGGCGCAAAACCTTGCCAATTTTCTCGGAGCACGCGAGCCGCGTTCATCGCTGATAAGCAAAATTCGCTGGGACATTTTTCTTTTCCGTCTTCGGGCGATCCGTAACGTATGACAGTCATACATTTTTGCCGCGCCCTTTCTGCTCGCCGGCAATATTTCAGGATATCGATTTGCTCGCTCGTAATGTATATTTTCTGTGACCCCGATTATTCTTTCCTCGCGGAAGTGTATTTTTAGGCGCGCGCGCGCGCGTACGCGCTTGAACGTGTGTAGGAGAATTATGCTGGCACGAGCGCATCCGCTCCGCCCTTTTTCACCCGTGTCGCGTGTAAGAAGCAGGACGAGATTGATATAGTGAGGCGATTTCATGCTACACGCTCTAAGTCCCAAGCCCATCGTTCGAGATCCCGCCACGGCAACAGGAACAAGACACCGGGCAGACTGGTCGCCCCGATATATCGCAATTTCGAGGTCGTTTCAAATTGGAGAAACGGTTTTGCATCCGTCGTTATATACCGGTCCTGTCGGATTACCCAATTCTTTATGCAATCGCTCGTCAAGCGTCCTCGACAGCACGTGGAACCAGATCTCGATTAAGTTTGATCGAAGATCCCTGTGAACACCGTTACTCTCGATAGCCTCGTTACGGAAGTTATTCCGGCCGTAGCTTCGACCAACAAAAAGTACTTGACAAGTCCGTGTCTTCAAAGAGCTTTTCTTCGGTATTATCATCTACAATCTATTATCAACTACACCCGAAGTAGACAGGTTTACAGCATTCGTCTGTAATCGTTCGCACCCCTTTTGGGGACTCAACAAACGATTTCTCCGGTAATCAAGCTGGATACATAAATTATCATTAATCCCATCCACAGTAATGGGCGCCGAGTAATTTTTACGTTCGGTATAGTTACATAAAGATTCCCATAGGGTAATGATTTCATACGAAAATTAGTATGGCTCGTCGCTCGTAACCAGACGATCCGCGGCGCTGATAAGCGATCTCGACAGACATTTCTCCCGATCGATCAGCAAACGAACTCTCTCTCTCTCTCTCTCTCCCTAGTTTTACGAGGCTCTCTTCCTGCATCGCGAGATCCAAGTGGCCCTGAAACGAGCTTGCCAATGAGCCGAGCCACACCCGCTGATTTTATTGACGTACGAGCGAGCGTGGCGCGTGCTCCGCATCCCGACTGCGAACGAACTGAAATCGTTTTATCCCGCACAACCGCGAAAAGATTTCACCTTCGCTTTGTCGATGCGATGGAGGATAGTCCCTGCCCACGTGGCACGTGCAAACGGTGAAATCTTCGCCGGGATTCGCTATCCCCGAAGTGTTATTTGCATTATGTTGCCTTTGGCTGAAAGCATTCGAACGAGCACACCAGGTATTTCTTGTGCCATCGCGTTAATAAATCGAGTCGACTACTTTCTGCCAGGGGTGATCGATTAAATAATTTTAGATAATCCAATAAGAGAAGAAACAGAAATAATATGTTGCTTGTTACGACAACATTTTCTTCTTCTGATTTATTCATGAGTGGAAGGAATTAGGAATCGTAATTGTGAAATTAAATTGTGTATCTTGTTGCGCGGTTGATTTGACGAGGACAGATTCGCGATACGCGAGGTGCACCAGGTGCAGCAAGCTGCCCGGGCCCGCGCTCGAGATCGCTGAAAGATCGTGCTCGCGAACAAATATCGCGTCGGTGTATTAATAGTTGCAGTGATTACCATGCCATTACTATACAACGTCATTATGCTGAACAGTACACGAAGGCAACATATTCACCGGGACGCGGTACTATATCAATCCGCAGTAATATCGCTCGTGCGGCAGGTTGATGCAGATACACCTTATCGCTAATATCTCTCCGCGAGCGGGCACGTACAATCCTCACGACGATTGGTAGGCTTCTCGAGCATCGTTAAATTACATCTTGCCCGCCGCGGGAATTCGCATTCCTCCTTCGAAGCGTTCGTATCGCCCGCACATTCCCAAACATTTTATTTCCGACGTTGTTCCCCAGAAAAAGCACCACGACTAAACGATCGCTATTATTTCACTAAACTTACTAGCGTACTAGTCAGGTGGTTCGGAACCCACCTTAATAAAAAGTAGGTCCCGCTGAAATTGGAAATTAGGCGATAGTTGAGGATTGGTAAAGGGAGAGGTGGTGGAATGGATTTGAAACCCTGAGGGGACCAAATATCATTACATACGATACTAGCGTACTAGTCGGAATTTGGAAGCGTGGGGAACAGCGTCGTAAAAGGGGAAAGTAGAGTGGGGAGACATGTCTTAATCTGGCGACTCCGAGTGTAATTACCACAATAGTAACTAGCCGTTCCACAAGTATCTAGTCTGGGTCGTTGAACTACACCTGTCGAAGGTATCTCTTCTGGTAATTGCGGCAGAATGACGTTTTCGACGGAAAACAGCCACGTCGAGCACCTCGAAAGGGGTTAAACGTTATTACGAGTCACCCCGAGTGGTGATCGAGCGAGATCGGAAGGCGGTATCGTAAATCATGTAACCCAATTCAATAAAGCACTATGCCCTTTCCATCTAACCACCGCCAGCAGGTACAACCTGAAGAAATCCCGAATGTGTCCATAACTCAACGGGTCTCTGCGCCAGGCCCACTGGATCTACCTCCCTCGATCCTTTCCGGACGGTACACCTATACGTATAAGTTTCGAGCGTTACCAACGTGGACCTTTCTTTTTCGTTTCGACTCCTTTCCTCCGTCTTTTCACCCGTGTTTCCTCCTCGGTTCCTTCTTCCTCCTCTTCGGGATCGTACACGGCCCGAGCCACGCTCCGGCCACGCTCGAGCTCGAGATCTACGCGTGCGTGCTGTCGGATTTGTAGAACAATATTATCGGGGTTCGCCTTGTGCGTGTTCTCTGGATCGTGTGTGCGTGCGATCGTGTGGGTTCCCGATCGGGCTCAATCAATGCGTGCCAGACTTCCTGAGATCGTTCGCGAGCCACCGAGGAAATATTTATATTAAATATCGTGGCTGGGAGCATGGCCGAGGCAATAACAATATCTCAGCTGGTCCGTATGTAGACCATTATACTTCTATAAATTATTGGCGCATCGTGCAACGTGCGCGCGCGCCACACACACACACACACGGAAAAACATACCTACGTAAGCGACCACGGGGAGACTCGAAACAATCGCAACTCATAAAAATGAACGGATAAAAAGGGAAAAAAGGACGCGCAAACCGATAAACGGTGAGGGGAGACAGAGGATGAGGGAGGGACAGGGTGCAGCGATGGTTGTTGTCCGCGTAGAAGTGGGAACGCGAGGCTGTGTGTTGCGGCTGACAGCAGGAGTCTCGGGTTAGGAACTTAAATCATCGGGTAACAACGACGGTATCGACGACGGTGACGATCGACGAGACCGTAGCCCTCGGATCTCCGCATCGATCACTCGTGAGAAGAGATCGATACACGGACGGGCGCACGCAGATATGAGAGAGAGCCGAGGCTCTCCGCGGGCTGGAAAATATATTACCACGTGGCGACGCGACACGAGACCGACGCAACAGAGACGTGTCCCGATTTTTGCGACGGGCCGGGATGAAACGAGCCGGTCGTCTCGGGTTTGTCAGAAATCCGATAAACGGGCCCCCGCCAATTTCATGTAACCCAACAGTTGACCGTGCAAAAATACACAGACTGTACACGTTCTTAACGTTTCCCGCGTATGGTTTCCCGTAACTTCCACGAAGTAAAGAGTGAAACGATCGTTGAAAGTGTGCGAATGATTCTCTTCAATGTACCTCGGTTCGAATGACGACGAGAAAGACTTTTTCGTAGATAAGTGGGTCATAGAGAGTCTCTAGGTGGGCCAGGGGAGGAACGGTGCTCCGTGCGGTGCCCCATGGGCGATCACGATCAACACCAATAAATATACGGCGGGGGAGGAAGGCGGGCAATTAAGAGAGACATCAGGCGACTAATGAGGTTACGCGGCGACGAGCACTCCTCCTCGGCAACAGCGTCGGCGTGGCGTGGCGTGGCTTGGGTTGGCTTCGCGTGGAACGGATCGGAGCAATGGAACAACGATACCGAATCACGATATCGGCCGAGTGATTCGAACAGAGGTGGAAGAAGCCACGAAGAAGGAGGGGAGGGGTGTTGTTGTGTGCTTGTGGGTGTGCGTCGGTGTGTATATAAACGACGGATGGATTTGAACGGTCGAAGCTATAGGACCGCTGCTGTGGGGCAGAAGACAATGCGGCATAAATCACGAACGGCAGCAGGACGCCAGCCGCCGTGCCGATCGGTCGATACACTCCGATACACGCTCGACGAACTAATTGCCCGTTGTGTCTATGGGAGGGTAGAAATCGCGGTCTGATTGCCACGGGAATTGAGGAAGGAAGTCGTGTGCCTCTGGTCTGACGATCCTCCGAGAACGGATAATCATCTGGCACGGAGGTGCGGCTACTCGCTCGAACGAGGTTCATCTTCGTAACTACCCGACTAGCAAACCGTACGTGCTCGATCGGAATTGCTTAATTTTCTGACACACCAAGGGACATCATCCACCAACGGAAACACAGAATCCTTCTTCATTTACTTTCTCGTACAACACTGTTCTTACTGCTAGCTCTATGTATTTATTTACGCTTTCCCACTGTTGAATTGTCTTATTCGGGTTCTCTTGAAAGTTCTCTTCAAGACGACACTTGGAGCGTTCAATCCTGGGTGGAAAGTTTTACGTCCTTTTGCGAATGATTTCGTTCCCGATACGTCCCCTTCATTCCTAATGTCGTTCGTCGTTGACAAAAGGTCGGAATCGATTCTAAAAGGACACGGTGCTCTTTCGAGAGTTGCCTCGAATCGCATTAACTTGGCGAAAAGTGCACGCGGTCCGTAAAATTCAACGAGACAACGAAGGTGTCTTCGTTGTCGGAATGGCGGTGTTCCGCTCATAACCAGTACGAGCCGCGCGTCGATACGAAGAGGTGCATTCCGCCTCCGAGCAAAGAAACCATAAAACCCCTATGAGCGATCGTAACCGGAAAACGAAGAGAAGACTGGTGTAGAGAAGGAGCAGAGTTCTCGTCGGTGTGCCTTCACCCTAGGATTGACCGCGAGAGCCTGATAGAAACCGTTTCCGGGTAGAAGGATCCACCGGTGTGCGGTTAGCACGATGCCCCAAAGCGGGTTGACCTCGAGAGACCGTAGAGTCCGTAGGTCCAGGACGGTCGGAGCCGAGACCATCGTCCCTCTAATCTTGCTCGTTCCTGTGTACTTGTATGTACGGTTACCAGGACCGCGCTATGAAGAAGATCGTTCGAAGTCGACCTGGACGAAAGCGGATAAACGGACCGAGGGACAAGGAAAGAGAAAGAAAGAAAGAGAGGACAATGATAATGGGGAGGGAAGGGGGGATGAACAACAGGACCAGGAGAGGAGCCGAGCGAGCATCTAGATCGCGTCGCGTCCGCTTCTCTTGGACGGGGGACTCGAAAAATGGCCTCGGGTCGGTTTCCGGGTCACGCGTTCGTCGGGACGCTCGAGTATCAGGTGTCATTACCATTGCCTCGTCCTGTTGCTCGGCTCGATACGCCGCGCCGCGGGTACGTCTCTTCTCTACCCGGAGCGGGACTCGCCGCTGAGAAAACGACGGGTACCGTATGCTCTCTACGGCCACTGGGGCACGGAGCAGAATCTAGATGTGGAGCGTCCAAGTGTTCCCAGTCACGCCCTCGCACGATTCTGCGTCTCCCAGAGAGAATCGCGCGAGTTCGGGCTGCTCGTTGAAACAAAGCGTCGTCGTGCCGCCTGTGACAATGCAACTGTTCATTACTAGACACCCGGCTGACGAGCTGGACCGGAGATCCGTGCGTAGATAGCCCGGCAAGATAGCAGAGCCGATCTTTCGAGCTCTCTCTCTCTCTCTCTCTCTTTTTCTTCGTGTCGCGTAGATTTCGGACCCGTCGATCCCGTATACACGAGATGATTCGACTCGTTGTTCACGAGTATCACGGACACGAGAACAATGACCAATCGATCGGCGAATCGTCGAGGTTAAGTCTGATCGTTCGATGACCGATCCGGGGTCGCGTCGCTCCGAGGAGATCGAGGAGATGTCATTCGCTGGCCCGTTATTCAACGATACTCCGGGACGAGCTGTTCCTCACGATCGCAACACCATCCGAGGAGGATCGGTACAAATGTCCCGGCGACCAATTTTTCTCTGGTCAACCGGTGGTGGGATCCTCTTTTCGCTGGCTCGACTTGCTAGTATAGATCCTCCACTAGATCCCCTATTAATTTTATTAACATCTGCAAAGTTTTTCATACATATATACCCCTTTTATTAATCCTTTCACTCTTATGGCGTCTCTGGGGTGAAAAACGATCACATCGCAATTCAACCAAAGGTTAGAGTTGCTCAACTCACCAGGTGAGCGATCAGCCGAAGAAAAATGTCCGATCGTTTCCTTGAGGTCGGTATTCATCGACGAAAATTGGAACAGGTTTATTAGACGAGCTGTCTCGTAACTAAGAATTTCGTTTCTAATGGGACACATAATGGGCCGCGTTGCAACCGGTTCGATCTCGGGTCTCGCTGTCATCCCCGTTGACTGATCAACATCATTAAGCGGATCCTCCCGTGTACTTAACACAGATCAATGGGATCTTAATCGAACGAGTAATCTCGTTGCTGGTGGACACGGTGCTTAAAATGTTAATGGGGCCTGTCTAATGATATTCGGTAGCGCGAACGAGCCAAATAACTCGTTCCTCGAGACCTGCTCTGTACGCTCCTCTCTTCTCTCTTTTTATTTCTGGCACTTCCGTCCGGGACACTTAACGCGTCTCCGTGCCTTCGATAAAACGCCGCGATCGTTGACAAGAGTAAACCGATTTCGCGGAATAATAAAAACGAACTTTCACTTCTGACATCAGCGAGCCTCCATTACCGCTCTCGTTATACTCGCATCGCTCAAAAGAGGCTCGCTACCTTCCTTGAGAGGGTACACTGCCATCGGATCACTCAAAAATGGCATATTTTCAGAGCTTTATTTAAAAAGGACCAAACGACGCGCGATTAAAAATATTTACGCTGAATGTACTCCGACTTCACTTAAGATTACAAGAAAATTTTATCTCGCACTTCTTTTTGCAGACAAGGACAGTTCAAAGTGTATACGACGAAATTGAATCGTTTAGCTTCTACACATATTAAATTTCAGTTCCTCTATGTCGTTTAGATTTTCAGTATACAAGGTTATAAAATTGACATAATTTCAAGCGATTTGACGGGAGAGTCCGGCTTAAGGGGAAATTGTTATCGTTTTACGTCCATTCGGATCCGTTCACACGACGACCACTCGATCTCTCACGATCCAGTGGCGACACAGAAAATTGGAAAATCTCCGAGTATTGTTGCAGGGCGGTTCACGTGACACTCATTCATTGAGATCATAAAAGGTCACTTTACAAGTTCCTCCCACTTTATGAAATGCATTGTGCCGCAGAGATTTAGCCGGCACGCTCGAGTGGCCGAGCACGAAAACAGGACCTGGATCCGAGATTTATAGGGCCGAATCTGGATATACTGTCACACGCATGATCGTCCCCCTCGTTCCGAGCTTTTCAACTTGTCGCATTCAAGATCGTCCGTCTTGGTCAATTTCTTCTGATACGATTATACGAAATGTAGGGTGAAAATCCGAGATCCCTTTGCCGGAGCGTAGTCAAATTCAATTAGTCACTGCTTCATGCTGATCAAGGTTTTCATTCAATTAAGTCTTCGAGGACGTTCCAGGAGCTATTCGGTAGCTTTTTAAGCAGCAAGATAAAGAAAATGATTATGAAGAGAAAATGATAAATGTCCGTAGACTCCTCTTCGATAAACTCCGATATTCAGAGGTCCATTAACAGGATCGTTAGTTAGAAAAATATTGAGAGAACTGATTCATAGGGGAAGTCTTTCATTGATTTTTCTCATTCGATGCCCGAGTGCGCGACATTAAAAAATTAATGGGGTCCTCGAAGCAACGTTGTTGCATCCCTGGACGATGTATTATTTGGTCCAGACAAAGAATGCGAGGAAGAAGTTATGGTCGCAGGTTAGGTGGAGGGAGGAGAGTTCAGGTAACACGGGTTAGGTTTAAGGTACTCCAGAAACTCCATAAAGTAATCCGACTTTGGCAGTGGGTCGCATACACGCCGCGTTCACAACCTGCGACCGTAAAAGCCGAATAATGGTTTCATTCATCCAAGTAACGAAAACCTCTGAAGGGCCAGTATCGTTTCCGATAGGTAGACGTTTACAGGGGCATTGTGCCGATCTCAATAACCACTGGGAGGAGACTGCTGCATTTCATTCTGCGTTAATCTTCTGCGCACCTTGCACGTGGCCAGCGAAAATTCTCAAAGGAAATATTCGGAAACGGTGGAAATACCTGCGGTCGATTCCCACTTGCGAACGGCGACCGCAAAATGTCAGACGCCGACTTTTAAAATGCGGAGTATGGGAAATTTTTTAATGTTATTTAATACTTATTTTACTAATTTTTCCATCTATCGACAGGGTTTCGTCGAGGTTATGGCCTGCCAGTTGCTCCAGCTTGTTTAAATTGAACGTTCCTCTTTCGCAATTTCTGTCCTCGCCTTTCGAAAATTCGATTTCCCCGAGGTGCACGAAACCGACGTGCGACGGGTCGATCGAATTGGCGACTGTTAACGCCGTGCACGTTCCCCGAGCCTCGTTTCTCGTTACGAGAACATAACTCATGAACAATGGCCGCGAGAATCTCTCGAACCGAATGAATAGCATTCCGGCCGCAGGCGGACTCGGACGTTCGTATTTTGAACCCCGCTAGGTCGTGTGCGCAGCCACGCTCGCCTCGCGCCGCTCACGAACACCGCGAATTAACGAATTACGATTTATGAATGTTCACGGTATCGGTAATTGGCAGCGGGTATAGGGACGCTTCGGGCTGTATAGGCGTCTGCGTCGTCATCGTCGATGGGTCGCACAGTGGTCCAAACTGTTGTTTCGCTCCTAAAAATCATAACATTTTATGCAATTTCGGCAGACTTAGCTACTTCTATCTTATAACTGCGATAAAACGGTACCAAAAAATCGTATAACAATTTTTATGGCGCCGTCGTAAAGGAGAGTTTATAACAATGTTCGCTAAATAGCAATTTTTAGTTAAGCTCTCAAAAGGATACTGCTTGGACTAGTTGGAGTGCATCGTTGGTTAGCAATGCTGCGGCGTGCGTCGATGAGCTCGCATCCGCAGAAGACTGACTCCATAAATCACTCGGGATTCCACGCATTCTCGGCATTGTGGGTCGGTACACTTGTTCCAGGCTCCATTCTTTCGTCCATTCATGCCGGCGCGACAATACCATGCACCTTACGTTTCCATAGAGGCCCGTCGTCGTGGCCCTCGTGCACAGGGTACACACCGAACCCCGTGTACCCCGAGCATCGGACACCGGTCGAACGTTCCACCTCCATTCAAACCCGAAAAACGAGACAGAATAGAGAAAAGAGCTCCTCTCTCGGGTCACGGTTCCTCTCGATCGTGTCGTCACGGTATCGAGAATTATCTCGCACTCCTTGCACCTCTCTGTTCGTTCGGGAACCCGCGGGTCCATCTCCCACTCTCTTTCTCCCGTTTTCTTGTTGATTTTATCGTGTTTACATTTCGGGGAACGTCTTTTTCTCTACAGGGGCAGACCTGTCCGTTCCTCTTTCTTCCTTTCCATACACGGATTTACTTCTTACTCCGCGGCGCGGTCCTATTCTCACGAAAGAACGCCCCCACACTGTGAGCCGGTGCACCGACGATCCTTTCCACCGTTTACCGAGCGGATCAAATAATAGACTAGTCCTTTTCCCGAGACGAACCCGCGCACAATTGTGTAAAAAAGAAGGAAATCAGGCTGCCACACGAAATCTGGCTTATCGCGGCCTCCACCTGATACGATCTCCTTTATTTTTTCTAGCCATTCCGTCCGCTTCGTTTCCCAGAGAAAAATTCTCCAGGCTTCGAAAATTTTAGAATTTACTGCCTGCTCCCCTCAGGAGGGGTTCTTATTTTCGTGCCGGTTTTTAGGAATTTTTTTGGAGAAACTACTGAACCTTTTGCATTGGGATTTTACACGCATATGTATTGGCTTCAGAGATGTGGAAGGGAATCGTTTTTTGGTGGAATGTCTTTGCAATGATTAGAACTAGAAGTAACGAAAGACAAAATGATACGTTTTCGGACCGCGCCTGATTAAATAAAACATTAAAGCGAACGCCCGAAAAAAGCCGAGCATTAAGCGTTACCGTAATCGGGGCCCGCGTTTCACGCAGCACACGTCCCTCGTTGCGATCCTTTATTCCGTCGCCGGGCAAATTTGTGAGGTAAATATCAGCGTGTCTACGTTTTTATCATATTAGAGCAAATTTGTACGAGGCTTCCCCCGGACACGTCGGGCCTGAGGCGGGCCGCATTCCTCGCAACGAGTTCCCGGGAGTATTCGAGCATTATTCAGTCGGTGGACTGGCTTTTTTACCGGGGCGAGCTTCGCTGCTAATCTCTCGTCTCCAGGGCCGCGGTCTCTCCCCCTCTCCCCCTCGATGTCTCATCGTCTCTCTCCCTTTCGCTCTCGTTCTTCCCCGCACAATGCACTTTTTCCTCGGGGGCCTCGTTGTTGACAAGTTTTTTTCTCGGGTGCGACGCGCCGAGCGCATCGCGAACCGCGCGACCAACGTTTCACCTCCCCTCTGCTCCCCTCCTCGTCGTTCCCAGGGAACCTGGCCCCGTTTCGGGCCCCGGCAGCCTCCTCTGATGTTTCGCCGACGCGTTGTCTATCCGGCGACCAGCTCGCTTTTACGCGGATTCGGGCCCTTTGTCGCGACGACGCGGCGACACCTATGCAGAAAACGCAAAGGGACCGACCACACCTGATCCCCGAGGCCCATTTGGGCCTGCGGGAATTCGGAATTGCACCCTGGGTGACGTGGAGCGTCCCTGTTAGCTTCTTTTCCACGTTCCTACCAGGAATACTTTATTTTTATGAATTTTTTCGCAGAAAACTGTACCTTGCATGATGCAAACAATTTTTGGACGATATTGTACTCTAAATGATAAACATAAAATCATTTTTTTAAATTCAATTTTTGGCCACTGTATGGACAGGAAACCTCGTGATTCGATCAGAAAGATCATTGACCGACATTCCCAAGGTTTCAGTATTAAATCAACAACTTGTACACTCGAATGATTTTACCATTCACAAGGAGAGTCGAAGGGATGATTTTATTTCAGGCGAAGCGAATGATTTTATTTCCATGCGAGCGGCGAAGGGGGTACACGGCGAAGTAGGGAAGGGGAACCCTTTTTTAATTTGTTCGATTAATCCGTTCCGAAGAATACAGTGTCCCCCGGTTTGTCGAAATAGGCCGTCCTTGAGAGCCCATTGTCCCGTTGAATAATACTAGAGCACCGCAGGACACCGGTGCACAGTTCATTCATTCCTTTCCCACAGAGTTGCCCGAATCTAGGAAACCTTTTTCTATTCTCCGCGCTTTTTTCCGCCCTTCGCCCTTCCTGCGCTGCGTCGGCCAGTGCATGGGAATGCAGCCTGAACGCAGGCAGAAAGGACGTTTTTCCGTAGCGTTTCCTTTTTCTTTATTCGTGAAACGCCGAGATCATCTTTGACGCGGCCTGTGTTGTCAACGCAGCTTTCGCAATCCTTTCAGATTTTCACGTAAGATTTTCTCACCTTCACACCTGAGCTCTCTTCCGATCCTCTGAGATCTTTTCCATCTTGTCAAACGCATTTCTTTTTCTTCGTTTTGTAAATACTCGCCTCGCTTTTACGAGGTTAAGGATGCAGAAAGGTCCCTCGAAGGAAATTCGAAATCGTGGGAATTGATAAAACAGACAGGCTGAACGGATCCAACGTTTCGGGAGAGATTTATAGGGAGTTTGTTTTTAAGCTTCCCTTTTAGCGAATGATTCGAAAGGCAAATTACCCGAGCCCGTTTCGCGCTCCGTTCACTTCCAAACCAGCGGGACTAACGGTAGGAAGATAAAGGACGAAAGGCGGAGTCCTCAGTCGTTGGCACAGAAACGCAGAAATTATTCTAACCGCTGTGCCCGCGGGCAACCTTCGATCAGAGTTAACGGTCTTTACACGCGGAAATGGTTTTAAGATCCCCCATCGTTCGCCCTTCGTTCCCCGAAAGGTCAGTCCTTTCCTCCAGAATTTCTGCGGCCAAAGCGCCCCAGCGTCGGAACGACCGAATTAACATGATTATCGGATAGTTCGAATAATGTCCTGGAATTGCAGACCAACCGGGCAAACAAACGCCGCGTTTTTCACAAATGCTAAAGAGATCCTCCGGGCCAAAGGACACGGCTCTCACTGGCCTCGCGTCGGGATTTTGCAGCTCGGAATCAATATTCAAAGTATCATTCTTAAAAGTTTCAAATAAGATTGTTGCCTCGACGCAATTTGAAATACACGATATAAAATAATATAGACGCAGTGCCGTTTGTGCCGTTTGCGCAGAGTCCCGTAGACGATACGTACATGATAGTGCAGCGGCTGATGCCAGTGATCTTAAACCACTTCGCTATCTCCTCAGCCACTCGGAGAAGGCGAACACGACTGAGGGTGCCGAAGAGCCATATGGCACCTCGGGACGCGTGGCACAAAGAGTCGGCGCCGTTTTTAATTGCACCATGTGGCCGACCGAAGCAGGTCGATACGCTCAGGCTCATTTGTAGACGCAACTGTCAGGCCCTGCTCTCTTGCTGACCGAGCCTGTGCTCTTCATTTGATTTTCACCGACGACACCGACCTAGCATGTCAGTCAGTTAAATGTCAGCTGCTGCTCGCAAGAAACGTCACGATGATCTTGCGTCTTCGAAGATTCTTCTAGGCACAGCTTTTTCGATCGCTTCCTTTCATTCCGTGCTGTTGACGCGTTCTCCGATCGATCGAGAATTTTTTACTCTGGATATCGTTTCCGGGGATTTCTGTCCTTCAAAAATTGAGGGATGTTCGTGCTAGTTAAAAATGTTAATACAGTAATTCATCCATAATTGTCTATACCACGGGTCTGGCCAAAGACAATTATCGTGGAGGGATACTATTGTTTGACTTTTGCCGAACGTAGGACAGGACACCGAAGCTCGAGAGGGCTCGGCCACCGAGCAGTGAAATCCGATACCGGCTCGGGTGTATCGGTGTGAATCACTACTAATCCAATGACAATACTTCTTTATTTTTTATTATTTTTTTATGGAACTTTCACCAATATATTCGTGGCATTTTTATAATGAAAATTGTACCAAATATGATATAATTCAGATGATATTTACCCGTGTAAGATTCGCGAATTGTCCCGGTCAAGAGATCCGACTTGTATTATAAATGACGTGTTTATAAATATCGTGTTTGGAATCATTTTAATCTGAAAAATGCCACAAATGTATTGGCGAAAGTCTCGTAAAAAAATAAAGAAGTTTTGTCAGTGGATTAATAGTGATCTCCTGAGTTTCACGGCCCCTCACGGAGTATGCCCCTCAGTGGAATAGGTAGGCGACTAGACAATTATCGTTTAGATATTTTAGACAATTATGGATGAATTACTGTACTTCATTTCGTTCGTGTAGGATATTTTCAGAAATTCATTTATTCCCAATGATTTTCTGAACGACGAATCGGAAATAAATGCTTATCAAGCACCGTCTCCCAGTCCCCCCAGGGTTGAGACTATTAAGAATTTCGTTCGGCCGATACTTCATTTATTTTTGTTTTCCTAATTTCCACGGTGCCGCCCACGATGAATTGAGCCCGATCCCCCGCATGAATTTCCGACGCACCCCTGCAATATATCATGGCAAGTTCAGCTTCCAAATGGCGCGTGTCTGGTGCTACACGCACGGACCCTCTCGGGGCTCTTGGAACGAGCTATCCGCCACCTTGCCAATAATAAATCGATCCTCGTGTCGGAAAAACGGCCGAGTTTATCCACCCCCATGGGTTCGACCACCTTGCTCGTATATGGTGCCTCTTCTCGATCAATAGCGAGGGTCTATGGGGAGGATCGATGCCTCTCTTCTGGCGATTGTGGCCCACCTGTTGCGAGAATCGCTCTCGATCTTTTCGTAATAGCTGGAAAACAGCGGACCCCACCTAATGGACATTTAATGTCGGGTTCGACACGCTCTGTGAAATATCTTTGTTTCTTCTCCGACCATAACCGCCAGGAATTTCCCTCGACGCCAGCCTCCACTCGCCAGTCTAGCGATATTTCGAAGAAAACACTCCGAAACTGTGTTAGTATATCAGATTGTAGAATCGAAAACTAATTTCTGAAGGTGTCATCGTCGATCGGACCAAGACAATGATCTCGGAGTGTCCGTCAGGGACAGGCAATCAGGCTGCCGTGTTAGATGTAACGAGACCGAGCCACGCCCGTATGTGCATTAAGTCGGGAATTCAGCAGCGTTGTCTTTAGAGATCGTGATGTTCCCATTGCGATGAGTGCGTGGGATCCATGAATACGATGAATTTGGTGGCTCGCGGTGGCCACACACGACGGACGCGGCTGCAGGTTATCCCGACGAAGGATTTGCCATGAAACGAGCGAGATTGTAAGCAGAAACGCACAATGAAACGCGCGCATGAGAGAACGCTCTCCGGGGATTTACAGCCTTTTCTTCGGGGTTCCATGTGCGTGCCTCGGCCACGCACAATAGCACGTGTTGCGCCGCGCTGGTGCTTACCACTTGTTTCGCATTGTGGACGCGTACCCGGACCAATGTCTCAGCAGTTCGCCTTTGATTACGCGATATGAGCCACCCGGACATTGTTGCGAGAGCCGCGCACACCGATTCCCCGCACATTGAGCTATTGAGGCACAAACGGTTTCACACGAGTCTGCTTTGAATTTCATGCGCCGCACCGGCCGCGGAAGATACGGTCCGGGACGCTCTATCCATTGTGGCTGAGAGCTACAAACATTCCTGCTCCTCATACTTTATTTCGGTATACGCTGTTGCGGTAGATTGCTGATAGAGGTGACGCCGACGCTAGCGGTTCGGCATTTTACATCTGTTCGACACGTAGCTCCATAATTCTCGAAAAAGTTTAATCATAGAGCATGAGGATTCTAAGTCTGTAGGCACGTACATTTATTGAAAAAAAAACACATGATAGCCTGAAGCCTGTATTCTCCATCAGCGGTGTTCATGTTTCAGAAAAGTGTCTCCAATTTGAAAGGTCGCTGACCTCTTCCCCCGAAAGCAAGACTCCCGCGATTCTCCCAAACACGATATTGTAATATAGTCGCTCTGTAACTGTCAGAAGCGAATGTTAAGATCCCGTAAAGGGATAATCTTTCATTGGAAGACAGGAGTGGCCCGGAGCGGCGCGGCGGTTTAAAAACGGATGCGAGAGAACAAACGAAAGAGGAAACACAGACGTCACCTCCGCGCCCAGTCTGTGACGGGGGGTGTCCGATCATCTTTTTGTCGGATCATAGACTTTGCTCCCGGTGTACAGTCTCTTGGTCCTCCTGCACACAATGGCAGGTCCACGATGCAGTCGGAGGACGCTGAATGCGAATAAATGACCTCCATTCATGGTAGATCGCCCACCATTCCATTGAAGAAACGATCTCCCGGCCTGTGCCGAGGTCCGCGTTTCGACCATTCTGCCCAAGAGAGAGGTGTAGGTGCATGACCGGAATGACTTGTCGAGTAACGAGTGACTTTTATTATTATAATATGCCACGGGGAAGGAGAACGGCCCTTTGTTTCCCGCTCCGAACCGTTCTCGTGGAAACAGTTATGCACTCCTTCGTACAAGCACGATTGCAGGACATCAGACCCCGTGTTATGCAAAAAGAAACGGGTATGTAATAAATATAAAAAAATGTGTACTTCATAAATAAATTCTTTCGGAAAGGACAGTTTTCCAAGAAGTTGTAGAGATCCTATAAATGTTTTAATACTTGTGACCAGGGATGTACATCTTGTTCTAATGAATCGTCTCTTGTAGAGAGGACTTTGTTCGATCTGACAATAGAGCGACGCGTGCTTCGCTGATGAGGTGAAAAAACAAGAATATCGGCGATTCGATAGACAATCCTCCCCGTTTTAATGAACAAGTGCAGCCGCCTGACCGCAAAGGATTTCAGCGCTCGATAGCCGGTGCAACGATGCATAGCATTGCGGACGAAGGTTGGACGCTGTCCTCGTCTCCTGTCTTGTACCTGACGCTCGTCGACAGCCTGAAAACTGTTAAATAGCTCGGCCGCGGATAGTTTCTGCTAGAGACGAAAGGTGCCGCCGTCTCGTTGCGCTTCAAACAGTTGCTGGCAGCCACCCCTTTTCTCCTCTCTTCTCTCTTCTGTACGTGTCCCGAAGTCACCGGTGTACGTACGGGGAACGTTTCGTTTCTCGTTTCGTTTCGTTAATTAACGTTGAGTCGGCCGCGGTCTGATCGGCTAATGTTAATTGCGCCAGAGCGGTTGGCCAACCTGCGTCCCCCTCGGTTGGTAGGCGTGCCTCACCACGTGTCGTTAATGCCTCGCTCCTTATATTCGCTCTCCGCACGCTTTATTCCAGATCTCAACGAGCCTTTTTGCCGTAGCTCCATATTTCCTGATTACCCGCCGCGCTCCGTGTCCAATCAATTTCGGCCAGCAATTTCCGCTACGATTTATACTTCCTCTTCCATGGACAATACCGGGCCGAAGGCGATCATGATCGTTAGACACAAAAGGCGAGATTAGAGCCGCAATCCTCTTAGCCAGCGTTTCCTTTCTGATAGTAATTGAACATTGTTGGAGCAGGTACGCTATCAGGATCACGATGTCTCAGAGTGTCAATGTTGTGCTTTGATTCTTTTGAGACTAGACAGATTTGTAAGACAGGTGGATATAGGACGTTATTAAACATGTCAAGGAAGATGCGATTTCCCGGAGGCAGCTGGTCTCTCCTCGCGCATGCGTCGCCGGTATCGCCGCGCGGTGCAGCGCGGCGTTCTAACGAGTTACTCGGCCACTAATTGCGCAATTAGTTTGAATTTGGGCGGAACCGAGGCCCGGCCTCGAAAGTGCGAAGTAAGGCGTACGCCCGGTTAACTTCATACAAACCACAAGGCACAAAACGACGGAAAAAAGATGGAGAGACGGAGAGTGTGGGACGAGGTAAGGCCGAGGGAGAGGAGAACCGCTAATTAGGCGCCGCGCGCGAATACCGTGTCGGTATATATCGGGCGCCCGTGATTATGGCTAAGCGGAGTCTCGTAAGGTCCGCGGTGAGAGAGGGCGAGCGAGAGGGTGAGAGAACCGGAGAGGCCGGGAGTGAGAGAGGGTGACGGAGAGAATCGAGGGAGAGCGAGAACGACTAGGTACGTGCGCGGCTCATACGTGGGCTTCATTAACGGGCCGTGTTAATTAGTCGCAGATAGCCGATCGGCCGTGGCTGGCATACGGTAAGGCAACCTCGTCGATGCCCTTCGTCCCTGTGCACCGAGCGAATGCGCGCACACTCTGCACACCGCACACCAGAAAAAACGTACGTGATCCTTGATTTTCATCGAGTCCACGTGGTCCCGGGTCAAGAAAAGTCATTCGTTTAACAAGCTTCCAGGGTAAACCGTAACCAATTATAACGGGACGTTTTCGGACCACCCGGATGATCCATTTCGGTGGCAGGTTCACTGGTAAACGACTGCGGATCTTTGCGCGAAGGAAAAATTTTCTACCTCGATTGCAGAAAATTCGGACCACGGTAGAAATTTCATTGATACTATTGCGATAGCGAACGATAGCAAATTTGGGGGATGAAATAACTCATCGGAAGCAGGATGACTTACCGTCCGATCAACTGCAGGATTTGGTGTAAAAATTCGGCGGATAATCTCGGGATTTTCACAGGGAATCTCGCCCCAGCAGGCCAGGTAGACCGTCGAATCTGCTATCCGGCGAAACCATGACGAAATTGTGGGCACAACGGCGAGCTCCCGGTCTAGAATGGTCTTAATCCAATTCCAGAAGTATTCAGACCGAGCCGTTTCCTGTCCATTCGCATCGCGCTAGAAGGCGTACATTCATGCCTGCATACAGACGAATATATATACACGTAGATCCGTGCACGTTGCGTCCAGGGTTTCATAAACTGGATTACGCGACGCGTAGCGTCCGCCCGAGACGAGAGAGCATCCGGCTCTCCGAAAGGAGACAGGGCATTCAAAACGACTCTCCTCGCCCTCTCCAGTCCCCAAGGAACCTCTACTATCCGCCTCCTCCTGTTCTTATCTCTCTCGCTCTCTCTCTCTTTTTATCTTGCTCCCGCTCGCCGCGTTTCTACGTTTCTGTTCTTCCTCTCCGCCCGACATCCTCTCCTCACACGATCTTGTTTCTTTCGCGAAGACAGGATACGGAGACTGACGGACACGGGAATCACGATCCCCTTTGTCCGTCCCGCGGGCTCCGACGTGGCCGATTTCAGACCGGCATTCCTCTCACGTTTCGAATGTTCAGGTAAAACACCGACTCGCCGAGATGGACCGCTATCACCGGTATCATTAAACCGCGCGTAATTCCAAAGGTCGATCGTATTTTCTCGCTGGGACCGAGAATTACTCCCTCCGATGCGATTGCAGAAGCACCGTGGAACTTCTCACCGTGTATTCTAACCAGACTACGGATCTTTATGCAAAATAAAAGGGGTTCGTGCATCCATCGTATCGGAAGATCGTCTTTGCCACATAGTTCGGTTTAAGTATGTTCGAAAATTCGTTTCACCAGTGGCGGTATAGCTGGCGAGGGGACCCTCGGGTAATGACAGCGACTTATGCAGAGAGTTCATCGGCGATGCAGCGAGATACGGTAGCATTGTGAAGCACCAATTAGCAGCGAGTGGCCGGGAGGTTCGAAATTGGGAAAGGGGTAAAAAGGAAGAGAAGGAACGCGTATACGGTGGATGCGTCAAGACGACCGGTTCGATTGCTTCGTTTTGTCTCGTTAGGATACACGATGGGGGGACACGCGTCGCGACCTGTTCCCGATCGACGTGGCTGACACCTCGAGGCTGTAGGTACGCGCACAAGGTGGACGGAGGTAACGTGTTCGGTGACACTGCGCCTTAATAAATGCGATTGGTCCGCACGCGCGTACGACGTGCTCGATGCTGGCCTCTGTGCGAAAGAGAACCATCTACGAATATCCGCAAAAAGAACTTGCGAAAATACAAAAGAAAAAGGATTTTTAAGTTTCGTTCTGGTATAGCATTATTCTTGAATTTCACAAAGAGGGAAAGAAATTTTTATTTTGCAACAAGATCTGCAATCTAAGTATAAGGGTTATTATTGAGGATCTTTTACGTGGAAAAGATTGGACTCAATCGATCTCGCAGAGAAAAAATAAAATGTTTAATGATATAAAAAGAATAAAAGTACAAGGCGCGGAGGCGAAAAAAACAAGGAACGACCTTAGTCAAGGAACGTTGCTCCGTTCACGGTTTTCGCACGACTGACTGAAAAAAGGTAAAACGCCTTAGCATACGGGGGTGCCAAAACGGTCAGCGGACCCCATGGGTTTTACGACATGACCTGGTCCTGCATCAAGAAGGGAACCTCGCAATGGAAGAGTACATCAAAATACATTATTTCTAATAGTTATCCATGGCCTGCTGAATAATTAGAGAACGCCAAAGAGAAAGAGGACAGTTGGGACTATGGTTGTTTTGACACTTGATGCAACGACGTTCACAAATGTCACGCGACAGATCCTCGTGTCCCCTCAGCATCTGGGATCTCGTTCCTGGCGTTCCTGGGGCCGTTCCTTTCCTGTCACTCTTCCTCCCGGTTTCCTCGGTGCCGGGAGGAGGACCAGGAAAAAGAGAATGACGGCGCGGAAGAGAAAGAAGAAAAATACGACGAAGAGAGAGAAAGGGAGAGGGAGAGAGAAGTAGGAGGAGGTGGAGGAAGAGGAGGAGGTGGAGAAGGTGGATCCATCATTGATGCCACGTCGTACGGTCCACGGGTGGAATTTTAAGCAGGAACATCTTGTCCTGGCCAGGATATCGGGCCTTTTTTGCTCGATACGGCCCTAATTTCGCGCGCTGGGTGGCGTGTCGGCTTGTCAAAGAGTTTCCACGGTAGTAGGGAACGTTTCTACGCACCACGGTCCCTTTCACAAAGAGTGACCGGAACACCGCGTATCTACACAGAAAACGGCTCTCTCGGTATTACATTGAACCGCGGGGTCGTGTCCTCGAACCCGCTGGCAATCGATCTAGACGTTAGAATGAACTTTCTTTGCCGATACAACCGCGAGATTACTTTCCGGGGCCTGTTCAATGAAATGTCGAACGGAACACCGTTCGTAATGCAGAGTTTATTACAAGGATAATCGTAGAAATCGGAACAGATATAAATAAGATTGATAGAGGTAAATGTTCACGTAATCTCCGATCGATATCTGGCTCTATATATTTTTATTATCACTCTCTTTTCCTTTTTGTTTAAATACAATCACACGACTATTTCCGTAGAGGCACGCGAAGGTGTGATAAAAGTGGAAATCCGATACGTAACGTTATTGAATGTTTTATGGGGTAATTGTGTCCGCCGTCACGGAGTACAGCGTTTTCTTCTATATATAGCTTCACCCTAGTTTCTAGAATCACCCTGCACACCTAGATCGCTGTTGCATTCGATGAACCGTGACATTTTCGTCCCTGTTTCCCCTGCTGCACCGATCCCGTGCCACACACGTTGGAAATGCACTGGAACCCCCATTATCGCAACAACTATTATCCCAATGCTCTATTATCCAAATGCTCTATCATCGAAATATTCCGTTACTCCTACTGCTCATTTCCAATTACAGTAGCTCCCACGATCGCGCGCATACTTTTTCTAATTCGGTGCTGGAATTGCTTTTCAACTTCTGTTCGCATTGAACGATTTCTTTGAAAACGTGGAATGTCGTTCGAACAACCGGTAAATGAATCGATGCGATGCCTGTAAGCTTAGAATGGAATTTCTGTATAAATTTCAACGCGAAGAACATAAATGTTACCTTCTCGTTTGCGAACGATATTCATTCACTGGAAGGTGTTCATTTACAGGACAGGTCACCCCAGTTTGCAGTAGAGGTTCTATAGTCGTCGGCAGAGATCCTCGACGAGCATCGTCTTAAGGGAGCAGTCGTTCCGCAGTCGTTTCGTTCTCGTCTTCCTCCTCTTCTCGTTCTTCCTCCACCTCCTGTCCGGCTGCTTCTTCTTTTCGGACCGAGCAAGAGATTCGTGAAGATAGCTCGGCACGGTAGCTCGTCAGAGGGCCGCGATGAACCTTCCGTGTGCCGTAGCACGTGCGTGTACCGGCGATAGCATCGCTCGTAACTCGATATTGTTTCACTCAAACAAATTAGGGGAATCCTGGGCCCGGGGTAGAGACCGCGGGTTTCCAGGGTTCAAGTCCACTTGGCTTTCTTCTCGGAACGGAAGGTAGCCACATTCTTGGGCCGGTTGCTATAGAAAGAGTTACGCGGCGAGTTACAGGTACCGGGCTCGCTCGGTTTTATCCTACCCTTTTAAACTCTTCGTCTCTCGGGGCCTGATTTCTCATCGTCTCTTCTCGCGAACCTGAGAACAAGGGGCTCCCCGCATCCGCGGACTCAAAGCGGGCCCGACACGGCTCGCAGTTTGTAAACATTCGTCATCGAATCGATCGTAACGCCAGGCTGTAAATTATCGGGCTAAACCCGACACCCCATACACCTGCGACGATTATCATAACACGTTGAGTCCAGCCGCTGGTCACATACTTATGGTAATGATCTACGCGGAACCGACGCGACCAGTCGCGGTGTGTCCGGTCTGGTTTGTCCTCCGGGACCAACCCTAAAATTTCCTCGCTGCACCAAAGGACCAGCTTCTTCCACGAATCGTTTCTCTCTTCGGCTTCTTTCTTTTTCATACTTTTGGCGTTTCGAGTCTCTCTCTCTCTCTGCTCGTACGTGTTGGCGGCCGGCAAAAGGGACGACCGAAGGTTGCAACGTTTCACGAACTCCCCTTGTAAATCACGCCTAGCCGGCGGCAGTATAATTGTCGGCGTTAATAAACCCGCGACGTCGACACGGCCGTGTTTATGCGGCTTTCAGGCTCCACCATCGTCCACAGAGAGCTTTCTAAGGGCGTCCTCGTGTGTTCACGCGAAACAGCGCGTTAACGCGCCGCCATACTACCTGTGCCGGTCGTTAACTTAATTGATCTGTAAGTTGAGACGGATTTTCATGCGCTACACTCTCTACGCTGTTGCATGCCGGAGCAGAAACACCGATCGACGAATCGGGCTCCGACCGATTGGTATCCAAACAAGAAACCTTTGCGGGTTTTGCCCAGCGACCACCGGTGCAATAAACATCGATTAGTTTCTACTGTTATTGTCCGCGCACTTCGTTAGCCGATTGTTAAATCTTCGCGGATAGAATCTTTCAGGGTCGCGTCATGTAAATTTGCAATTTGAGTCGTTGTTGCAAAGTTCAACATAAATTCTGTAATACAGGGTGAAATACATCAAATGAATCTTACACGTTTAATTTTATTTATACCATTTTTCTGGGTTGAAGGTCATTTGAAGGTCATATTGTCCATTTAAAAAAACATCGATAACCTTGAAATCTCATAAAAATGACCTTCAACCAGTGTAACTTTGTCCTACGAAGTTTTTTTGTACAACGAAAAGTGACGGAGATATTTAGGTGTCCAGCTTTATCGAATTCACCCTGTATTTTTCGACAAGACGAGAAAAGTCGTTCGAATTCACCAACATAGCTGCTAGAAAATCATCATCGAATTCCTTATGGCATTCCGCGATGCAACAGCATTTTGTCGAGTGGAGCAACGAGTCTGTCGGTTCATCTTTTCTGATCGGTTGAGCGAAACGGGTTCAACACCCAGCATCCAGAGAGCTAGGGTGATGAGATTCGAAACGTGTCCGCCACCCAAGTTGTCGGAGCACGGTGCCCCCATATTCGACGAACACGCCTTTTGACATGTTTGCACCGCGAACATGCGCCGCGGCGCGTTAGACTCGCCGATATTTCCACGAGCTTGTACCGCGCTGCTGGCCGTGACACGTCGATCAGGAAGCGGTGCACGCAGAGCGCGTCTACACACCCGGCCAAATAGAACAGCCAGCAGACCGCAGACTTTCACGAAACTCTCCGTTCCAGATACTACGCGAGCGAATACGTCCCGGTATTTATAGAATTGATTCGTACGATTTGCGCGAACCGATCGCCCGGAGAAAAAGCATCTTGATAAGTTACCTCGGTCCGCGCTTGTAAACATTAATAATTCCAGCGATTCCCCGCGACGCGACAGCCGAGCCGCTTCTGTTCGGTAATCGTTCCTGTTCGAACCGCTGCATCCATTCATTTATACAGGGTGGGCAACTTGATCGGTTCATACAAGCACTAATGCCCGAGGGCAGGATGTTAGGTGAAAGGTACTCTAAAAATTCGTAAGTCGACTACCTGTTGAAATATTGCACTCCTCTGTGTCAAAGTCTGAGTAAACCCATAGTTATTGCTCTCGTACGGGTACGTACGAGTATTGCTCGAGCGATTTTTAATTCAGATACATTTTTGCCATCGCAATGAAGTCGTCCACCCCGTATACTTATTCCGGAGTCTTTTACACGCATTAACATGTTCCGGTATCCTCCGTGGCCGCAAGGAAAATGCATAAATTATCGGCACCAGTGGTCCCCTCGGTTCGCGGTTTTCTCAGCGCGAAACGATCGCGGCCAGTTCTATGACAAATGTGTACAGGATTCGCGATCATTGATCGTCGCGCGGGTATTACAACGACTCTAATTAGCGATGTTCGCATAACGCGGTCCAATATGTTCGCAGGGAAAGGCCTGCGCTGTGCGAACGTAATCGAGCCTCCCATACTCGGCCAATAAATTCATGCTCTGATTGCGAGTAAAATCTGCAATTACCGGTGGCCGTGATGCGTGAAGATAGCACGTTTGAATCGCGCCCTGCTCGATTTTCCCGCGCTGTTAATACACACATATACGCACCGCGAGGGAAGTCACCTTGGATGTACGTGGAAAAATCTCCAGGTGCGTGTCCGAAAAATTGGCTGTGCTCCTTGATACACCATCGGAGATTACGTCGGGCAAAGCGGCTCCGAACGTAACGCCATCCGACGATCTTATCACGGAACGAGTTTGATCGTAGGAAAGTCACGTCGAAAGGTTAGTCGCGGACTAACGCGTATCCGCCGGGCCTCCGTGTTGACTTAACGAGATTTCGTCGAGCCGTGTACACCCGTACGATTATGCGACCGTTGCGTATCACATTTACAATTTTAACGGAAAATTATTCCACGAACCACGTGCAAATTGCCGGGAATTCCTGCACAATCTGATCGGGGCTCCGCGAAAAGTTCACGCCTCTAGGTGGTTGCAATAATGTAGTCTTTGCGCCGATCGACAAAAATTCCCTTGGTTGTCTCGCGAGCTTGCGACGCTGTACGGAAACGCAACAGGGCTGCATAGGGTTGAGAACTATCTTGCACCGTGAAGTCAAAGGGAAACAAAATATTCGTTCGTTCTTATAGCGATTGAGGGATAGCGGGAGCTTAGGGGTGTCGCAGAGCCGCTCAACTGGAGAGATAGACCCGTGGTACGCGGCAAGATATTGTCAGAACGAAACCTGTTCCCGAGTCCGGGAGAGGAGCTATTCGAAGGCAGGGTCAAGCACACCGACACACTCGGCGAAACTCGCCTTGGCTGGGTCCGGGGAGGCGCGAACGGAAAAGGGTGAGACGATAGTCGAGGGGCGATCGCGATAATGGTGACGGTGATCGCCGACAGGAAGGTAGTTTGATTGGACGTGCACCGATCGCGTAATTAGACACGCCTCATATCTCGTCGATGGCATTGGGCAGTCACGGCGAGAGGCTACGAGGGGGAAGGGGATAGAAAAGAGAGGGAGGAGTAGGTGCAGGAGGAAAGGTGTACCGAGGTAAGGAGAGAAACCCGGCGAAGAGGATCGAGACGGGTAAGCTACGATGTAACCACACGCGCGAAAGATCGCCAAGTCCCGCATACGTACCGCGCGATATCCACCCGCGTACGTAGGTGTTCGAATCCGATGTCCGTGTGTGTCTTCATTACGGACAGCCGTGAGAGCATTTAGATGATATCGTAATGGCAATTACCCGGCTGATCCCTCGGCTCGGTGCTCGTTCGCCAACTCCTTTGCTGGACGGTGGCCACACCGACTAATATTGGTTCTGCTCATTATACCGATCTCTTGCCGATCGTACCTGCACCACCATCGACGTGGTAGTCGTCGTAATAGCCCTTGTCGTTCCCCGCGTCTTCGTGGGTGTGTGACCACCGGCTGCGACTACTTCGGCCATGGTCCTTCCGGCTACCCGTGAAACTCCTCCTTTCTTCGCTCGACCGACGCGACGCGACGGCTCCAGGAAATTTCGTTGACCTCTGGATACCTTGGCCTCCTCGTCCACTGACATTCGGTGCGCTCGTCGTTAAGTATTCCTCGTCATCGAGGTACACGCTTTCGTACAACGATGGAGCTAAACACCACCTCTTCTTCCGATTTCATCATTTTCCTATTAAGAATTTTGTCTCGCAGAGATGCGGAAGAGATTAATAGAACTTAACGGTGATTGAAATAATAGAATCGAACGGTGCGAAGGAAAGTGTAGCAAGAAAGAAAGGTGGAGAAAGAGCGCAAGGTGTCCGCCGTCAGGTTGATACAGCTCCGTCCTTCTCCCGTCCGTGAACTCGAGCAGGGAGGTTTTATCGGTAGACCGCGATGGAAGGAGAGGAACCTAATTGAGTGTCCTCGCCCTGGGTGTCCGATGTTGTCCGGCGTTGTCGCCGCTACCTGAGGGCGTGGGCGCCCTGATATGAGTTACGAGTCTGTCGTATTACACGGGAGAGACCACGGAGCGGTCATGGTGGTCCTGCCCGTCCCGAGATTACGAACCATTTATACACAGGTACGGCATCGAGCGGGGTAGCGTACGGCGCCCGTTGCCATTTTATTATATACGGTGCCTCTGATCGAGGATTATCGGTATCCTAGACCCACAAGACTCCAAGAAGCACAGACTCGCGCAAGACTTTCCAGCGGAAGGAAGGACAAGTGCCAGAGAAAGATAAAGATCTGATCAGTTTGCATCGGTTCGTACGATGAGCCACGAAAAATTTCTCAATTAAAAGATAATCGAGCGAAACGTGATCGGAGGTTTCTACAGCTCGGATCTAGCGTGTAGCAGCCGACAGGACGATGCGCCACGCCGCGCCGTTCCAACGCGAGCAAAAAGAGGAAACCCAGGCTGGTCATCGGCGAAAAAGGATGGTCGCGCACTTAATAACCGATAATTTATTAATACTGCGCGCTCGGCATTAGTCCGCTGAGTAAATCAAGGCATCCTTGTTTTACGGCTTGCATTCATTACCGGGCAGGTTGCACTCGCTCGTATATCTCGCGAGTTCCGGGGTGACGGAGGAAGAGAGGGAGGAAAAAGTGGCTGGAAGAGGTAGAAAGAGGTAGGGAGTTCCTGTCAAAGTCTCATCCGGAGAATTCCCCGCAGTGTATACATTGTTAGCCTCGGTTTACGAGGCACGTTTTAAGCTCTTTACGCTCGCGTTTACGTTCCATGCAGCCCCCTTACGTTCACGGTCGTTACGGATGCCCCTCGCGGCTCTCCGCTCTGCGACAACTTCGCAGCGCCGTCCTCCTCCGCTCTGACACCGGGATCAACGGGTTCCAACAGGGTTAAGAACGGGCCTCCAACCACTCCTGCCTCTCCTCCCCTTGGATCCTCTTCGCGCAGTATCTCTAAATCCTCGTTATCCCAGGGCGGACCTCCTCGGAAATTTATCGTCCTGCGTCGACGACATCCGAGATCCGACGCAGCTTGGGAGCCTAATGACCTCTCGCGACGCGAATACCTTCGGTAGGAAGATCGATCTAGGTCCTTCCCGCCTGCGTCCCCCTTTACGTCCATTTCTCCGATGATAATGATCGACAGGGAAAATCTGCTGCACCTGTAATCGAATCCTGTGGAATGCCTGGGCCCGATCCTGAAATAGCTAGGATCGCAGGAGGTCGAGGGACCTGTTCAGAGAATCAATCTCTTCATAGTAGCAGTAGGACATCGCCCGATCGATCGTTTCAAATCATGTTCATGCGAAGAACAGCAAAACCATGTCGCAGTATGCGTGTTCCAAAGAATCCCTTCGTAACAGGAGTAGACCAATCGTTCTTAGTAGTCTGTTTCCGAAGGACTCTAATCTCACGTGTTGTCTTCAGCATGTTGCGTAGCTAGTGCCTTGTCCAGCACCCCGGAAGTCGACTCTGCCGGTTATCAAGGATCTGGTAGCACCTGCGAGGGATCGAGAGCGGCGTTGATCGTCTCACGGTAGTTTTCTGGTGCCCGGTTCTCGTTTGCTGCATTGTGTCCTCGCAACTCGCCACAGAAGAGCAGAGCCGAGCAGAGAAGAGCAGAGCAGAGCGGAACGGGATGAACGTATGAGAGATCGGACCGGTACCGCCTTTGGCGCAAGCGCGCATAATGAGAGTGATATAATAACGACGGACACCAGCGGCCGGTACGCGGCGACACAACTCATCCCGACAAAAGGATACCGCTCTTGCATGCTCTTCGAGGAAGAGAATGGAAGGTCGAGGAACGGGGCCCCGGCCGAAGAAGAGCATCTTCAGGAATGGACGGAGTACACGCGGAATGTCCACGAGAGAAGGAACGATGTAACCAGTCGAGTTAATTAAGAGGATCCAACCTTGACGGACGTGGCCATTGTGCACGCGCGGTACCCCCTTCCGTACCCCCCTTAGTCCCTTCTGTACCCCCAGAAGACCCCCGTTGGCGCGTGATGCGTTCCTAAACGGATCCACATACGTACACGTCGTCGAGACACCGTCGCCCTTCGTCCTTGTCGCGCGCGCCATTTATGGAGAGCATCGCGTACCTCTCTTTATCGTCGCGGCCCTAGCGCTCTAGCCTCCCCGAGGATCGTCCTTACCTCACTTGGGGGGACGACATTTTTTTAGCTTGGCATTTTGTCGACAAAATCTGAATAATGGATAGATTGTTCGAAGGTCTAGTCTTCAGGAAGCAATTGCGTTCAGCTCCGAATTTACACAACGCGAGCAGAGACAATGCAATTGCCGCATCGCGATGCGTCGTTAACATTGTACAGGGTGACTCAGGGTTCGAAAAATTTTATGCTGGAACGTCTCCTAAGGCGCAATGGTCCGGCATTAAACTTTCCGGCGCGACTCTTGAATCACCGTGTAGAAAGGGAAGTACGGTGAAAGCATTAGCGCAGATTACAAGACAAAAGAGTGAATTATCGGTGCACACCGTGTCATCGTGAAGCTTAGGAGGAACTTATAGCGACTATAAAGCGTGCTCCGGGTCTCCTGGCGGCTATTATGTGTTCCTTTGCCCGTGCGACGAGAGTGCACGAACGAAATAAACTTTGCAACTGATAGCGCATTACACGCCGCGCGTGCGCGCATAAAAGGTGCGTGTGCGCCGCGCCGCGTGCATAAAACTGAGGGGGCGTCCTGGTGACAATTAACAGACCTGCTCGGTCACAAATCACCGGGCGGCGAGCTCTAATCACAGCCCCGACTCATTTTTCTTCCCGCGTCTCTCTGTCTTTCACTCCGATTCCGTTCCTCCCTTTGCCGCCCCCGCCGCGGCTACGCTCTATCGACCTTTTGAAGCCGTTAAAGACACCGCCGGCTAAGGTGTTGATACGCGTAAACCAATCGACCCGCGAACTATCCTTTTTCGACCCACTTTCGAAACTTACGAGATTTGCGACCGGCTGGAGCCTCGACGCCTGCCATAAACGGCTCCGTGGAAGTTCACGAGTCTACAGGGTGCAAGAAACATAACGATCACCGACTCCAGATCATTGATTCAATATCTGGTAGCCTGCGAAAAAAAATGTATACGTAGACCGGAAAGACTTTCGACGATGTGCCATAAAGTTTTCATTCGTAAAATTCCTTTACATCGTCCAATAAATTTAATAAAAGAGAAGTTGACTGAAAACCATGTTCTGACTCGGTTTCGGAGAAACCGTTTCCAAAAAGCAAAAGAAACGAAGAAGGCGTAGCTCGTTGCCGATTCGGTATTCGAGTGAGCAGTTATCTAAGTGATTCAGTAACAGGCGCGACAGGCGTTCCGAAAAATGGTCGACCGGCGGAATTAACACTCGGTTCATTTAGCGGCGCTATTGCCGCGTCTGGTTCGCGCTCGCTTTTAATTGGTATCGAATCTCAATTACCGGAGATTACGGGGCTTTTTTCACCTGCTACTGGGTGGCTGGCTCGCCGGGCCGCGATAAGGTGCTTATGACTGGCCGTAGCAGGGTGTTCCACCTACTCTCTTGTTCCGTCTTGCCGCGACCGGCTCCAGTCGGCTCGACTCGGCTCAGCTTCGCTATTGCGGGGTTCCGCTCGCGCGGTTTCAATTTATCGGGTCTTAAGATATGCGGCGGTCAGCTCCCAGCGTAGAAATATCATTTCTTCGTGGCAGCGGCGGCGACTACTTACAGGAGGCGTCGTCTCTTCCGCCTCCGTAAAGGATCGCCAGCCCTTCGCGAGCCTAGCTCGAAAGAATGAGCTCGGACCAGTGTGCGTGCAAGTCCACGAGGGCCATAACTCATGCGACATTAACGGAATTAGCATAGCAATCTGGCTGCGCAGCTATACGCGCGTCCAGACTTCACTCGACCAGGCTTAAAACCCAGCCTGGACCGTGACGCATCCACCAATCCCGCTTTCGTTTCCTCTACAGCCTGAAAAGTATCGCTGCTCGATCTCCTAATCGCGGTCGCATGCTCTGTGCGCAAGCCGCTAACCAACGCGACACAACTCATGCGTGACGCCATAATTTAGCCACGGGCCCGCCTGTGTTTCCAATTGTGTTAAACAAAAATCTAACTCGACGTCTGTTTATTACTTCTCATTAGAGCCGTGGATTTCGCGGTTTCCTTGTTCGCTTTCGTACTCTTACTTTCCCTGTTTCCGGTTCGAGGATTGTGCCGAGGAAAGTGGATGAGAAATTATGACTTGAAAATAAAATGTGATTTCTTGTACGATTTTTTCAAATTTTATATGAACGATGCTGCAAGTAGTTCAGCTTCATGTTCTAAACACCTTTGTTCAGCTTCCTGAGCTTCGTAAAGCTTGAAATTCTCAGACGATCGATAGAGGCCGAAGAAAGTGTTGAGTGGTGAAAGAGATGAGCGCGCGTTGCGCAACTCGTTGCAACAGCTCGAGCCCCGGAATACGAAATGATCGAGCCTTTATTCGCTTCCATCTCGTTCCGCATTATTAAACATCGTTACCGTGGCCCGTTTTCTAGCGGTCGTTTAATTCGCACCCACGCCCGGTCATTAGCGGCGGAGCCAGGCCTGGCTCAACACCTTGCATTATGCACTCTCAATCATGATACGTGTTCAGGGTAGTCTCGTAGCCCGGAGCAGCTCGTGCGGCTTTCTTTCCTTTTTCCCGATATACCCGCAGATATCAATGACGTTTTCCGTGAGCCATAAATTACGGGCGATCATCAGTAATTGTATTAGATGAGGACCTGTCACTTGCCTGCTGTATACGATCTGCTCGTCGCGGAATAAACGAGAGAAAGAGATCGGTGCTTGTAACGCGGGGGGCCACGAGGTAAAATCATGAAGTGGAATAAGAAAAGCTAAAGCGAGAGAGAGAGAGAGCGAGAGAGAGTCTAGGCGGATGATAAATCATTCGCGAGGGCATCACTGGAGGGGTTGATTCCGCGCGGTGTAACGTCCAGCATCGCGATACAGGGGGAATATCAAATCGAAAGAAAAAGGGTGCAAGAAGATGAGAGGGAACATGCGACTCCGAGGGGCTAAATCATCGATGATTGTGACACGGATCGCCCACACCACGCCGCTCTCCTTCTACACTCTCGAGGAACCTGCTCTGCCCCCCTTTCATCCCTGTTCACCCTCTGGCATTCCTCTTCGGGACGCGCACACGAGTTTCTGTGCTCGCCTGTTCGACCCTGAAGACATGAAATTTTGTCGGATATTAGACCACCACGATGTAGACGTTCGAGCCTGGATTCAGGTTCGGATCCGACGCCGAAGGCGATACTACAGCGGTTCTGCATTTATACTCGGGTACTCTGATTGGGAAAGAATCCAGGGAAAAATCCAGAATACTGGTTTCCGATGAAGAAGAAGTATTGATTCGTGGCCTGGCAGTTGGTGCAACGATGGGTGCAGCGTTATTTAGCTGCTATCGCCGGCGGCGATTCGATCCTTATTCCGCGTGCTTAATTACTACTCCCAGGGCCATTATCGACGCTCGTTAATTAATGACGGCTGTATTATCATAAACAAGACTTGGGAAAATGCACATCGTTTCGTCGGATTTCCTGGACCAAACTTTTTCTTCTTGCAAGCAGCTGCATAGCCGCACTCTAGGGGTCCTAATTTACTATGAATTCGCTGGGAATAAATTTACTTGACGGTAGCCTGAGGAGTCAGCTACCTGCACGATGTCCCCGCAGAGACCACTGTTACACGAGCGCGCAGGCTTGTCGTTCCGTGGAACAGGGTCAATCGAAAAAGGGGAAGGAGGATCGATGGAGGAAGTGCCGGGTAGCCTGTTCTAATCGCGTCGTCTAAAACAGACGGGAGTAATTTATTTGGTCCCCGGGCCCGATAAGATGGATCTGGCATGGTTATGGGCCTGACCGTGTACCGGCTCGATCCACCTAAGAATCTATTTATAATAAGGCGATGGTTGGGATGCTACCGATCGCCGGCACCGCTACTTACGTCGACGGTGGACGCGACCGCGTCGTCTCATCACCGTGGATCCATTAGTCAGCGGTTGACACGCCGACGGCTACCGTACACCACTACCGTTCCCTTGACAGACCGAGGATTCAACCGACTAGAATCGAAGAGCCTGCGAGAGAAGACCGCCTAGCGTCGGAGCGGAGCAGAGAGAAGCTGCGAGTCGCGCGCGAGCAACGACCAGTTAATGCTATGCCTGCCCGTGTCGGTGACACTAGCAGGGAAAAGCGTGCATTATCGTAGACGCTCTCCACGAGGAAGACAGAGGGTTCCACTATAAACTACCGAGACCCGCGGTCCGAGAGATCGAGCACGCAAGATGACCGTGACATACGAGCATTTATTACGAGCCGCCTTGGTTCCGACTCTATGATCCACGTGGTTCGTGCATCGCGGACTCTTTCCTAACAGCGAGCGAGTGCCAGCGGATCATTAACGACAGGCATAAATTACGATAATTTAAACATAATCAGTTTTCTCCGCGCCGCCTGTAAATAACAAAGGGAAAGGCAACCGACCTCGCAGTTTCCACCGTAAACTTTTTGCTTTTTAAAGGGTCCCCGATGATTTAACGTCCATTCGCCGTACCCAGGTGTAAAATAGGTTGCCGGGGATGAAATAGTGCAGTCGATCCTCCAGGAAACGTTTCACGGCCGCTTCAACACCTATCAACCGCTTCACGAGGAAGCGAAGCTAGGCGAGGGATTCCTAGGGGAGATGGGATTTTCATGGGGTGCGTAGGTGAAGCCGTGCAGCGTTCGGACGCGCGGACACGCATCTTCCAGGCGCCATTACCGTGCCCCCGAGCGACCAAACGGGCCCGAGAAGTTATGTCGGCGAGCAAGCGTTGCGGTATTTATAATGGCATGCTTAATTGTTGTCCGTAGATCAGCCGGGGATCGTAACTTCTCCGGAAACTCTGGGCGCCCACGTTGAACGCGCGCGTTCCATCGCGTCGCATAATTCCTGCGATTGCCGAAGGACACCGATTGTCAAAAGCGCGGAACGAGGATCGGACTCCGGACAATGCGGGATTCATTACAACGCTCGCTGCCTTGCGGTCACGGGGGAACACTTGCCCTTAACCCATTTGGCCGGAAAAACGTTTGGCAATTGATTTGTTGAACGAGAAGAATTTAATGCATTTCGCGGACAGGACACGGAACTAAGTCCCTAACAAATGAATGTTACAAACAGAAATTGTTAGAATGTCTTGCGCTATTAACAGAGAACTGGATTTTTATCGGAGTAGTTTATAGAGCCAGTCACCTTATCCACCGGGTGGCATAAGCGTCGGCAATATATTCCGTACGGTAGTCGTAGATCCGAAAATCAGGTGCTTAATAATAAAGAATAGCGTAACGCATAATACATGATCCATGGAATGTGTCAAACGGACAAGTGTTGCTATTAATCAGACGAGCTGAAAGGCCACTATGGACCACTTTAAACTTGTCCCGCCAGCCGAGGGTTAAGAACGACACAATTCTCTTGGTGAACACGCACTCGTGCGTTCATCGTCGTAATCGCGCGCATGTATTTCACCGCACGTTCCTAAGTAGCGTACGTTAAGTTGAATTAATTAACACGCCGGTGTCGCACGGTGAATATTAAGCAGAAAGGTAAATTCCATCAGGGCCACGTTCGCGGGTGTCAACTGATCCATTTCTATCTTTATCTGTGCACGCAACTCCACATTAATTCATAGCAATTTGCATCGTGTGCAATTTTCCCTATTATCCTATTTCAATTTCATCCATTTCGAGCACGAACTTCTCCACGGACCGACTAACGCTTCTTTTGATCGCTATAAAAATTGCCAGAGCGACGCCAACAGATCGAACTCAGTCCGTACCGTGTTCCACCCTCGCAGGTATGAAACACCCCCATAGATTACCGGCAGAGGCGGTTCGACGGCTCGGCTCGGCATCGATAATAATTTTATAGCCGTTGTCGTGACTTTATTTGCGCGGCAGTCGCCAACGGTAGTCCATAAATCTGCCAAGTTTACGAGAAACTCCGAACATTAGTGCGTCCCTGGGCTGGCGAGAGGTTATAGGTGGCTACCGCGGCTGCGTGTCGGCAGGAACCTTAACCTCCGAAGACGACCACCGAGTGGACATCGCTCTTACGTTCCGTATTCTCGCGCATCTCTACCGGATATATATCCCCTAAGTGTGGTTCTATGTACCAGCCACCGGCTCGCTGGATGCGGAGTTATGTCGCGCGTCAATTGCTCCCTCGAGTGTTCGCCAAAGAAACGGACTCGGGGGTGAAGAAGGCTAAAGGTGGCCGATGCATTTAAGTGACAAAGAGGACGCGTACCCGAAGCGTTAGGCGGGGATCCAAGCCACTTTCGGCCTTGTAAATCTATAAATTTCATTACGTAACCCCGTGGAGAGGGAGGTTAGCCATAACACGAGCCGGAATCCTTGAAAGGGTCTAGGTGGATCGGCATCAGCACCGTTTTTAGTATACATGTTTTACCGGGAATATTCCCTCTTTACTAGAAATATCACTTCCACATGGTTAACAGCTCTCTCCTCTTCAACTTCATAATCGGTTTTCTCGGTTGCTATGTTAGATATCGGTGCGAATGAAAAAGCAAATACTAACTGGCTTTGTGCGCAATAGAGTGCACCAGAGTGCAATAGAGTGGGTTGAACGGTTCAGTTGCGTAGAACGGGGTGTTTCGAAAAAAAATTGAGTCTAGCAGAGGCTTTCTAGCATGGCGTCTACGTGGATGGTGGCAGTTCTCTCAGCGGTCTCCTTTACATGCGATGATTCGTTTTATATGGAACACAAAGGGTCCGCCCCTGCGCGTAGCACAAATGCGCGCACGCAACCTGCACACGATGCACTTAACGCTTCGGTCGGGAAACAAGCGCGTGCGCATCCGCTCAGCTCCGCTCGCCTCCGCTCGAGGAAGGCCTGGAGTCCCGGTGTTTTCGACACCCGCGTGCCACACGTGGAATTCACTTAACCGGAGAATGCGGTGCTCGTGTCCACGTTAGCGGCTATTCTCCATTCTCTTCCTCAACCTGACCGATTCCGATTCGAATTCCGATCTCGTACAGGTGCGATCGAGAAATCGCGCGGCGATAAACGCGTTCGTGGAACAACGCACACGGTGCAGCGTGGCGCGGTGCAGTGCGGTGCGGCTTGCCCGGTTGCACTGGTCGATGGACTTGCGCGCACACGCGCGGTGCACGGTCCTCGACGCATAATCTCCGTGTCGGTGGATTTTTTTCCACGCGACCGATAACAGTAAATATCGATTTTTACGGGTGTACCGCGCCGGCTACGGAATCGGGGCGGAATAAATGAGTTCCTTTTTGCAACCGATAAGTAGATCAGATTGAGTTCTCGATGCATTTCTATATCAACGCGCGCCGCTGTACGCGCGCTCGCGTATCGAATGATAAGTTGATAAATATGCTAATGTTATCCGGGCGAGGTTGCGTAAAACATCGAAACGGTAATAACCATTATCGTTAGTCCTTCGGTGTTTCGTGGACAAATTCACCGACCGTGGACGTCGGCGACGAAGAGACCAATGCGGTTGGGGTAGAGGCCGCGCGGCAAAAGGGAAAGCCAGGAAAACCATTTGCCTCGCTGAAATTCGCAATTAGTCAGCCGCGGCCGGTTCGGCGAACGCTGGCTGCCCCGTGTAACTAGGCCGGTCGATTATCATTGCCTCGGAATGGGAGGAGAAAAAATTAATTGTTAGCCGCGCGGCTGCCGCGGCCGGGTCGGTAGATTTTGATCTGACATCGTGAAAGTACAATGGTCGTTCCGCGATACAGTTACACGCGTCCGTTCGGCCCGCCACGTGTTAGTTAAGCAACCCGGCCGTTGATTCCGGAGAGAGACCCCCCTTACTTGCGAGAGAGTATCTGCTCTCTCGCTACTAGCAACCTGGTCAAAAGTACCGGCGCTGGGCGACTTCGACGCTGACACCCGACCGATCTTGGCAACCGCTTCGCCGCCGCCTGATACCGGCATGGAAACCAGATAGCGGTTTTCTTATTGAGCGGCGTTTATAGGCGAGCAAAACGACGGCCCATGCCCGGTGTATCGACGTCGGTACACGAGTACTGCATTACTCGGTTCGGTAAGAAGCTACTGAATCACGAGATACCGGACCGCGACCGGGCCACGCTCTGTTCTTCCCTCCCTTTCGGTCTCGTCGCCGTGACGCGCGATCTCCCTATCGGCCCTCGCTGTGTACCCTGATAACTAACGAGAACGAACGCGCTTCACGACCGCCTCCGACTAATCGACCGTGGCCCCCTCTTAATTTAATCGCACGATAGCCACCGGCTCCGGCCGGTTACCTGAAATCTCGAGCATATTCGAGGATTAACATCGTCGACGCTTCGGTGGGCAGCTATGGGATGCACCGAACCATTCGAGTTGAAAAAATATGAAAAAATATAGCATATATAGCCTGTCGGGATCCGTACATTAACGTCGCATTGATCGTCGAATGGCGGTAGACTTCTACACCTTTGTATTCCCGCGTGGCAGACCTATGTCCTAATCGCTGGGAACAAGATTAACCTGAATGCGATTCCTGTCCATTCCCGAGTCTCAAAAACCAACCCGAAGCACGGTCGTTCGCGCGAGTAGAACGGTTCGTGTACCCGTCGCCTGTATTCTGAATTCCGACCCGTTTCTCCGTATATATTGTCTTCCTCCTTCCCGCGTTTTCTCTCTTTCGATCTCGCGAACAGGATAATGGTCGAACGAATCGCGCGGTGCGCACCCATGGAGTCACGGCGGTCCCCTGTTGCACTTGTTCTCTCTGTATGGAACCGCTATCAACCGCTGTAGGACAGAAAGTGCAATTATAAATACGCCCGGCATTACCGGGCCCGGGTATTGCAACGCGATTCGTCGGATTTTTCCGAATGGTACTTACCAGAAGGAGAGAGAGCAAGAGAGTGAGATGGACCGCGACATGCATACAACGGTGCAGCGCATATAGCGGGCGGTGTACACCAGTTTCTAACGCGAGCCGGCCAACAGGTGTGCACGCGAACAACCGTAGCAACAGTATCCATCACGAATTTTTCACGGCGCAACACCCTTATCGGGTAATTTATCATCGTATCTAATTCGTTAGCGGCGTCGCGAGAGAGCCGTGCTCTCCTTTAGCGTCAAGGCGAACCGCGTCTCTTTTTCTCGGTCGAAGGACAATCGCCAGGACCGTAGATCCTCCGGCGTGCTTCAGGGATGAAGAAACCGGGCGGGTGGAGAGAAAGAGAGAGAGAGAGAGAAAAAAGAAGGTCCAAGCAGTCTCGACGTAGGCGTTCCACGGGCATACAGGTGCGACGGCACCGAGAACCGCGGATAACATCGCTTAATCACACGTGACTCAAGCATATGCGCTCCACCCACATCTCGTTCCGTATCTCTCGCGGATTATCTATGCAAAAATAAATAAGCTACTAAGTAACGACCGGTCCCGGTCGTCTACGCGTTGCCAGATGAAAAAAAAGCGACGCGGCGGCGGCGACGGCGGCGGGGGAAAAAGGAATAAAAAGAGCGACAAAAGAAGAAAACCGCTCGGCGTATTACTCGTGGCTATCGAAATATGTATGTTCGGAACGGTCCCGATACAAGTATTATCCGAGCACACGGTGCCATCGGCGAAAGGTAGGAGGCAACCGCCGCGCCGCCACCGCGCTGCCAAGTAGGTATCGTTTATTGATTTACAGTTGCAGATATCTTCGTTCCGCGATTAACATCGACGTCCTATATTGCACGAGGCGTGTCGCCCGGCGACTTCTATCCCGTATTATGACGCGTTTTACAGCCCGAGATGCGATCTACGCCTCGTCCCTAGACTGATTAATCGTTGCAAATTAAATGGTACACGGCTAGAAGTTTTTCGTCTGACGATCCGGCGAAAGTATTCCTCTATCGGATCGACGTATCTTCCGTACGTAATTTATGCACTCGTCTCTGCCAGATGAAGTTTAGGGGCTCCGGCCTTCGGTAACGACGCTTCTACCTCTACGTCTTCTCTCTTCGGCTCGATCGGCTTCGCATCATGGCGGATTCGCGGAGTCCGTCGTAACCCGGCTGGAAGGTGGATGAATGCTTCTCGGGTCCCCGCGCAGTTTTTGCTTATCTGTCACCGAGAATAATGATGATAGGATCGGTTGCGTTGTGGGGGGTGGTGACACCCATGACACAACCGGCTCGAATACACCATAGATGGGTATACCTGGCAGCGGCGCGCTCTCTCGGTATTATGGAGGCTTAAATCAGCTCGAAGGAATCTCGAAAGACATGGGTGTTCAATTACCTGGCCATAAACCTTTACTAGCCCACGTCTCCGCACGGCGACGGACGACGAGTTCGTTCGCGCGCGGTACGCGCACCGCAATCTGCCTCGTACGATTCCTCATGGACACCATGACGATCCAATAGGGCTTTACTTTACGATCTCGTAGAACCTCCACCTTGTCTCGTGGCTGGGCCGTGTGCTAAAGATCGTCGGTGAGAAAATACCGGTACATTTTATCGTATTTCATACATTTTACCATCCGACGATAAAACGACCCTGCGCACAAAACGGAGAAAGAGAGAAGGCGTGAAAGAGACCGATCGAGAGGGTAGGGAGTGAGAGAAGTTTTGCGACTTACTCTCTGCCACTTTTCCTCGACGCAAGTGTAAGTAGGCAGACTGGCGCCAGAATGTGCAATGTTACGGCCGCGAGTGACGAGTAATCCGTAAAAGAATGTATTTATTCCGCGGAGTTCTCCGAATCGCTCTATTCAGCCTGTATTTATCCGTACGGATTTAATAGAAGCGCTTTATTTATAGTGCGTTTCACGGTGTAACGGTGTACGCTCGTATTACGGTACGTCTATGTAACGTACGACACGTTACATCCCGACTTTCCTTTCGTTGATGAAGCCGAGCTTGTCGAAATTAATACTAGATTTACGGACACTGATTGTATACAATCGTCCTGAAAGTGGAAATAAAAGAGCCGTTTCTACCGAGCCGAGCAAGTCTTATCCTTTGATCTTCAGAATTCCACTATGCGAGTTTAATAAATCGCATTAGCTAATTTGATTTATTCAGTCGTACCGAAATACACAAATTTTATATTTGAACGCTGTACCATGGTTCAGGACGTGGGCCATAAAAATTCTCATTTTTAGAGTTTGTTTTATAATAATCCATAGTAACATCAATTTTATTTTTCGTTGATAGAAGCGTCTTAGAGAGAAGCTCGGTTTCAGAGTTTCTAGGACGCTACTAAGGCCCAGAAAGAAATTCTCCGTGGCGTTTCGACGAAATAAATATAAATTTCATCGACCTGTTAAAATCCAAACCGTGTCGAAAAACGCGAGACATATTTCTTCCATAATCCCGACACGTTTATTACCCTACTTCCATCCGATCTTCCGAACTTTCACGAACTGTTTCTCTCGTGTCCCTCTGTTCTGCTCTGCTCTTTTTACGACCAGACTCTTGATGGAAAGCCTCGGGTCATTCTTCAAACTTTTCCATCATGCTCTTCTGTGTTTAATTCTTTTTATCACTATTAATTTTTCGGCTACTACTTTATTGATTTCGTGTATTTCGTAGATACAGACAAAATACATCATACGTAACTTCCTTGGTTCATACGATTATAATTATTAACCCCTTGCCGTACCATTTTCTACACGGTTTCAGTGATTAAAACGTCTTCATCTCCAAAAATATCGTAGAATAGAAAAGAAACTATCTATTTTTTCTATGGCTACACGGATTTTAATGCAGAAATATTCATTACAAACAAATTTTTATCTTATTCATCTAAAAAGAAAGGCGTAACATTCGTGTTTCTTAAAATCTTCATTAAAATGAAATACGGCAAGGGGTTAAGAGAAGAAATAGATCAATGCAACTAATTTTTATTTTGCACAGAAATCTCTGAAACGAACTACTTGTAGACCGTCCCCCATAACATGTCTTATTATACAATAAAGGTTCGCCTTAATGCCCACTGATCAAAGAACCGCATCCCCGATAAAGAAATAATAATAGCCCGAGCCGTTCCGCGCCATAACCGCGGCGTTTCGGAGTCCCATGGCGCGTCCCATAGAAATTCCACGTGTCTGTCTCGCATCCCGGCGATTAGACGTCGCGTACAGGTTTACATGAATCATCGCGTCGTGGCCTCTCGAGCCTGCCAGGTCCCATTACACCTGTTTACATGGCCGAACACTCGAGCCACCCACGAGCCAGCGGCGATCGGTTGCCCGCGCGCGGATTGGGACCGACAAAAGCGCGCAAAAGGGGCCCGTAGCCTAACAGAAAAAGCAGAAGGAGAGAGCGAGAGAGAGAGAGAGATAGAGAGGGAGAGAGACAGAGCGCGTGAGAAAAAGGAAAGGATCGATGGAAACAGAAAGAAGAGAGATCGAAAAAGGGAAGGACGGAAAGAGGCGAGGAAAAAGGAAACAAGACTCGGACTTAACTGCCGCGCCGGTTCGGAGCGGCAGCTTCGTGTGAGGTAACGACATAAAATCCCGAGATCTTACTTATACGCGCGCGAGGTCTCGCGCGGTAATCTCGGGGTCCCTCTTATTTAAGCGCCACATTTCTTTCCGGCGCTTTGGACCGAGCCCCGGCCTTCCACGTGGGGAAAGTGGCCACCTAACTGTCGCCCGAACGAGCTCATACGGCGTCGCCGCGGCGACGTTTATTGCGTTTCCGAGCCGGCGGATTTGTTTAGCCGTGTGTATCGACAACGTCTCTCGAACCCGTGGACCCCACGTGCGCGCCGCTCTCTACGATCGATCGAAAATTCCATACCGGCGGTATCCGGTACGCTGGATAACGAGGTAAATTTGTATGTCGAACCCGAGAGAAGGTGGTGGTCGACGCGCGTATATATGTGTGCGTGTGCGGGGGAGGAGGAGGAGCACGCGAGAAGCGACGCGGCGGGTCCTACGTCGCGCGCGTTGAAATAAATTTTTTTTATCAACGCATTCCTCGCCGCCCCCTCCGTCTCATTTGCATGTTGGGTAATAAGTGTTAATTTAATTTTGGAGCGGGCCGTATATTCGCCCGACCCGCTTGACAAACCCGTATACCGCCGTGCGCGCGCTTTATGGCCGTTCGACGATCATTTGTCCTCGGGTAATTGAAGAACTTTTATAAGGGCTGTGTTAAGAGGAGTCACGGGAATTGAACAGGACGAAAGCAGAAGAAAAATTGAGACTCTGTGAATTAGAACGGCGCGTTCGATGAAGATGAAGGAGTCCGCCATTATTTATAAAGTAAAAGGGACTACGATACGAAATTCCCTGTAGGAACGCATAAATCTGCTCGGCGAGTGGCTTTCGATCTTACATAAGTGTTAAAAATTAGGTAGGCCAGCCGGGGAAGGAGGCACCTCGTAAAATTCGGTCGAACTCACCGGGACAAACCCACGCCTCCCAACGATCTCGAGCACGTGGGCGAAACGAGAGTTATACTGTGTATTGTCTACGTTCCATTTTTCCCTCTATCGTTCGTCTCGATAAAATATTCGGCGAGCCGACGGCATTAACTGACCGGAAGATAGAGACTTCCAGGTAGAAATCTCTCGAATTCGTTTGCTCCCTCGCCTCGAAGTGTATGCACGATCCTGTCACGTGTGTAACTCTAACGCGTGTGACGCCGATTGGCCAACCAGGATCGCAAATAAGGCTATTCTTATTATTCTTAAACGGGGCCGGGGCCTTTTCAACTTCGCAACGAACACACCGAGACGATGGGAAGTGCCGTTTATAAGCCCGCCATTCAAACGCCGCCTCGCGTATGATAATTCGCCGTGAACCAACCGGCCACGAAGAGATCTTAAGAAGCACGTCTCGAGGAGCAGTAGGCAATGCTGCGGTAGTCGGGCTTAGGCGCGATAAGCCTGCTACCCTGGACCACCCCTGAGAAATTGTTACAAAACCTTCTGCCAAAGTTATCGCGCAAATAATTCTCGTTCGTACCGCGCGTCGATTTTACCGCAATTTTTCGCTGCCTTCTGGATTCGTCCAATCCTGCAGTCCGGTGATAGGTCAAGAATATTTCTAAGTAGTTTAATATTTGGGTGGGAGTCTCGGTGTTCTAATTGAGGATCGGTAAAAATGGCGATCGAACGGCAGATCGTTCAATTTCGTCGGCCAAGTGGGAGGTCAAGAATATTTGCATGGACTGGTTGCCCTCGGCTCTCTCGGTGCCTCGGCACGTTGCGTACGTACAAGCTTCCCTACGAGATACTGTGTTTGTTTAATCGAATAGAATACATTAGCCCACGCCAGGAAAGGCTTACCGCGGAGAGAACACCGGTGCAGCTCGCGTACGACACGAACAAGGAAAGCGTTATTGTCCGCCGGCCGGGTACAGACAGCCGAGAAACGGGCCCGGGGAATAAAGTTGTCTCGAAAAGTTCGCCTTTCGAAATCTGTGTCCGGTCCTTTCTCACTGTTCATCGACCCGTGCGATCGATCTCTTCGTTATTGATCGCGCCACGCTAAATGACACGCCGCTCGATACCGTCGATAGAGATAACGTTATTAATAACGTAACGTAATCGGCAGTGAAGTAACCAACTTGCAACCGGGGGACAGCAAATTTCTCTCTGATACCGGATCGGACAGCAGATAAGCCGTTTCTAGAATTATTTATCGGAGCGGTCCTCTCTGCGATCGAATTTTTATTTCAATTAATAACATATTGACGTCTTTATCGGGACAAAGGAACCGAGTAGCGAGTGTAACGAAGCATGCTACCGAAATTTTACGGATAATAAATGTAGCAAGCTCGTCGCCCATTTAGAAAATATTATTACTGTCTTACGTTTCAAAGATTAATTGGCTGCTAATGGCAACAATTGCGGTAGTCGAATAAAAGAGAAATTGCCAAGTTCAGGTACGCCAGAAAATAATACTTTACACGAAGATTATTAATCTTTTGGTTAGTTTGTGCCATTTCTCACTGTAACGATCCTTTTAGCAAAAGGGATTTCCGCCGTGATAGAAAGAAGATTTTAATTGAATTATTCCCATTCGTCATCTATTATTCGTACGAACACAGGCCTCGCGGTGCGTCCGCAATGAATCTGGATGTCGTGCAAGGTACAGTTTCCCTTTCCAGGAACCCTCTAATGGGAGAAATTCGTGGCGTCGCGAGGGACTCCGTAATCGACTCATCAAGCCGGAGGCCGCCGGTTTTCACTCTTGATCGGCACTATTTCGCGGGCATTACAAGCCGAGCGGGAAGAAAGGCGTAAGAGGACGCGTCCACCATTTATCTCGTCACCGTCTCGGATCCGTTGCGCGGTGACATCGATAAATCAGCGCTATCTGGGTCTTCCATCAGCATTAATCACTATAATGATCCCCGCGCGCGGTCCCGACAAGGATCCAAATACCGCCGCGGGGTCCAAGTCGAGATGTTCGGTGTCGTTCGGCTATCTCGCGAGACCTTGGGTCACCGTGGCCATTATCAAGTTGTTATCTCTATACGAAAAGTCTCGGACATCGTCCTCCCCCAGCTCATCTTCTCCCTTACTCGCTTATGGTTGCCACAGGAAACTTCGCATATATGTATAAAAATATTCTACGATGGAAGAAATGTTTGGTTATCGAGTTCAAATCATTCCGAGTGTACAAAGGGTTAATGCTCATACCTGCATTTCATAAATCCACCACGGACTGACGGGATGCATGCACTTGCACCGATGCGATGTTGCACCGTTTTTCGAGAGCATAACAATGAGCCAACAGTTCCATAAACTCCGTAGGAGATACAGCCGGGTATTATGGAACGGATTGCTATGGGAATAGGCGTCTAGCATATTCGCAACCCTTTATCGCTCGTACCTTTCTCCAAACTCGGCGTTCGTACCATTTAGGCGAGGCTTTCTAGACGAAAAGAAGTAGATAAGGCCAGCGACCATCCTCGCGGGATTCCCTCTCCCGTCTCTGTTCCACCAGCGCTCCATTCACTCCATTTTACCCGTGGTTGTTTTTCTCTCTTGCTTCTTAGCGACTCTGTCTACAACTCCTCCGGAGCCGAACGAGCGAGCGTCGTACGGCAATCTGTCTCCTGGCGTGTGATAAATCAATCCTCCTCGCGGACGTGCGAGACACGATCAGCGGCCCTCTCGCGTTTACCGCGCGCGCACACAAACGTCGTCGCAGCTTGCACACAACCGTGAAACGCCGGCTCTGCGAGCTAGGTAAATGCACCGGCAGGAGCAGGGGAGCAGAGTCCGTACATGCATGGCGGTATCTTCACGGCGTGATCTAATAGGATGACCCGGAAGACCGATGACTGCTCATCGTTGCCGATAACCGGCCGTTTACCGTCAATTAAATATCGATAAGTCGCTACTACGTTCCCTCAAAAACCGTACTGGAGAAAGTCTCGGTAGACACATGGTGCAAGTTCGTGTGAACTCAAAAAGTTTGTGAAACCACGCCTAATTTCCAAACACGGAATGGTAGATCCTCTCGAAGACGCAAGATTGAAAGACCCGCAGCAAAGAGTCTGACTGACTCATTGTAAACGATGCTCTGCCTCCGGGTAGGAGTCGATCGTCCAACAATACTCTGCTTCCGGACTCTGTTACCTTTCGTCTACCTTGCGCTATAAAGATGTTAGGAACAAAGGCACACCTACGCGTGAGATATCGACTCGACAGACTCGTTCCGCTGTCGGGCGACGTGAAACCCTAGACTCCGGGGGGACAGGGTTTGCTGTCAATTCGTGATGTGTGTCGCGTAAAGTCCGGTGTAGATGAGACACGGGTGTCCCATTGTGAAATTCGTGGCGACGAATCGACTGTGTGCCTTTTTCATTGATACGGAACAGATGTAGGATCGAAGTCTATCTGTGGATCGGGCGAGCGTCGCCAGGGAGCAATCGGTCAACGCTACCGTCGACGAAGCAGTCAGCGACCACACACGTCCACAGGAACGGATCCCGACGATGATCAGGAGCTCACGATCGCGTTCTGGCCGTCCCGGCAAACGGGAGAGCCCGTGATCGCTCAATCATGCGTGTTAGGTGCCGACGATAATTCGTGCTCCGATGGATGCAATCGAGCGCGAGGTCGCGAACGTGGCTCGAACAGGTTGCGCAAGACTACCGTTGTCGTGTACACGCTCGATTGAGGACCCGATAAGTGGTACCGGGAGCTCGTAATCCGAACATTTTGTTTGTTACCCGGCCCGGCTGGTCGACGAGCTATAATCACCGCAGGATATCCCGCAACAGTAATCGGTCAGCATCTCCGCGATTCGCTGTGTCCCTGCTACCTCATTACCGTCTCCCTTGCGTTCACGATTGCGCCAGAGGAGCTTCATGATTTTATGAATACAGCATCGTGCACGGCCATCGTAATTTTCAATTGCACGGGAAACTCCGTAAACTAGAATGGCCGCTGTACATGGCAGAGCGAATGTACGACGTCTGTTAACTTAGAAATAACCGAGCGAGGATGATAGAGGAACACTCCTGGGAGAATGACTAGAGCTTCGCGGTAGCCTAAACCCAGACATCAGCTATCCTGGCTCCATTCAAATGACCGGCAACTATCGGGTTATCCAATAAGTCGTATCGCTTGTCACTTGTACGCGAACGTCGATATTTTGTTCAGGGTAGATTTTTCGGTACACCATATCAGGTACACCATCAAGATGACTTCCCCAAGGCACTGAACGATGGGAGGAAATTTGATTCGGGTCGTGTAAATTTAACCGTGCACCACCGCGCTTCTACTCGACATTGCCACGCATTCTTCGAGATATACGACGCTAACGAGAAACGATTACATTTATAAGGGTTATTGCATGAACTAAACGTCGTACAATCAATCTTCGCATCCTCGACGCGTCAGAGAAGAATGAAAACGCCTAGACCGGTGTACGTCCCTTGAGCAGAAGGCGTTAACGATCGCAATCGACGCAAGATGAATTCGCTGCGATTAAGAAGATTGCCGGCTGCGCTGAGACCCGGAGACAACTGGTTTTCTTTGGTAAATGAATTCTCGGCGACCCAGGCCGTACGCCATCGTTTCGATCTGGGCTTTGAAGCTCCGTGCAAAGCGCTCGGAGAGCAGGTTCCGGCGACATGCATCGGTGATCGGCTTGCAAGGATCATTGGCTCCTGGACGTCTGAAATATATCATTAACCGGGGACCGATTTTTTTTTCTGGTGGGACGGCGAATTCCGCGGGGAATATCATTAATTACGGCGAGGCGGAAAAAATCGTCCCGGTGGACTGTATTATTCTATTGAAGCGGGAAACGGGGCACGATAACTCCTTCGACCTTTAAATCGCGCTGGTAGCCCGCATTATCTTGTAAATTAGTTCGCACTCCGTCCGATCTAACGCCGGGCCGGGTCACTGGTACTTTATGTACCGGTTCCACGTGCTCGTGCACGCCGTTGCAACGCTTTGCACGAGATTCCCGATGCAGTAGACCGCGAGAACCGGTGATACGCGGGTATATCCAGACTCCGTTCGAAGCCAGACCCGTGCTCCGCGCTGGTTTGAGGCCGGAGCCGCTCTTATCGGCGCGGTGCAAATTATAGAAGCCATAAGAGCGAGCGCCATATCGCGGCGCACGCAAACTGGCCCCCGCGCGTTGCATATTCAACGGACCCCCTGGGCCAGACCCCGGTCCCGATGCGACAACAATCAGCGAAACAAACCCACTTATGATCAACAAGGGTATACGTCACGCGTTAGAGCCCCGAGCCTCTCGCGGACAACTTGTCCGCTGAATATTCATGAGCCTCCACCGGCCGCGCCACTCGGTGCTGCACCGACAGGGGCTGCTGGACACTGGCCCTCCCGATTCCATTGATCTGTCCCCCGAGGTACGCGACACGTCGATGGAAACAAGGCCTGATGCTCCCCTCGGCGATAGATGCGGTACTCGATGTCTCAGAACCGGGGAGGACAGGTGAGAAGCTGAGGCGCTGCGCGAGATCTGGCCAGGCGCTTTTGGCGAGGTATACTGGTGGCTGATGGATCTAGTTATAAGCAAATAAAAATGAAATGGTGAAACCACTTGTATGATACTGCGACGTTTGCGACTAGTCGCGTGAAAAATAGTATAGAAACCGTGAGATTGGATATCCTTTCGATTGCAGACTGTAAAATCCCGTGTGGTTCTGCGTACGGAGTCCGCAGAGAAGATCGTAAATCGCGCTGCGCGGCGCACGTTTTTTCTCTGTCAATTAATTGCAGGGATACGCCTGCGCCCGAATAAATATCTCGCGTTCATACGTTCACGCGGATGGGGTTCTGAATCTTCCTGGATCGATTGGGAGACCTTCACGCTACACGCAACATCGTACGACATAATCGCGACCGGCTAATCTGGTAACCGTCGGTGAACCGAGGCGGAATCTCCCTCGGATTCCCGCGGACTCGCACAGAACGGCGCGGCGCGGCCGTCTGATTTATAACGTAGAAGCCGCTATCGCGCGATTCTATAATCGAGGGCAATTGATAACGCCACGATATCGAGCCGCGATCGCGTAAAACCGGCGCCACGAGACGCTACCTTGAAACCTGCCGTCAATTGCCGTGAAATCGTTCCCCATTGCGCCTTCGTTCATCCTGACGGCACAGGAAATTACGTTTTAGCGATCGTTATATTGCCGTTTAGCTGAATTCTCGATCGTAGACTCCCCTTTACAACGCTCTCTGTTCGTTAAATTGCCGGACTATGAAACTTTCTGCACTTATTACGTTGAAGAATCTTCAACAAATTGTACATTTAATAGATCCAGGTGCCGTGTCAGATCGTTTCTGATTTACAACGTTCAGAAACATCTCAATTTCTGGATGTTTACGATCTGTTTTTACGGGATTTTCTATTAATTGGTATCGTATAGACGAAAATTTACGTGTTAGAGTTTCGATAGAATTTCTAAATTGATCTAAATAGCTGCCAGTTTGCACAACGATCCACATTCTTTGGAGGGCGGAGGAGGAATCATCCGAGAAAGATGGGAAACGAAGATGGCGGCTCCAGGGAGATGAGTGCCGCGTCTTCGACGACCGCCCGGAGTATCGAGGCAGCGAAGGCGCGGCTGAGTGCATAAAACTGCAAATATAACCAACCTGCTCGCAATAGAGAGGAGTCCCCACGCGCGATTCCTCTTACACGCGATCCGCGCGTACACGCATGTACGGACGCACGCGTAACAGTGACTCTGCGGAGCAGGAAGGTATCTCGCGGCTATTCTCGCCGGAGAATAAGAAATTTCTCGTGCCGCGATCCCGCAAATGAGCACGCCAAAGAAGCTCTGTAAACAGAAATTTAAATACTGAACGAGGCCTTTCGCGTTTTGATCCGACACGATTTCAGTCTGCATGCGTTTCGCCATCGCTTCGATTATACCGTATATAATGCGATTGCGTCGCTGAAGAGATGATTGATCCTACAGTGAATAGAACCTCGTATCTATAAATATTATCGTAGTTGCAGGCTTCGATTTTATCTCACAGAACGAAAGGGTAACGAAGGGTACAGTTTTGGGTCTGTAAGAAAATCGATGATTTTAGAAAATTTTTAGGAAAAGGTGCAGGAAGGGGTAAAAAAATGAGATATTTGTTAAAAGGATCAGTGTAAATGTGAAGGTAGGGGATTTTTGAGTCATTACACGAAATCTATGGTACAAATCGATCGAGCTAAACGATTCGTGAATGGAAACGATCAGCAGGAACCCGTGCCCCGGATCACGAACGCAGAGGCGCGATGTATGACCGCCGGTCACGCCAGCCTATCACTCTTCAGTACTTAATTACCCCCGGCTGATGAAGTCAGGGTGGTCCGCGATCTCTTGCTATGGATACCGATCATTCGATCCGTCTCTTGATTATATTGATCTCCCTGCGTGATATCAGCCGGTTGATCGATTAAATCAACCCTCGCCGGCGAGTGATTCCTTGACGGATCACGGAATACCATTCCGCCAAAAGGAAGATACTTCTGACGATATTAATTAAAGCAAAGCACACGACACCGGGATCATTTACCCCCATCTCATGTACACATTTAAATATTATTGGTACTTCCAGCAGATTTACAATTTGAATGTTGCACTTTAAATGTGCTTCTCTGATTTATTAGATGGCAAATCGTGATGCATTTGCGACAAGATTAAAAAATCCGATGGACTCTCGGAGACTTTGAGACTTTAATAGTCCCCGAAGGGTTAGAATGTCATCCTGGAAACGTTCGCAAGCAGATGGCACGCGAAGATGTGTGTCGCGTGGCCCCCACGTGGTGGTATCACGTTCGCGAGCCACTTCGGAGTGGCGTCGTAAAGTTGTTACACTTGGGAGAGCCCGCGTGTCCGCAGTGTGCAATTAAGATCGTCGTAATCTTCTTCCTCGTCTTGGAATTTATCACCTGCACGTGACCATGTAATGTAATCCCGGGATAGTTTCGCGAATCCGTGCCGATGAATCCTCTCATCTTTTCGTTTCGTCGTCGTTGCGGTCGCCGTCGCCGTCGTCATCGTCGTCGTCATTTGCGAAGACGCGGAACCATTCCGAACCGTAGCCGATACAGTGTACAGAATGCTCACGATCGAGAAGAGGAGTCCCAGGGAGCCGTCGAGGATTAATAACCGCGGTAAACCCCATTATTCTTGCGAACATATTCCCCGCTGCATCTAACAGTACTCGAAACAATACCGCCAGTCTTGCCCCGTCCGCCAACCGTGTCCGGTGGGTCGTTTCCACGCTCGTGGGCCGCAAACATAGACACAGTCGGGTAGAATCGCAAGAAGCGACGCCGAGTCGCCAGGTACGGCCCTACCCGACCATTTTTTAACTCATTTATTCAACCCTTCACTGAAAAAAGATATACGGTTACAGCAGCTTACAACTCAGGAATTGCTACAACTGTTTCACAGGGTGCACAATATTGAAATTTTATTTTCCTATTTTTATAGTATTTAATAAGTTGCTCTCAAACAGTGATATTAATTTTTCTTTGCATCTCGCAGATGAGGCTTCATCAATTTTTTCGGAATTATCCGAGTACCGAGGTCTGTTAGCTTGGTTCTTCGAGCATTGTATAAATTCATAAATTGTATCGGCGTGGTTCCGAGTTTCGTTTCCAAGAGTATACCCGACTGTCGACAGTTTTCGTGCAGGCTGGAGGAAAACGATGGACGAGGAGGAGACGCGGTCGAGAGAGAGACGATCGGCGGAAGGGAAGCGTAGCATACGTATCCGTGACTAATCTTTCACGGTGAGGAGTCCCGCGCGTGTCCCAGTATCGTGAAGTTCTTGAATTATTGCCCTGTTATCTTGGCTGGTTGCACAGCGTGGGAGGGGCGAGACCCCCCTCCGGATCCAGTTTCATGAAAGGCACCGACGCCAGCGGCCTCTCTCACGGGGTAGTACAACGACGCCGCCGCGCGTACCGTTTTCTAGTTCTAATCTGTCGGCCATTTGTTAGACGGCCGCGATGTTTGCTCGAGAGGGATGCAAACGGGCCCGCAGGGTGCGTGGAAGGGGTACGATGAGAGCCAGGTTGCCTGTGTCGCGCGTTTCTTGCATCCTGAGCCGCTGGGACCACCCTGCAAGCCGGCAGCACGATGCAGATGGGTCCGGTGCAACCTGCGACGAACCTGCGCCAACTGCAGCTCCTGATGCTGGCTCTCTTTTTCACGAGAATATCGTCTATAATACATAGATTCTTCTCGATCGAAATTTAAGTATGTAATGATATTTGGTCCCCTCAGGGTTTCAAATCCATTCCACCACCTCTCCTTTTACCAATCCTCAACTATCGCCTAATTTCAAGCGGGACCTACTTTTTATTAAGGTGGGTTCCGAACCACCTATTTTGCCAACAACACGTGAAACGCATCCAGTGGGCCACTTCCCGGCTTTTTACCGAGCGGTCACCCATCCAAGTGCGTCCCCCGCCCTACGCCGTTTAACTTCGGTGATCGTACGAGAACCGGTATTTTCAGCGAGGCAATGGTCGTTGACGATCGAAATTTAAGTATATTAAGTAAACGATATCGGCGCAAGGTTCGATAATATCGTCTATACTCGATCCAACGAAACGGGCCAGCGTTGATAAACAAGTCACCTCATACGATATTCAGTTAAACTATCAATAAAGAAAAACCATGTAAAACTACCGCTTCCAAGCGGATCGTTTCCCATATTCGAGCTGACCCAACAAAAGCGTGGTCATTAAACTTGGATTTACCTACCGATTGCATTATAAATCCTACCGTTAATCTCCTCTCGACTTACAAGTCCCTAAATCTGTCGAGTTCATCGTTCGAACAGAATTTCACGAAAAGTAACATAAATTCCGTTGGCAGGTACGCATTTATATCCGGCGTCGGAGCATTTGTCAGACCGGACAATGGTTTTATAAATGATTCCGACGAGTTCGCGCCTCGTAGGTCTCGATGCGGGCACAATGGCCGGGTATCGGTGAATCGAGGGCGCGCCAGGAAATTCGATATTCGCTCGTGCATCGTCGACTGATGGCGATTAATGATCCCCGGGGACACGGGAGGCCGGTGAAAACCTCTTCGGAGTATACGAACCGCGTCGGCTTCCCGATGACGCGACGCGCGAATCGGATCGCGGCTGGCTGGCTGGGTCATTATAACCTGTCCAAGCGCCGCCGCAACATGTTAATTAAAGATCATTAGACTGGCCGTCCCGGATCGGGGAAATTGAATCTCGGCTGGCAACGGGATACCCACACACATAATTTCTTCTAGGCTCTCGCGTACGAAAAATGAAACGGCGCGGGCTTCTCGGTACGGTCGGCGTATATCAACGGGCTGTATACATTGTAGCGGGACATTTTTATTACGCCCGTATTGGAGACACGGCTCTTTTATCGTTATATCCGTGATCGTACGATGCCGACGGGTCGCGCGATTCCCCGCCATAAAATACGAATCCGAACGCAACTAATTGCTTGTACCTGTTCGACAAAAGGAAACTCGTCGGGGCCCGTGCCAATAAACACGTCCCTCGGCCCCTCTTCTCGGGGGCCCCGGGATCCAACGATCCTCTCCTTCTATCCCGTCGGCGGTGACGCAAGGTGGAACAGCAACGAGAGAGCTACCTCAGGAGAGGCAGGGGGCCCCGGTTATTTATCCGCGGAAGGGTCTATTAATTTCGAGCCAATAATAACTCGGACTCCTCGTACTAATTAATATATGAGCACCATTCGGCCGGCAAGAGCCCAGAGCAGGTTCGTCTCTCGGGATCCTTAAAGACTCGCTTCGCCGCGCCTCTCTATCTCTGTTCTTCCTCGCGAGCACGAGGTACTCACCGGGTTTCTGTTCTCTCTTTCTCTCTCGCTCCCTCTCTCCCTTTCTTCTCTTTCGCCTCTTTCTTCCTCGACTCTTCGGTATCATCTTCCCTCTGCTTCCCTCGTTTCCGTGGCCGGACCCCTCGTATCGGCAAAACGATGATGAAGAACCGGCCCTGCCGACAAAGATGCCGCGACATGAGCCATGCGCTCTCGTTGCGCACACCGAGCCAACGACTCCCTCGATGCCTCTCCGATCCTGATCGAGTGCTACGCGAGATCTTTATAGGCCCGCCGTTACGCACAGTGCTCGCCAACGCGGCTACACCCAGCCAAAATTCGAGATTTTCATCCGAACGGTTTCAGCACCTCGGAAACTTCCTAAAAAGACCACCTCTTTTTCAGTTTAATTAACGTTCGCGAAAATGCGTATCACTTTATAAGGTGTATAAATCTTCGACGCGTGGATCGTAACGCTCTTCTCGATTTTCGTCCTCGGGTTTCCTTTTCTGCAATATGCTTTACGATCCCCGGTGCATTTGTAACTGTTTCTTGTCGCAGGAACTAATCTGTGAATTATTGTACGGGGTGAGTGTTCGGAGAAGCAAGTTCCTGTACTCTAGCAAAGTTTAAAGCCGATGTCTTATTGTTCGGCACACTGTGTATATTGAATATCCAGTTAGAACGCGGAGATTTATACCGACAAGAGAAAGGCTATGGAAACGAAGACAAAGGCATCCTGTGAATTAACACGTTCTCGGTCGTGTGTGAGCGATTGGTTACGTTAAGGTGCTTATGCGTTTTTCTAGTACCTTCAATTTTCCTTTTTCAATTAACGATTCCCTGACGGAACTTTTATTGCTTATGGATTGATGGTGTAGGAGGTAAACGGGGTCTCGACAAAATAATATTCAGCTTTCATTTCGCTGATGCCTGGTGCCGAGCAAGTATTTCAGTTAGCGTCCAAAGGAATGACCAACAGTGCCGTCCAGCTCTATCAATCCTCCGTTCTCCGCGTGACTGGTCGCTCGTCCGAGTTCCCTGAAGGAAGCTCGCTGAATATGCAGGGTGACAATGCAAGAAAAGGAAGCCGCGTATTTGGTTCGTAGGTGTGCCCGTTGTCACGGGCTCGTGGCACGAGCGCGAACTTCGCCAGTTTGCACGGTGGATGCACCGGATGCCCTTTCTGCGACGCTGCATAGGTGTCCGGAGAGGTGAAAGAGCCTCGGGACACGTGTACGGCTACCGTGATGCACGTAACAAACTAGGATCGTCAACTCGCTATCCCTGGCCGCTAGAAGCGTAGGAGAACTCGGGTATGTTGGCTACCCGACGGAACCCGGGACGGGCAGAGAATTTTTTTCAGAATTGTCTCGAAAAACATTCTTTACCCGTCGAACCCAATATTTTCGGGTTCTCGCACAGCTCTGCTGACCACCAATCTGTAGAAATAACGTGGCCATCGGTGTGTACGATGCGTATGAAGCTCGCGTCATGCCACGGATCCTACGAGCCCGATTCTGGGCGTAGTCCTGGCTATTGTCCCGTGACAGACGCTCGATTGTCCCTATTAATATAAAGGGGGGATCTCCCTCTCTTTCTTTCTTTCTCCGCTGCTCTGTCTCTTCGTCGCTTCCTCTCATTCTCTCTTTTTGATATCCTCGAGTGCCCTCGTTTCCTGACTTGCCCACGTATGAGACACCTACTTGTAATATCCTCGTCGCACGTTCACGATCGTCGCCTCTTCCCTCCCGGCCTACTTCCTGCGTGTAACTACACCGGAAAGGTGCGGAGATGCCGAAAGAAAAAGTCTAGATGGACGGTGAAAATAAACGGTTCGTTTGCCACGAGCCTTAATCACGCCCACGTTACGCAGTCAACAGCTCGTGCAGCCATTATTTAGTCGCGTATCATCCGTTTGCTGGAACCCGAGATGTGTTCTCATTTTACGCGGGCCGTGTTCTCGCCATCGGGATGGAATATTGTTCTAAGGTGATGATTGGAACGCCTCGGTTCTACGTGGCCACGTGCGCGTTCGTTATTCCGGCGATCGCTCTCCTGCGAATAGAATTGCACGAGAACTCTGACTCAACGAATCAGGAAAGATCTCCTAATCGTTCTTCTTAACTCTCGTGCAATTTTAGGACCTGTTTAAGCGAACAGAAAATTTGTTTCTGCGAATTTTTCTGTAAACTTATCTGTACTTTCGTCGAAGACCACCGTAGTCAACTGCGAAGCCCTATCGGAAGTGTAAAGGCTTCTCAGAAATGTAAAGGATTCGATGGCTCGGGAGATAACAAGTAACATCCGCAAATTACGGCAAGCAAGCATTCCCTCTCAACGGACGTCCACCGCAGATGTTAATTTTAGCCGTGCATTCTTAACCGACTGAATATTTGACTCGCTAATTGAATATTTTACGGGAAGATTGATACCGTGAATTCCTCTGATATATTTTTATCGATTCCGTAAAAAGAAGTGCGGTCAAAGTATCAAGGCCGTTCGTTCCCAAGAATATCGCATCGGTGACATCACCAGGAAATTCCTCGGGTTATTAAAAATTATTTTATTCGTGCCGTGTGTGCGTGTATTATAATACACACGATATTCTACGTTTGTGGTATTTGGCCACACGGCTACGACGAGATGGTAGGGTACAGAGGGAACCTGGCGCGACCTATACGACCGCCTACGTTTCGCTTCGCAACAAAGAGACGCGCGTTTCTTTCCTCGTCCACCCACGTCGCGACATAAAAATACCCGTGCAGGTGGTAGCGAGCGAGCTACGCGATCCGTTTCTGCGGATTTCACCAGATTTCGCTTTCATTCTGCAAAATCTTAATAAGATAATCGTGTTTTTTTTCTTCAAATTTTGTACGTTTTACGTAAGTCTCTTTCACATTAAAAAAAGAGCAACACGAGTAAAAAGCCCTTGGCGGATGCACCGAATAATAATCGAGCACACGTTGTCATGTTCGAAAGGTGGACTGGAGAGAAGAACAGCGTCATTCCCGGGGCATTCGCGGAGCAAGACGTCGCGATGACAACGAACACGTTGCATCTCGTTCTAAAATGTAACAGGCCCGCGAACCTTGTGTTTTCGCAGCTTTATCAACCAGGTGTATCTTGGGAAAGAGATACCACGCGAAGACCTGATCCCCTGGGTGGAAACCACTTGCACGTACCAGAATGACGACGTGAAAGTCGAAATAGAATCGTTTCGGTAGCGCTATCCGAAACGGAATCCCTTGACGAATTTTAACGAAAGATTTACCTAATGGTTATCGCTGATCAACACTATTCGCGCAGCACATCACAGATCCGATCCACGAGCAGTCTTGATCATTTTGTTTGATCGTGAATCACATCGAACCCGATCGCTAGTTTGGGTATCGGCGGAAGAACGAGTTCCGAATCTCGTGGTCAACGAACGAGGAATGGAATTGGCATCTAAGCAGTCGAGAGACAGAGAGAACAGAGAGATTCGATCACCACCGAAACCAGCGAGCGGATCGGTTCGAAAAAAGCACCTGTTTGCCGTACGTGGGCAGAGAGGCAAGCAGGGAAGAGCCACCACACGATTTGTACCGGCGAGGACGACGAAGTCGTAACCCCGAAGAGGCGACCGCGCCCATATCGAGCGACAGCCCGTTAAGCCCACTCCGGACTCCATCCAGATATCATCGCGAATGCTAAACAGAAGGGCGACTTCCCTCGCTCGTTTCCCGCCTCCTCCTCCTTCTTGATCCTCCTCTTCGTCCACTTCATCCTCTTTCCTTCAGGCTCTCTCGGCAAACCGATTCTTCTCGGAGCCTCATGCATCGAGATAAGTTTGGCAGCAATGTTGCAGGCGATTTTCGAGGCAATGCGCAGTAAAAACCTCAGCGATTCGAATTTCTCTGCGAAACGATCAGACCGCGGTCCGGAACACGACGCATAAAATCCACCGCATCGAAGATCAAGCTTCGTAACACGAGCTTCGGGGACGCTGAGAACGCTGATTCGAAGGGTATCGACGATACGACCTTTGATAAGGGATTACGTCCTTAATCGAAGAAGCTCGGCGCGTAATTTGAATTTGTAAGCAGCTGCGTGTGGGCTACCGGCGCGGACCTCCATTGCTTCATAAATTTGGCCAACGGTATTGTGTCGGGCCTGCGAAAGAATCCGAGGATCCAGGCTCCGAGCAGAGTTTAAACTCGACGCTCGTCCACAAGATATCGGAATTTCGACTCAATTTGGAACTTGGATTTCTCATTAAAATCATAATTTTTAAATCACAATATCCCCAATAACTTGAGCCGTATTTAAAACGGCACGTCGTTCGAAATCGCCAGTTATTTCTCCGTCATCGGTGTAGGAGGATGTTAGGTTAAAAGATGATCCAAGGCCGCGCGCTAAGCGGAATGAAAGCCGGCGCGTAATTAATCGACAAGATTAAACGGCGCGGCGGCACCGCCATTATGTCTTGAGGCCCGGAGCGCGTCAAGCAACGATATACTTATTCAAATCCCATTCTACCGTCACGTTCAGGCTGGCCGTCCTCTATAATATCTACGATCGCCAGCCGTGAATAGCAGCAGAGCGGAGGAGAGCAACTCGGAAGAAGAAGAAGAAGAAGAAGAAGAAGAAGCAGAAGAAGAGGCCTGAACGGGCTTGCAGCTTGAGCTTGAGCCTGAGCCTCGGTCCAGAGAGCCACGGAGGAGCCGCGTTCTATAGGATGATCGAGCGAGTCAGATAAGGACGAGGCTCTCGCGGGGGTCAATCGTTAATTTCTACGGAATTCCACGTGCTGACAATACGGGGAATACAGGTGGACGGTAGATGAGAGATAGGAGAGCGTGGCCGGCTTGCACGAGCTCCTGACGACGCGAACGACGACACGACTCGAAACGAGGAACAAACGAGAGCACCTTGACTGCCTCTACCCGAAGCGGAGCGAAACGAAACGAGGCAACTTGGACACACGTGGTGCAGCAGTCCTCCGCATCCCCTTCTTCCTCGTCCTCTTTCTCCTCCTCTCTCTCTCTCTCTCGTTCTCTTTCTCCGGCGCACCAGTCAACGGTTCGGTTCATCCTCCTTTCATCCTTTCTTCTCTCATCCCCGGGTTCTTTTCTTTCTTTGCTGGCCTTACGTGTCCTTTACGTTCGAATCCACGGGCAGCCACGGTCCCTTGATCGAGTCCAGCTAGGTCGATCGTGGCATACGGGACGCGGACTCTCTGCGCCGGCAAAGTCCAAGACGCGATACCTCCGGTTCTCGGAATGAGTGGAAGAGTCGCTGCATACTACTCTCGCCCCGCAACCCGCTTCTCGGCGCCGCGCCGTTCTCTCCTCTTCTACCCGCCCCGAACCCGAACCCGCCGCTGCGCTGTGTTGCTGCGCTCGGTTCGCTGTATGTGTGACCAGCTCGTGCTGCGCATCGTGCTGAACACGAGGAATAATTTGTGGACAGGGCACGACGACGATTGGAACATTTACTCCGCACGCTATGCCCGGTGTATACCTTCCACCAACGATGGGATCTCCTGGCCACCGGTTCTAGCACCAGAGGTTAGGCTAACAGAACGCGTTGCGTCCTCCCGCGATGGAAACATCATCGACCCGCTCGTTACCTCCTTGACAATGTATTACCGAGAGGTTCAAGGTGGACGATAAGTAGGCTCCAGCCGGAGCAACAACGTTTCTTAGTAGCCGGTCGAATTGTAAATTGAGTCCTCAAGTTCTAGCGACGCCGAAGCGAGGGTGTCGCGAATATTTCGATTCATCCGGGACAATTTAGCTCTCGAGAAGGTGCAGAAATATGTATCGGTACCACGTTCTTCCCCGGAGCTGACGTACGCGATCTCTCCTCGAGATCCAGGATCAGTATATATCCTGATACCCGCGTACCTTGCGAACAGGTAGAGATCCAGGTTTCTTTGTAGCCGACGCGCATCATACGTCGTCCCCGCGGGACTGCTATCGACAGCCGATGGCGTCGATTTAATTTTCGCGATTTATCGGCCGTTTCCACCAACGCGAAACAACCTGTCCCATTTGCGGGCCCAGCCACGGCCCACGGGGCAATAATTCCGACACCCCGAGGTAATACGTATTCCACCAGGCGAGCCGCACCACGTGCGTGTCGGCCAACCTTATCGGGCTTTCTCTTTCTTGCTCTTCAGCGGCGAGCTTCTCTCTTCCCACTTTCTTCGCGCTATAGTATAACGGGCGTGCTCATAATCTCGTGAAACGATGTTTCTAGTACGCCCACCCTCGGCGAGGATCGAGCAAAGGCTCAAAGGCTGCCGACTTTTCGTTGCGAGGACGCGCGTCGTTCGCAATTATCTGCGACGACGAAATCGACGATTGTCGATCGATCTTTGAAAGGAACGGTCGCACGGCGGTACGCATAAGTATTTTTTACTTAAATGAAATAAATTTGTGGTGCAAGGGATTAATAATGGGGCCCGAAAGGTGAACGGCCGTGTCTATCGCAATTGGCAAATTAAAAAGTCGACCCCCACGGTTCGTGAATAACAGGTGACCGCCACGCCGGCAGAGCTCATGTTGTTCCTCCCTAATGAACGGCGGATCGCGACGCACGAAGGTTAACCTCGCGCCCGGAAGAGTTATTCGTTGACACCGAGGTAATGAGCAATCGGGTACTCGTCGTCGCATATGCTTTTTTCCTCGGTGGCACGTGCTCGATGTTGGGGGATCGGGTGCAGGGGCGTGTCTGCTGGTGGCAAAGAGGGTAGATAAGCATCGAGAGTCATCTGGCCTAGACGGGGCGCATCATTAAAACGTTACATGGCGAGTCGGTCTCGTCGGAGTGGGGGACTGATTCACTCATTGAATTAATTGGACATGCACGGGCAGGAGTTCGCTCGTATGGAACAGTAGCCGGGCATCAGGTTTCTGCGTAATAATTTTACACCCTGCCCATATTATCAGTGGTAATCCTCGTCTAAGGTCAACTACAACGATCACCGTTTCCCCGAATCAATTCGTGTCTGGCGTAACGATGACGTCGTAAATCGACAATGAGCCGATAGAGAGACGCGATGAGAGATTGCTTGTCCTCTATGGCTCGAGACTGCGGCTAATTAATCGCAATCAGCGATAGATGGCGCCTCGGATGACCAAAACGATCGGTGGCCAGAGATAACGGACGTACTAGCTCTGCCCTCTCTAGCCCGGCACCTTCTCCGCTTGTCCCGTCTCGATTTTTGTCGACTCGTTCTCATTAGTGACTCATCTGTCTCGTTTAGGGATCGAGCACGACCGAAACTGGACACACTTGATAACCGTCGCTGCACGAACGATTCACGGAAAAAGCAGGACACGTTCGACCGGAAGAGCCGACGTCGAGGTGTCATCTGCCAAGTCAGGTAGAGACGATCGTCCGGAGATAAGGGGAACTCGTCACGATCATAGCCTGGCGAGTCTCTGGTCCGGTAGTAGCCGGTGTCTAACGCACAACACGCGTCTCTTAATGACGCCGGAGGATGGTAAAGGTGGAATTATGGTTCTCCGGACCCCCTGCTGAGAGCGATCGAGCAGGTAGGCTCTCCGAGCTACGAGCCGCTGGTACACGCTACACGCTAATCGCGTATACGCGAGACCGATGTTAACGCGTGGTAGCCTCCTGCTAATGCCGAGAGTATCGATACTCTACCCAGACGATACTTTGATATTCGCGAGATGCATCGACAGCAATTCCTCTGAAACGCCGCCGTTTGATCGTCTTGGAGCATCTAGGTTCTTTATAGTATATGTACATTTAGAAAATCCAGGAAAACATGTGTAGTATGTAATGATATTTGGTCCCCTCGTGGTTTCAAATCCATTCCACCACCTCTCCCTTTATCAATCCTCAACTATCGCCTAATTTCAAGCGGGACCTACTTTTTAATAAGGTGGGTTCCGAAATTTTGCCAACAACACGTGAAACGCACCCAGACTTTCCGGCTTTTTACCGAGCGGTCACCCATCCTAGTGCGTCCCCCGCCCTACGCTGTTTAACTTCGGTGATCGTACGAGAACCGGTGTTTTCAGCGAGGCAATGGTCGTTGAAAACATGTGTAGTAATAAACATTAATTCTAGCTACCAGATGGAGAGTACCATGTGCATGAATTCTAGGCAGGAAATACGCGATGCCTGGATACTCCGATCGAGCAATTGTTTCTGTCTAAAAATCAACGTTTTCACGGCGCGGCGCAGCGTTCACGTTCGCTGTGGACGCCTCAGGGTGCGCTTCACAGAAATCAATCGCGATCTGCCTTTCCACGAGGGCGTCTTTTCTTCCGTGATTGAGTCCTCCATTAGAATTTCGCCCGGCGGGCAAGTCGAGCGGGATCTCACGGCGAGCGGGGTCAGAACGAACGAAAGAATGGAACAGGCTAGTCGAGCACCGATTCCTCCAGCTGGGAGCGAGTTTCTACAGAAATTCCTAAAGAAGCCCCGCTCCGAGACATCTCCATATTTTTCCAACGAGCCAAAACACTTTCAAACAACCGGTGGCCAAGAATGAAGTTGCGTCACTGTGGGAGAAAGGAGAGAGAACGTTTCGCCCCCGGGAAACGGGGGTGGAAATCCCACAGGTTTGAGACGCGCGAGACATTATTCCTATGATCGGTATTGGTCCACAACAGGCCTGGACAAAGCACCTTGCATTGTGTCCTTGTCAAAGCCCGAGGGCCACGGTGGCCCCACGATTCCAATCGTAACGAGATTATTGTAGGCGTTGAGCCATAGAGAATGGCCATCAGCCGACAATAAGGATCCCGGGGATGAATCCTCTCTAACCCTCGGTCCCTCTAAACGCTGTTGCCAAACTCCTGTATGTTTTTCCTCTCTCCCGGATTTTTTCCAAGGCTGCCGGCGAATTTCGAAGCTGTCAAAGCACCGGAAGGCGCTGTTGGAACAGGTACAGGACACTATGTATGTGGAGAGTCGCGACAACTCCGAAGAAGAATGAAAAAAGGGAATGTTCGCAACGGTGATGGAATTTCGCCACGGTCACCATGAATCCGGCTTTAGGCGCGTAAAATATCGGACGAGCGACTTTCCAGCAGACTTTTTTATTACCCCACGCTCGGATTAACGGTTCGGCCATCTCTCGATCCTCGCGCTTATCTTCCCCGACCGTATCCTGGATCACTGGGTGAAAAATATGGAACGGCCTGCGGAACAAGCTCGAGGTCGCCGGCGTGCCTCCTATTTTATGTACTCGTAAACCGAGCCGTATTTACGCGTTTATGAGACGCCCTGACGCTGATGCGTTTTTACATTTGGTTAGTTTGTAAATCGATTTAACGTCTCCTTCGTTGTGCCAGCCGGCCCGGCCATGAGGACGCTCTAAATATAGATTACAACGCCGATACCGGCCAATTAACGTCTCCGACGACGGCCACCCACTTCTCGTCAACGAACATGACCGATGGCACCCGTGTTCCGCGACCATGAGATTCGCAAACGTTATGCCTCTCCTGACTACAACTAGTTTATGTCGTAGTAAGAGGATTCTGCAAAACGATAAGTGTAACGGCAGAAAGTGATCGATTGCGCGTGAAATGGAGCTTGATATTCAAAGATAGCGGTTTAAATGAGTCTCGCCAGCGCTTCTGCCACTAATTTTATACACAACTGGCCTCTAACCTTCCTGGCTCTTCTATCAGGTGATAATCCGTTGACAGAGGGATACCCGGCCCGCGCCATACGTTCGCTTTTTAACAGAACAGAAGCGTACTGTCGTCACAACGTAACGACACATTAGAGCACCGGCCAGCATGTTGCGTGATCGCCTAGGCCAACTGACACCGAGAGATACTGCTCGTATGTCGGCCGATCCGTCTAATGCGGTAATTGCCGGTCAATTAATTGAACAAAAACAAGAAGCAGCAGGCCGACCGAGCCTGCCATATTGGGCATGAAATTGATCTAATGAATCGCTCCTGTATAGCAACCGGCGCCGGTCATCGATGACGACGCGTGTGTCCGGACCAATCGATCCCGTCAACCGGTTCTCATTTCGAACAAAAACTGTTGCTCGATTAATGAAGATATACAACGATACTTGGCACGAACCGCCGCGAACATGGCCGACAGGTCTGGAGAACGAAATTCTTTCTATCGAAGGAAGACTAGTGCTCATGAAATTAAACTTCATTTTTACGACTTCTCAAACAGTTCAGAATTATAAGAACTTCAAGGCGGAACTCTTTCGCTTTCGAAGCCGCGCCACCCGGAAAAGTTCAAAGGGACGCTGTATGGCTAACGACCAGCTGAAAGCCGCGGGCTAACAAGCTGCTCGGCTTATCTACCGCGAGCATCCGACAATCGGCGATTGGATTTTCTGAAAACCGCGATAACCCCGTCAATTGCAGGTTCTCGTTACGTGGAAATTTCAGCGGAAGGGAGAGCAACAGGATCGAGAGAAAGAGAGAGAGAGAAATAGGGTATGGTAGCCGATCTCGGTGCTCGGACAAGAAGGATCCCCGCGAGTTAATATCTAACCCCCATGATTGTAGTCAATTGAAGAGGCCGAGCTTATCAGATCTTGGGCGCGTGCCCATATGCCGTCTCCCACCACATGACGGTGTTCGTCGTTGCCCTCGTGTGGCGTGCTATGGCATAGCGAGCGCAACAGAGATGGCCATGGTCCCCCCTGAGGTATGGCGAAGAGCAGCGCAGCGTAGCGTGGCACGGTGTGGCATGGCGTGGCGTGGCGTGGCGTGGCGTGGCACGGTCATCGCGCACGGTACGCCACGGTATCACGGCGATCTACAAATATATTACGTGCATTATGCGTACGCTTCTATTTATGCGTTCCGTGGTCGTGTCCACCGGCGCAAACGTGGTAGTCCGACGTTCTAGCCGGTCGCCGGGCATATGTCGCGCGCGGCACGATAACCACTATGCAAATACGCAGCATCCCGCCCTCTGTGGGCCCTAGCGGTCCCCTACGGGCCCCGATGGGCCCCCGTCGGCTGACGGACGCGCGTAAGAGCCCCTTCACACGAATCGCGACTCACGCGTATAAAATACAGTATGCTTGCTTCAAAAATACGTGGCCCCAAATCAAACTCAAATTTCTTCGTACCATTCGATAGAGCCACCAAAGAAATTCCTCTGTTGCGAAATTCAAGTCGGTACTCCTACCACAAGGGTAATTATAGTGCCAGCACGGTTTAATAAATTATACTCTGTTTTTTTTTGCTGTTCTTAACAAACAATTACGAAAAAATTCATGAACATTTTATTCAATAGCACACACATGTACGTGTACGCATGATCTTGTGTATCTCCGTGTGAAAAGCTCTAAAACGCTCCTTTCGGAATCGCGGAACGAAACATTAATTATTTTCGCGTCGGTGAATATCCGCGACGGGGAAACAGCCGGCCCCGATTATTTATCAAACGGTAACGCAGTCGCGGTATATAATATAAGCGGGAGCACAGGATTGTTCCCGGGGCCCTTTGTGTACCGTTAATGCGCGCGAGCTGTTTGCAAAACGCTTCCCTAGGAAACGGCCGAGGCGTTGTTGCGCAGCGGGCACGGAGCGTTTGTAATTTCGCACGATTAAATCTGAGGGGATCCGAGCGAGTGCCGGCCCCCAGGCCGACTCGCGGTGGACAGTCAAGGTCACTTCCTTGATCGTAGAAGAGAGCGAACCTGCTGAAAGGGACGTGGCCGAGTCGCTCGGGGGATGAATAGTTGGTTGAACGGTTTCTTCAACTTTCGGATAAGATACGAGAGAGCCGATTCAAATTTATTCTAATGCTTCTAGATGGCTCTCTCTTCGATTTGTCAGGATGAAATGGAGACGGCTGACACCAGCAAATTAATCACCCAACACGACCGTCGCGAAGACAAGAGGCATCCCATAGGTATGCCATACTAGCAGGAGGACATCGGAAAAAGGAGGCTCCGCCGCGATGTATCGAGGAGCCATCGACGCCACGATCCACGTACCTGACACTCGAAGAGGGCCGGGTGAGGATGAAGGTAGCCACCACGAAGAATTCCGCGGCTCCCACGTGAAGCTATCAAATGTCTGACGAATGGGCAAGAATGCCGTGCTATCAAAGGATCTGGCCTCCTCTTCCTCCTCCTCCTCCTCCTCTACCTCCTCCCTTCACCCTCTCTTCCTCTTCGTAAATACGCGCGTGCAAGGAAAAAGAAGGAGACGAGGATGGCAGAGACGGCGCGGGGGAGTAACGGAGGGGAGACGATGTCTTAAGACAGGTAGCGGACACAAAGGGAACCGGACACTCGCCTACGCCTGGCTATTTTATTCCTCGCCTCGTGTACCCAAACCCCTCTCGCCTTCCATACGGATCACCTTGAGAGGGAACCTCCTCACAGGTGCAGCCGAATGCCCACTAAATATCCTGTAATTATATGCCGTGCACTGACAGGTACCATCTACCTGCACCAATCTCGGGTATCCAGCCGATGCAACCGGCCACCGATACTTCTAAGGCTTACTTAGCGAGAAATTAACCCTCGATCACGGGCTTCTCTCCATCGACGCACTTTTCCACTCGATTTTGGCAAGTTTCGAAGCTGGAGAAAATTCTGCAGAAAAATCACAGTCAAAGAATGAAAAAGAAAGATATTCACAAATGACGTTGAGTCGTCTGGCAGCCAGAAACTGCAATCCGCAAGGATTATTTCGCAGCCACAAATTGATTAAGACGATCGCTCTGAAGCACCGACCGGAATTGCTCGACGGTTCGATCGACTCCAACAAAAATAGCGACCATTGGCAGCGATACTATCGTGTCCGAGCGATCGAGGCTGAACGCGGCTAGATCGCGAAGAAGCGGCAAATTGATCCGGACGAAGGAGCCGGTGAACGACCAGCTCTCTCGGCGCGAATTACCAGGTTCGAAACGAGGCGATCGCGAGCCGCTCTCGATCCGTTTCTGCGGGCAGCCTAGGACTGGCAGCGTGGACGGCACTTAGGCGAGAAAAAGGGCGAGTGTAAGTGCAGCTCGTGGCCGCGGTTACGTGTCCGCTTCGGCGTTTACTACTTACCGGGCGAGTAGGCCACCCACGGCGCCATCTTATCCGGGATCTCTCGCTGGCAGCGCGAGGGAGATACGCGCGAGCGTTATGAGTCGGTACTCATCCTCTACGCGAGCAAGCACAGCCCCGGACCGTTTAACCGACCGTCTTCTCGCGCAGGCCGACTTCTCAAGTTCCATATCCTGTTCGAGAGTCCGAGAATCCCTGGCGCATTGTTTATCTTCGTTCGGGGTGGTGCGCGGGAGGCACGCCGGGATGATACGAGCGCGCACGGCCGTTTTAAGTGTTGCGCAATAACGTCTTGCAGCATCGCGCCCGATCCTAACATCCTCGTTTTATGCTGGCTGTAAGGTCCCGTGATCGCCGATGCGCATGCCTCTTTCACGCCAGATAGCCCAGGTATCTATGGGCGCAGGTAGGTCTCTCACCGTGGAAAGTTTCTGGCGAACCCCTATCGAAGAACACAGGTTCATGTTAAACGGGGCTTCTCGTGTAACGGCAATGAAAACGATTTTTAAGAATTTTTTCACAATAACTATATCGTGTATCGTTCCAGCATCATCGATCGCCTCCGTCCATGTCATAAAATCATCCCCGTGAAATGACCGGGTGCGTCACGATTCCGCGACCTCATTGTCAGTGCGACTCGCGGTCGCGCCAAGGCGTCATATGCAAATCTCGCGGCGCGAAATAAAAAGTCGAATTTTATTGCTCGCATAATGCGAGCTCGGAACGAGAGTGCGCTCGGTTCAGGGATCAGTTCAAGATCCAGATCAGAATTAGTTGATAGGGCATAGCTGGTATTCAGCAATGTGGAAAATAGATTCGTTCCAGTGGCCAGCGAGTTCTCGGTAACCTTCGTGCGCCGAGGGAAGAATGCGACCTCGATAATCGAACGCGACACAGTTGCAAAACGACCGGGCCTGTGCCGCTTATCACAGGTTCGCGAGAAAGGGAGAGGGATAGAGAGAAAGAGAGCCACGCCTCGTTCACCGTGGAGGATCGTAATTTGGTTCGGCCGGTTGCCGGGGCACCGACACGTTGCCACGCCGCGCCGCGCCGTGCCGCGTCGAGCCACGCCGGATGAGTTAGCGCAGACGAGGCGAGAGAACGAGGCGTTTCCATCCACGGGGAATTAAAATATTTCGACGCGCCGACAGAAGGGTTATCTCTCTCGGCTGCGAGGTGAGGTCTCGCGGCGCACGCCGATGGCTAATGGAATGAGCCCCGTGAAGGCTCTCCGCTCCGCGCGCCGCGCCGGTTCAGCTGGTTACAGGGACCGTACGCTGGTGGTCTCGGCCAGAAAGAGAGATCTCTATCGCACCTGCAGCACCACAGCGCACCTAGACAGCCTCGTAAAAATTCATAATTACGAGGAAAGTTACGAGCCGGCCGAACAACCGGCGATCATCCGCTGAACTGCGTCGAAACCGTGAGATCCAGGGTGGGAGGCTTTATTAACGCCTCGTCACGACCGGCCCCATAGCTATGTATGTACATCGTGAGCATCATCGGACCGCTATCACTCCGCCAGATTGATTTGATAAGCCTGCTTTTCTTCTACGAAGTCGGACGTATTAACTGGAGCTCCGAGAATCGAACCGTTCGCCTTTCCGGGGCAACGGTGTTTCGTTAATTTCAGGTTTTGTTGGTTTGTTATCGTCAACG